>CM075866.1:6967126-7319626 GCA_038021265.1 Cyprinella venusta | reverse complement strand
GGCTACTTTATTAGGTACATTTTGCTAGTACCAGACTAGACCCCATTTTTGCACTCAGAAAAGCTTTAATTCTTCATGGCAGATTCAAAAAGGTGCTGGAAACATTCCTCTGTGAGTACCTGATAGCAGTGTACACTCCAGAAAAAAGGTACAAAAGCGGTCACTGGGGCTGTACCTTTTCAAAAGATACACTTTTGTACCTAAAGGGTGCATATTGGTACCTTAATGGTACATATTAGCACCTAAAATGTACGTATCAACACATAAAATGTACATATTGGCACCTAAAATGTACATATTAGTATCTAAAATGTACATATGAACACTTAAAATGAACATAATATGACCTAAAATGAACATATTAGCAACTAAAATGTACACATTAACACCTAAAATGTACATATCAACACTTAAAATGTACATGTTGGCACCTAAAATGTACATATTAGTACCTAAAATGTACATATAAACACTTAAAATGTACATATTAGCACCTAAAATGTACATATTAGTATCTAAAATGTACATATGAACACTTAAAATGTACATAATATGACCTAATATGAACATATTAGCAACTAAAATGTACATATTAACACCTAAAATGTACATATCAACACTTAAAATGTACATGTTGGCACCTAAAATGTACGTATTAGTACCTAAAATGTACATATAAACACTTAAAATGTACATATTAGCACCTAAAATGTACATATTAGTATCTAAAATGTACATATGAACACTTAAAATGTACATAATATGACCTAAAATGAACATATTAGCAACTAAAATGTACATATTAACACCTAAAATGTACATATCAACACTTAAAATGTACATGTTGGCACCTAAAATGTACATATTAGTACCTAAAATGTACATATAAACACTTAAAATGTACATATTAGCACCTAAAATGTACATATTAGTATCTAAAATGTACATATGAACACTTAAAATGTACATAATATGACCTAATATGAACATATTAGCAACTAAAATGTACATATTAACACCTAAAATGTACATATCAACACTTAAAATGTACATGTTGGCACCTAAAATGTCCGTATTAGTACCTAAAATGTACATATAAACACTTAAAATGGACATATTAGCACCTAAAATGTACATATTAGTATCTAAAATGTACATATGACCACTTAAAATGTACATAATATGACCTAAAATGAACATATTAGCAACTAAAATGTACATATTAACACCTAAAATGTACATATCAACACTTAAAATGTACATGTTGGCACCTAAAATGTACATATTAGTACCTAAAATGTACATATAAACACTTAAAATGTACATATTAGCACCTAAAATGTACATATTAGTATCTAAAATGTACATATGAACACTTAAAATGTACATAATATGACCTAAAATGAACATATTAGCAACTAAAATGTACATATTAACACCTAAAATGTACATATCAACACTTAAAATGTACATGTTGGCACCTAAAATGTCCGTATTAGTACCTAAAATGTACATATAAACACTTAAAATGGACATATTAGCACCTAAAATGTACATATTAGTATCTAAAACGTACATATGAACACTTAAAATGTACATAATATGACCTAAAATGAACATATTAGCAACTAAAATGTACATATTAACACCTAAAATGTACATATCAACACTTAAAATGTACATGTTGGCACCTAAAATGTACGTATTAGTACCTAAAATGTACATATAAACACTTAAAATGTACATATTAGCACCTAAAATGTACATATTAGTATCTAAAATGTACATATGAACACTTAAAATGTACATAATATGACCTAAAATGAACATATTAGCAACTAAAATGTACATATTAACACCTAAAATGTACATATCAACACTTAAAATGTACATGTTGGCACCTAAAATGTCCGTATTAGTACCTAAAATGTACATATAAACACTTAAAATGGACATATTAGCACCTAAAATGTACATATAAACACTTAAAATGTACATATTAGCACCTAAAATGTACATATTAGTATCTAAAATGTACATATGAACACTTAAAATGTACATAATATGACCTAAAATGAACATATTAGCAACTAAAATGTACATATTAACACCTAAAATGTACATATCAACACTTAAAATGTACATGTTGGCACCTAAAATGTACGTATTAGTACCTAAAATGTACATATAAACACTTAAAATGGACATATCAACACTTAAAATGTACATATTAGCACCTAAAATGTACGTATTAGTAACACTTAAAATGTACATATTAGCACCTAAAATGTACATAAACACTTCAAATGTACATATTAGCACCTAAAATGTACATAAACACTTCAAATGTACATATTAGCACCTAAAATGTACATATTAGTACCTGAAATGTACATATTAGTACCTAAAATGGACAAAAGTACCTAAAATGGACAGCCCCAGTAACAGCTTTCATACCTTTTTTACTGAGAGTGTAGGGCCCTGTGTTTGTCTGGTTTATATTATTTCTAAATGTTTGTTTCTCATATTTGGTAACTTTTTTCTAGTCTGAGGTGCACATTAGACTGATAAAAAACACCAAAAGATTTATTTCTTTATGTGGCATTTACATAAGTCATTAGTTTTATCCTTATTTGTAAAACTAACCTTCTGGGTTCACGTCTGCAACATGGCTTCCGGGGGTGTGAAAGAGGACGGGCGGCCTTCCTGTTCCTCATTTTATGCCATCCCAGAGAATTCTGGGTAATGTAGGCATAGTCCATTTCTCTAGGAGCAGGGGGGTATTGTTTCTGGGTAGTGTGGGCATAGTCCATTTCTCTGGGAGCAGGGGGGTATTGTTTCAAGTTTGGTTGTGTTTATGTTCATTGTATGTAGAAATGTATGGTTATTATTTGTATTATTTCCTTGTATAATTTAAGGTGGATGTATTTTGAATATTATTTTCATTTTCAGTGCAGTTATGTATTATGTATGTGAACATTATTAAGACAGTAAAAACAGTAAGTAAGTAAGTAAGACAGTAAAGACTGTGAGACACCAAGGTATAGTGCATTACAGTAATCTAACATTGATGAAATGAAAGCATGCATCACAGATTCCATGTCTTTAGGTGTTAAAAATGGCTTAACCTTTGCAATATTCTTTAACCGATAAAAGCAACTTCTGACTACACCGTTTATCTGTTTATCAAAAGTCAAAGTTAAGTCAAAAATAACACCCAGATTGCGAACGTGTGGATGGATATTAGCAGATAAAGGTCCCAACTTACTGGCGACCAACTCTGTAAACTTAGATGAGCCAAATTCATGGATTCATTTAACTGAAGGAAGTTGGCGGACATCCACTGTTTAACCTCCCTCAAACAATCAAATAAACACTTTAAGCTGGAATCATCATTTGGATGTAAAGGAACGTAGCACTGAGTATCGTCTGCGTAACAGTGGTAGAATACATTATACATAGAAAAAATAGCATACAGTGGAAGCATGTATAAAGAAAATAATTTATGAACTTTTATGGAAAATCCGGACGTTTTTATGACTTTTTATGGCCTAAAATTCTTATTATTAAAGTTAATGACTCGCATACATCAAGAGTCTTTCCCCCTGAAATTTAGAAATCTAAATTGGTGAACTTAAAATAAATCTACAGGTGCAAACTGATGGAGTACGTAGTCACTGTGATGATAATGACGGAATGGACATGGGCAGCTCAATACTCAGACTGTGGCGTTTAAACAATGCTCAACTGGTACTAAGGGACACAAAGTGTGCCAAGAAAATTTTTATTTTTATTCTTATGGTTTTTTTTTTTTTTGGTTGTTGTTTTTGGTATTATTACTACTATTATTTATATGTACATACTTATTTTCTGGTGGTTTTGTTTTACTTTGTGCTTTTAATTATTGTTTTGTTGTTTTATATCTATGTTGATTGTTTGAGACAAAGAATAAAAAATATATATATGAAGAGTTCAGATGCAAAAGCCTCTAAGTGCCATTTGAAATTTTCTTCTAAAATGATAATTTTTATCAAGCTTGTATATTTAAGTTCATTAATTTCACTTAAATGGCAATGAAGATTACCTATTAATTGTCATTCAAGTGAAATTACTGACCTTAAATATACAAGTTTGATAAAAATGGTCAATTTAGAAGAAAATTTCAAATGGCATTTAGAGGCTTTTGCATCTGAACTCTTCATATATATATATATATATATATATATATCCTCACACCATCACAAATGGTACAAGGCAGGATGGATCCATGCTTTCATGTTGTTTAAGCCAAATTCGGATGTGACCATCTGAATGTTGCAGCAGAAATCAAGACTCAGACCAGGCAACTATATTGTCCAAATTTGGTGATCTGGCGAGAGTGGCACTGGTGTGTTGTCCGTCTGCTTCAAGGTTGGACGTGTTCAGAGACACTCTTCTGCAGAACTCGGTGGTTACGAGTGGTTATTTGACTCCCTGCTGGCCTGCACTCACATTGCACTTAACATTCTGGGCCGTGTTTTTGATGAAAACAGGATGAAAAGTGCTTTCCCTAATAGACTGTCTAATAGATTTATCACTTATACGCAGCGCAGAGATTTTCACTTAATTGTACTGCACGCATCAGAAGATTATTAAGAGGGCATCTGACGTTGATGGAGGAAGTTGCAGCTTTACCCGCAAACTACAATTCATGTTCATCAATAAGGTTAGAACCTGACCCGTTAGAAACCTAAATACACTCAAATTAAATCAGCTCAAACAAGTCTGGTCAGTCTCTTCAGACGCCTGGCATCAACAAGGCATTTTTACACCCAGGTTGTGCATGCAAATCCCAGTAAGTCAGAAGTTTGTCAGCCTGTCCGGCACACATGCTACGTTCAAAGTCACAAGCCGCGTTTCCATTACCCTTCAAATTGCGCAAATTGAAATTGAGAAATGAAAATACGCTAAATGGAAACACATCAATTTCGCAAAAAACTCCTGTTTATATAATAAATATAATATAATATAATATAATATAATATAATATAATATAATATACTATAATATAATATAATATAATATAATATAATATAATATAATATAATATAATATAATATAATATAATATAATATAATATAATATAATATAATATAATATAATATAATATAATATAATATAATATAATTAGGGCTGTGCAAAGATTAATTGCGATTAATTGCATCCAAAATAAAAGTTTGTTTTTACATAATATATTTGTGTGTGCTGTTTATAATTATTTTGTATAAATAAATACCCACGCACATGCATGTATATATTTTAGAAAATGTGTTATTCATAAAATATTTACATTTATACATAATATAGATTATGTATTGTCATATATATTATGTATTGTCATATATATATATATATATATATATACAGTATTTATGTGCAAATAATTATTAAATATATACATGCATGCATATGTATTTATATATATACAAAATAATTATACACAGCACACACATATATTATGTAAACAAAAACTTTTATTTTGGATGCAAATAATCACAATTAATCTTTGCAAATCCCTAACTAATTTAATACAATATAATAATATAATATAATATAAAAAATAATATAATATAAAAATAATATAATATAATATAATATAATATAATATAATATAATATAATATAATATAATTTATAATATAATATATAATATATATATAATATGTTCAGGTGTGATTTTGGCTCATTATTCCAAGTATTGCTGCAGGTTGTTCACGTTGGTATATGATCTTTTTATAGGCTTTTGGAAAGCAGAAAATAAAGAAATATTTCAAAATAACTAGCTTTATTTGAAGTAGGGGAACATGGAGTCTCTCAGAGAGAATAAAGGGCATCTTACCTTTCTCTTGTTGGTGGGGCAGACATAGAGGTAACTCAAAACGGTCTTGACTCCCACTTTATCGTTCAGCCTCTCATAAGTGCTGCCATAATCAGTTGACCTGCAAATAGAAGCAACATTTTTAAAATGAAATTCAGAAGGCATTTAGTTTCTTGTGTGTGATGCGGGAAGGGTCCTGGTATTCCCTATTTAATGGGGACCAAATGTCCCTACATGTATAGTAAAACCCTTGTGGGGACATTGTTTGGTTTCCAACAAGTTTCCACATGGCTAGGTTGGCTAGGTTTAGGGGTCATAATTACACATAAAATATACAATTTGCACAGTATAAAAACCATTATGTCTATGGAGAGTCCTCATGATAATAGATGCACCAACGTTTGTGTGTGTGTGTGTGTGTTGTGTGTGTGTGGATATCCATCCTCCATTCATAACCTAGACCGAAATGAGTACATTCCCCAGAAAAATGAATCGAGATTGGAATTTGTGGACCTCAGCCGAACCCAAATGATTGAACAGATTTCTGCAAATTATATTCATGAGGCTCTTTCATAGATTTTTTGTTCTTTTTCCTGGCTATTTATATTTCCCTGATCCTCAGTGATGAGCGGAATAGCTCGCTAAGACAAACACAATCTGCTGAGCATATGCTGAGAAATTCTGCCTTGTTCTACAAATAGCAAAACTAACATCCCCCTGCAACCCCTGGGCATAACAGTGACAACTGATCCAGAGCATACGCTGATTTGTTTGGAAAGGCTAATGATATTTACAGTCTTGCAATACAGACGTGAGCACGGACGGTAGGAACATGTCCCCGACAAAGATAAGAGACTACTGAATGATAGCAGCATTTCTAACCGTCGGTTAGTTAGTAACCGATGTATCAAATGAAAGGATTTTATTTCGCATAATAATATAATGATGTGCAAGGGCACGTCTGTGGAGCTGAGAGGTGTTAATACTCTGTGTGTTCATCATTGCAACCAAAACAACAGGTGCTATTGCTGACAAAATACATTCTGAACTATTGTAGTGAGAAGCACTTGACAGGTCACATGAGGAGAAGTAAAAAAAAAAAAAAAAAAAACACCCGACAACCACAATAATATATATAAAGCTGTTGATTTTAACATTTAAAAATCCTTTTATAAAATCGAATTGCATTTAAAGGTGTACAGTAAATATATATATATATATATATATATATATATATATATATATATGTGTGTGTGTGTGTGTGTGTGTGTATAAATTAATAGAATACACTATATATAAATATAGAATACACTATGTATAAATATATAAATTACACTGTGTATAATTATTTATAAATATAAATATATATAAATACATTTTATATACATTTGATATTTATATAAAATATATAAATATATTTCAATTTTATATTTTATATAAAATGTTCTATATTTATATATTAATTATTTATTATATATTTTAATATTTATTATATATTAATTCTTATTTAAAATTTATATTTTTATATTTATATAAATATATAAATACATACATATAAATGTTAAAATTAAAATCTACGCCAGTGAATACAGAAACATCATAAAAAAAAACTCACTTTTAGGGTTTTTGTTTGTTTGTTTGTTTTTTTTTGTTGTTGTTGTTGTTTTTGTAAAAAGCTAAATAGAGTTTCATGTTTTACTTTGAATTCCTTTTCCTGAAATCGCTTTCCCCTCCAACCCCTAATTTTATTTCAGCAAATCTGTCTGGCCATTCCTGCCATCTCTATTTTTGCCTCCACCTCTCTTGCTCTCCTGAGTGTTGCCTATTTCAGCTGAGTAAAACATGCTTGTGTCCCATGTCTCACCCACCGATTTCTCCCTCTTATTCAACCTCTGCGTGGGAATATAACGCTCTTTAAAAATCCAAGAAAATATATATATTTGCTATTTAAACCTTAAAAGGGATAGTTCTTCCAAAAATATCAATTCTGTCATAATTTACTCACCCTCATGTCACTCTAAACACCTTGTGATTTTCTTCCGAGGAACACAAAAGGTGAATTTTTGAAGAACATCCTGGCCTGATTCTTTCAAAATATCTGAAAACTCTCATTCAAATATTGTATATTCCGCACAAAAACTACACTCTTTTTTTTTTTTTAAGGTTATTTATTGGTATTGATCATGATGGTTCCATGAAGAACCTTAAGCATCCGTGGAAATGTTCCATTGTACAAAAGGTTACCAGTAAAGTCCATTATTTGGAGAAAAATCCTGGAATGTTTTCATCAAAAACCTTAATTTCTTTTCGACTGAAGAAAGAAAGACATGGACATCTTGGATGACATGGGGGTGAGTAAATTATCAGCAAAAGATTTTTTTAAGTGAACTACTCCTTTAAGGCCATCCTTGAAGGGAAAATTCTCCTAGGTTTCAATCTACAGCGTCTTATTAACTCAGTGTCATCCATTGTCTGTAACACATTTCTTCTCCCTCTTCGTCTTTCTGCCATTTTCTCCTCTGCTAAAGAAACTCTTAAGCCTCTTAAAAGTCCTTGTAAAATTTTGACCATAAGACCTCTTTTAAGGGTTAAGATGTTTTCTGAATTACTTTTTTCTTTACTAGGATTTTGTCTTTAATTTTAAGAGTAAATTTCTAAGAACTTTCTTAGAATTTTGTCACTAGGAGCTACTCTTTGCATTAAGATTCTTTATGAATCTAGGCCCAGGACTAAATTTATTTATTTTTTGGTCTGGACCAAACAAACCAAGTGTGAGCCAAGCTAAATTAAGAAATTTCTGAGAGGACTCTTAGAATCTTTATGAATGCGGGCCCTGGTCCATTAAGTATTCACATTGGCATTTTAACAACAAACCTAAAGATACCGAACCTATATGTTCACAACCTGACTGGTCGGCTTTTATTACGTATATATTTTCGAGACGGAATTTACCGAACATCCGCTTGTTTGATGCGCACCAGAGTTCGGATGGCAGCGTTCACACTTATTCGAATGAACCGCACTAACAGAGTAATCACATCAGGGTTCATTTTAATTGAACCAAACATCTCAAGTGTGAACACACACTAAGAGTTTTGTGTGTGAGGAACAGCTTGAAATTCATGCCCAAACGTCACAAATTCACTGAAGTGATTAGCAATCTGGTTTATGAATGAGTTAGCTCTTTACAAGTAATCAGTCTGAATGATTCATTCATGAATAAGACTAATCAGGTTCTCAAGTTTCCAGTGCACAATTGACATTTCAGCGTGTTCTTCAGTTCACACAACGCTATCTTATAAGAAATTTAACAAAAAAAACTTGATTTATGATGCTTTTTGAAGATTGCTTTTTCCTTCTTTCCCAGAAAATGTGACTCAGTAACTTGTCACGTACCATTACGTATGCTTTTGTTTAAACTACTTGTGAACAAGCTAAAGTTGAAAAATATCACACATGACAGCTCACAAAAAAACAAAACAAAAAAAACATTCACATTTCTGTGGGGAACAACGCAAAGTAAATAATTCATGCTCTCCCAATGACTTGCATGTAAAATATAGCCAAAGCAAAAGAAAGTGAATAGGCCCAGCTTCTCAAGTCTGAATAATTTAGTAGGAGAAACGAGCTGTTAGCCAACACAATCCTCCCCGAATCTCTAATACTTCTCCATCACGTTAGCTTGCTGTTCACAGCAATAGTGCAGAGACGATAGTGTTTTGAACACCATCGCTGACCCCATACCAAAGTGACAGTCTCAGAAACACATCCCACACACCGCTTTCAAACAGAGGCAATCTAATTTGAGACACCATGGAGGATTCCCATTTTCCATCGCTCAATTCCTCTTTGCCTCTTCCTAGGAGCGCCTCCCACCACCAATAGGGCAGTAATGGATTTCAGTGAAATTACAATGCAATCTTACCTTTACTGTTTTATTTTGAGTGGCAGCAAAATAAAGGCCACAGGGATTATTCACAGTAAAGAGACCGTCACTCCTTCTAGGTATAAACGTGAAAGGAACGTGAAGTGAGAAATAAATAGAGGAAAAATATTTTAATAGAGTAAACTCCATCGAGAGCTGGGTGGTATGATGGTGAATATACTGTACAATATAATGCACAACTTCCGCTTTACGGTAAAACTACAGTTTATGGCTTGAATAAAGAGCCTCCCCTCCGCTTCCGGCTCAAAAATATCTATGGTAGTCAATGGCGAGAGACAACTTATCTTTTTATTCCGTCTGAACTGTGCCCTGAATTCCACATATGATGTTTGTCAATTTAAAAGATAATTATGAAAGTCAAGAAAGTCTCAGTTTGTCATAAAACAGCAGAGTAACATTTCGTTTTATGTGAAAATCGCGCAATGAACTACATCTCCCGGGAAGCGAAACAACGAGTAAGATCCGTTGCTCATATGTGTGCAGTCTGGTATAAAACACTCGTAACGTTAGGATTATAACATAAAGGCCTGTACACACGGGACGGATATCAGCACGCGTTATTCGTCAGCGTTTTTCAACGCGTTTTTTTGTGTTCACACCCAAGAGATTTTCTCTGACGATGAGCCGAGTGAACATGCAAATTCATTCCCTGACATTAGATGGCGCCAATTTGCTCTGCAATACCACTCCATAACAGTTTTCTTTTAACAAGATGTTTGTAGTCCCTGTCGCGTTTGTCATATAGTTCTTTATGTTCTAGCACCAACGATCTTGCCTTGCATCTTCCTCGTATTATTTCTTCCTGGCTGTGTAGACGGCGACGCTACTTGGCGTATATCTTCTTTGCCGTAGCATATATGTGCTCGGCAAGACTGTTTTGTGATTGAGCGCCCCCAAGTTGTGTTTTACTGTAACTTCAGAAGCTACAAACATGTGAGCAAAAGCGGCAGTCTCATAGGTCGGATAGTTTTTGACGCAGCGCGTCAAACTAAAACAACAAACCTGAGGTTTTTTTTTTTTTTTTTAATTAAGTGCGGCGTTTTACGAGTCGGTGTGCACACACACATTGTCGCCCTTAAACGTTGGCGAATAACGCGCGCAAAATTCATTCTGGTGTGAACAGGCCTTAAGACTATAGAAACAATGACAGACGTTCGCTTCTGTAAAGTTAGCTTTATTCATTGAGAGAAAATGTGCGCCTTTGGGGTTTGTAGTCTTTGTAATTACGTATTTTCACAGTCTAATACCTCAACAGTTTTACATCAAACTGTGACTTTCTTGACTTTAAAATGTATCTTTTAAATTGACAAACATATGTGTAATTCAGGGCACAATTGAAACGCTCTCTATAAGGTACTCGAGGCAAGTGCTGTATTGTGAATAACTAATGGCTTATTCACGATAAAGCATAAGAGGCTTATGTAAGCAACAAGATACTCGAACATGAAAACCGAATAAGGTACTCGAGCATGAAAACTGCTAACATTATTCTTTCAGAATGTCATGATACTATAAAATATGAACCACCTCAATCTTCTTGAGTACCTTCAATAAGGTACTCGAGGCAAGTGCTGTATTGTGACAATGCTAATAATGTGTTTTTATGATGTCAGAAGACACAGGAGTTGAATTATGCAGGTGTGAGCCACTGAGGCGTGAACATGCTAAAAGTGGTGTGAGGGTTTCCTGCATTTGTATGACGTTCTTTAATGTTTATAATGTTTTCCTTGCACACAGTTAAGAAAGATGTGGTTTGTCATGTTATTCAATTATTCAGTTCCCACCAGAAGAGCTCTGTCGAGATGGCTGGTATAATTATGTTTATACACCTGCTAGCCAGTTTGGAGAATTGCGACGGGGACTTTAGAAAGCCATTAAGAATAACGAACATCAAAAAAACAGTATGTTAGGAGAAAAACACAAGTCAGAGACATAAAAGACCAATAAAAGCAAATGCCTGAAGCAGTGGCGACATTAACACGGCCTAAAAACACAGCATGGACCTTTAGCAGCCTTTCAGGAGAGAAATGAATGCCGTGAAAAAGCACTGCATCAAAATCCCAGTGTGAATTTAAGGTAGGGAAATAAAAAGATACTTTGTTCTGCGGTGACACGTGTGTGAGCGGTTCACACTAAAAGCTACGGGGGGACGCGCACACTTTTGGCACGTTTTGCGTCTTATGTGGTATCATTGTACCTTGTCTTCCATTTTCACGTTGAAGATTGGAATGCGCATCTGGGAAATATGGCATTTCAACAGGAAAAACACAATACAGATACCAAGTCAAGAATTGTGATTTCGATACTTTTCCTGAAAAGTATTTCTTACAAGGGGTTTCACATGCAACTCCTTTGCTCTTTAAATTCTGTACCTAATATAAATCACTGACAAACACGCTCTGATTATAATCATATAGCCTATAGATAGTTTTAGCTAATGTTTTGCATGCTTTATTTTAGCAGCTTACAAATTATTTATGCTAACTATGAAAGTTGGGGGGAAAGTTGTACACTTTATATAAATAAAACGTCTCCAGTTAACTAGCAGAGCATTCATTTAGTTTGCTATTAAACAAGAGATCTAGTGCTAAAATCTGTTGATTTTTTAAATCAAGCACTCTTTTTCGCTGCAATCAGTTGCATGGATACAGTGTCTTTTGCGGCTCGCGCAGTTGCACACCATCTTCACTCAGATCTATCACTGTTGTGGAGACTATTCTTCAGTTTGAGCGGCCGCTGGATTGTGTTGCTAAGAACTTGCAATGTTTAGGGCTGCAACAAACGATTATTTTGATAATCGATTAATCTAACGGTTATTAGAACGATTAATCGAATAATCGTCGATTATTTCACCACCTAATCAATGGGTTTGGAGCGATTATTCCAATTTTTTAATTAATTCGTTTGCACTCCGTCATAATTCGCACTGTTTTTTTTTTTTTATTTTACCGCAATAGCATTTGTAACATTTGCAGCCCGCATTACACTCCAGCGCTACAGTGCTGTAGCGGTCAAATTGTGATATTGCACGCCCTTACATAAGGTCACGTGAGATCAAACGACTACTCGACAACAACGATATTCTTATTGACGACATTGTCGACTGATTGTTTCAGCCTTAAAAACTATCAGACCGGCCCGAAACACTACCGGCCCACCGGGAAAAGTCCCGAATCTCCGGATTGCAACTCCGCTACTGACCGGCGGCCACAATATCACTTGTGCCGTCTCGCTATAGTGTTTGTCTCGTGACAGCAGCAGCTTTGCTGTGTGCACGAGGAGAAACACAGACGTCCATAGGGAAGCACTGGAAGCGTGCGTTGCACACACCAACATGAAATACATCTCTCAAATCTGGAACGCCGTCATTCATAAAAGTATCGATACTAATAAATTTAGGTATTGTGAGGTTTTTAATTTCCGAGAATCCCGACACTTTTGAAGTGCCGATGCACTGTGCAACACTAAAAAACACACACAAGAAAACTGTTTGTGTTCTATAATGTGGAGACACCCAATGCCAAGATGTGATTCCCGACGTTTGACCACATGCCATCTTTGTTTCTGTGGAAATTGGCTTAGTCCTCTGAATCTGGGGCTGCATGGCGAAATGAAACTCAACACAAACTTTCAGTGAATGAAGGAAGCATGCTAGACAAAGACATGGAGGGAATGTGAAAACGAGAGGTTTGGTGGCCAGGTATCACGTTAGGGATTGTCTGTGAGGAGAAGCCAGATGGTGAGGCAGTAAAGTAGAACAATGTGGAGGCATGTGCACCAGGCTCCAGGGATGGCAAAAGAACAATGAACACAGCAGAGAACTTCAAAAACAACCCACCACGTTACCCAGAGAGGCTGAACCTCCTCAAAAAGTCACTCAAAATACACAAAATAACCGATGCTGTAACATTAAAGGAGAACTCCGGCGAACAATGAACCTTTGGTCTAATAAAACATCAGTACCTAGTCAACCGTTCTCTGAGATTTGTTGTCATGATAATCGAATGTAAAGAGTTTTACCTCTAAAAACTGTTTAGTGTATAATGCTAGTACTGGGGGCATTGACTAAGTCAAAAGAAATCGCTAGTTTATACCACTAACAAGGCTCAAAATAGCCCCACACTAACGCAGTAACATAATGAGGGTCCATACATGCAAAACGAAGCATTGAGAACTTTGTAAGTGAACAGACAGTTTAATAAGAAAATACTTTATGAAGACACTTGACTTCGCGAATACAAACAGGAGCCATCTTAAAAAATAGTCTCGATAAGTCGATCCCCGAACGCCGTTCATACAGTTCAGAAGTTCGTTGAACTTCATACAGTTCAGCTCACTCAGCACGACGTTCATGGTTCGACTTATCGAGACTATTTTCTAAGATGGCTCCTGTCTGTATTCGCAAAGTCAAGTGTCTTCATAAAGTATCTTCTTATTAAACGGTCTGTACACTTACAAAGTTCTCAATGCTTCGTTTTGCATGTATGGAGCCTCATTATGTTACTGCGTTAGTGTGGTGCTATTTTGAGCCTTGTTAATGGTATAAACTAGCTATTTCTTTTTACTTAGTCAATGCCCCCAGTACTAGCATTATACGCTAAACAGTTTTTAGAGATTAAACTCTTTACATTCGATTATCATGACAACAAATCTCAGAGAACGGTTGACTAGGTACCGATGTTTTATTAGACCAAAGGTTCATTGTTCGCCGGAGTTCTCCTTTAACTGTTGTTTCAATCATTCCCTTACTAATATGTACAGTAACTCTGATGCATATGATGTTTCAAAAAGATTTAGTTTGGTATCTTTTTTCTTTCATGTGCAGAGACCTTGGCCCTAGAGGTGTGAAACCACGAAATCCGAGGAGCCCGACGTACCTCTGATGTGTAAATTGACCAGAATGAATATGGAAATTATAATGTCATTTATTTTCCAGCGCCTGAGAAAGAAAAAAGGGAGAAGAAATGATTCTCCTCTCACTGTATAAATAACTAATTGCTGGTGAGCTTTCAAACTAGTTGGATTTCAGTATCACTTCAGCGCGTCATCAAGGCTGATCGACGTGGTTAACAAAATAAAGACTATTAACTTAAATACCGGAGACCAAAATATGGAAGGATTTCAAAAGAATAAGTTGGCGATTGTATGACAGAGCATTATAATGATCATAGTTTGGAGATGTGCGATTTTCTCCATTTGTTCACGAAAAATATTCATGACACAGTTATAATGCCCTCATGACAGCCAACCACATGACAGTTTAACTTCATTCAATGTCAAGATGTCATAACAAAGACATCTTAAACAATGTCATATTTGCATTCAAAATGTCATCATTAAGCAAAAGACAATTAATGACAGTTATCTTCGACATGCATAAACCTTACTTCATATTCAAGACATATGTCATGTCATGGTTATGAATGTGTCATGTCAGTCTTATGAACACCCCTTCAAGTAAAGTGTTACCCAATATTTGTATCTGCTAAGATATAATCTTCTGTTTTAGACTGTAAAAAAAAATCTTATGAACTTTTGAATTGAACTACATGGAATTTATCATTATATCACTGTTGCCAAGTCTACAGTCCAATTAGTGAAAAAATGAAAGATCTGGAAGTGTCAACGTTTCCATTGTAGACACGATGTAGGACGTACAAGTTTGATCAATATTAATTTGCACATCAGCCTCGATGGAAAAAAAATCCCACACAGAGCAGCACTTCTCATCAAGACAAACTCACAAAGCTCTAGTTTAGACCTCTGTGATTCCACCTAAAAATATAGAACTTGTTCCTGATCTGTTCCTCAATTCAAAGACACACATAGCTCTACTTGTCTGATGCCAGCTGGCCGCTGTCCAGCAGATAGTGTCCGTGTTCGCTCTGATAACACCAGGCAAACACACAAAGGTGTAGAGAGCAGTGGAAAATGAAAGGCAGGGAAAGATACCCACAGGATCAATCGCTTGGCCTTATATTCCACAGGGAGACCTGAAAAGGATTGTGAACAGAAAAAAAAAATCATACTTGAACTTGTGGTAGTAAGATGAGACTGTAGAGAGACATGAATCCCTCTCGCTTTGGCAGCCCTGGGGCTAACGTGAGCCTGGAGGATGGCAATACACATTCAGTATTGTTTGGCTATGTGGGAACAAAGGCGGAAAGAGAGAGGAACACGGGCAAAACGCGGGTACGACGCTTCACTGCCGGCTTTAAGATTCTGTTGTGATATATTATGCCGAGGAAGTTTGTGTGTGAGGTGGAGGTTAATCTGACTCCAAGCTGCCGACGTTGACATAAATCAACTGTGTGGTGGTTTGGGGGAGAGAGAGAGATAAGACAGGAATTATTATCAGGAGATTCACTACTCTTTCAGAAGATGCGTAATAGCGCCCCCTACCATAATAGTAAAAAGACGGAAATGTCGGTTCAATGGCGGGAAAAGAGTTAAAGTTGGCGTTTTCCGATTTCATCAAGAATGTTTGTCCAATAAAATAAGATCTGTGTTCAACAAAGAGTTGTGACCCTTACACGTTTTGTCTATCAAGATAATCTTTACAAGTTAATCCAAAATTTATACATTTTGAAGCCTGTATAAAGTTTTTTTTTTTTTTTTTTTTTTTTAAACACAAGCAGGTTATAACTGTATGTTCTATGTCATAGAACAAAACGTGAAAATCTTTAGAGGCTTTGTTCACCACAGACCTTATTTCAGGCGATTTAGCAAAAACCCATTGTAAAATCCCATAGACTTTAGGGCGAGAGAACCGGTAGTGCTAAAATGCTAACTCACTTCCGTGTTTTGGCCTAGAGTGACGTCGTAACTTCGGCACTCTACTGATGCGTACATTTATCCGTGTCACCTAGATGTGCATCCGCGAGCGGTGCGCGATCATGGTCGACTGATGACATAAGCAGCTAGAGAATACGGCCGTTTTTAAAAATTGAGTTATGTATTTAAAAGTTGCAGAAAGGAATCATTGGGAGACTCCGAAATTGGCAGAGATAGGCAGGCAATGCAAAACAAAATCTTACATTGGGAAATAGTGGGGGGGACAAAACTTAGGCCCCGTTTACATGAAGGGAAAACGCAGATGTTTCCCTGCGGATTGGCCTCTCGTTTACACGAAAACCCTGTTTTTATCACAGAAAACGATCATTTCTAAAAACTCCGGCCAAAGTGGAGATTTCTGAAAACGCCGGTTATGTGTTGTCGTGTGAACTGGGAGAAACGGCGTTTTAGGTTCTCTCTTGTCGATTCTGAGGATTCTGATTGGCTTGCATGGCTTTATCCTTAACCCCTACACTGCCGCCAAGAGGTTTGGCATAGTTATGAAGGTGCTCGACAGCGTATTTATGCGGGTGTGTGAACGATGTTATTTTTGAAAACGGAGAGGGGGAAAATATTCGTTTTGCTAAATACCCGGCTTTGTTTAAACATGGCCTTAGATTTTGAAATGGGGGGGGGGGGGGGGGGGCATGTTGTAAACTGCCTTGTCACGAAAAGCCATTCGTTGACCATTGTCTTGATAGTCAGCAAAAGAGCTCGCCACCAAGTGGACAAGGATAAGAACTACAAGATACATTATCAGCCTCAACTAACTAACTAACTATAACCTTCTTTATGAGTGAATCACTTCGTTACCTTACAGCTTGTTCAGGTAAGGTGTTTTTTTTTTCAAATCAACTTGGCGAATGATAAGTAAGAAAAAGCCTTTTGACTTATATTAAAAAGAAGGACCTGAGCCATACCAAGATTTCATAAACTGAATATTGAATTATACCTGTAACAAATTGCATGGAAACCATCCAAAAACAACCTAGCAACCACCTAGCGACTCACTAGAAACGACAACTAACATCCTAGTATAGTGTACAGCACTCTTAAACCCTAGTTTGTTCAACGTATAACAGTGATATGGGAAACAAAACAGAAAGTTTTGCTGAAACCGTGTGACGCTTGATACCGTCTGACAGATATAGAACATGTTGTGTTCTAAAGAAAGCCTCCTGAACACTCTTGACCTCCAGATATTGTCTCACTGGTGATTTGTGCATGTTGCTTGGAAAACGTCAGGACGGAATACTTGCAGGGGAGTAACAGACTTTTAGTTCATTTTTAAATCCCATTGTTGTATCACGACAGTTCCATCGGAGAGCTCAAACAGACTCGACTTCACACCCAGATGCATGACTGAAAGTTTTATGATGACTATGAAAATCCATTCTGCTAAGCTGAGACGAGGACGGCGGAGACGTGACGGATGCGTTTGCAATCAGGGTGTCCAAGGAAATGGCAGCAAATAAAATTTTCATAATCTGGATTTCATCAGCAAGCTTATCTCAGTAAGAAGAGAGCTTGTGTGCATGCTGTCGTTGTGTTTAATGCGTTTAATGCTGGAATGTGCATTCACACCAATACGTTTACCTATCAACACTTTAAAGCCACCTCTGGTGAAAATCAAGCTTTTAAATGTTGTGCTTTTGAAATGTGGTTATTTTAATATGCTATTAGACAAGGCATGTTCAAATTCATGAGTTGCAGAGTATTTTCTCCTTAAAATTGCAGTGAAACAAAGACACGGTTTGAAATCTCTAGTGTCTCTGACGTCACAAAGTACCTTGTAACCAATCATGGCCCGGGTGCGTTTCCCGAAAGCGTCGTTAGCCAACTATGGTCGCAAGTTGGTCGCAATTCCCATTGAACTCTATTGGAAAACGACGGAACTTGCGACCATAGTTGGCTAACGATGCTATCGGGAAACGCACCCTAGGTCAACGTGTGATCGTCAAAGAGTGGATCTCTGAATTGGTGTGAGTGAGTGGAGGTGGGGCTAATTTGCATATTCATAGAACCACGTATATACTAAATGAGGCAAGGTTGAGTTACTCAAACTATTTTAAGGCATATAAGTTTAAATATGTTAAAAAATGCCACGTCGGTGATCAAAGATGAGTTTTAAGTGATAAAATTATTGCCAATAATGTTTAATAATTTTATCGGGGGAAAAAAAATGTAAAAAAGACTCACTTAGTTAACTGTAAATTCCCATACCAAATCATTGCTCTTATTGTTCACCAAAACTAAGAGTTACCATTCATCAAATTAAATCAGAAATAAAATACAATTGAAATATTAGATACATTAACTGAAATAAAATTAGTTTAAATTGAAATACTAAAATGATTCAAAATAATTTAATTTAAAACAAGGGAAAAAAATAAAGTGAATAAACAAGCAGGTAACAAAATTGCTTAAACTTAAACTAAAGTTACATTTTAAAATAAAAAAAAAGTACAAATGTAAACTAATTCAAAACATTAATAAGTACTATAGACAATTTCAGAGTCTAAAACGCAACAAAAAAATAGCTTTTTTGGATATTTCTATAATAAAGAGATTAAATTTGAAATATTGTGAGAATAAACTCAAAAATACAGTTTTTATAGTAAAGAAATGCGCTCGTGAAGTCAGGCGTGGATCTGAGCATAATAGTAGCTTTTTACTTTTATCTGGCCTTTCAACAAAATGCTTATTATTGTTTATTGCATTTTTTAGCATTGTGTTAATATAACTAATTGTTTGTGGAAATGTCAATATTAAACATATGTAACTTCCTCATTGAAACTGCACAAATACTTTCAATGCATAAGCCTCACAGGTGAAGTTCCTCCACGAATTGGGTCTAATTCAGTCTATTACAATTGGTTGCGCTGTACCCCTGCACTTATTTTGTCAATCCATGACAGCGGATCAGAGAGAAAAGTCACAGGCGGTCGTTTATAGGTCGGTATAGGTGTGACACCCTCATCCAAAAGCGAGTTGGCTATAGTGGGATGCCGCCTTAAGCAATTTCCCTGTAAAACCGCAACAAAGACAAACGTATATCCTCACACACAAAGACGCTTTCAATCTGGCACAAGTATACACCTTTCAATTTCCTCTCAGACACACAGCAGAGACAATCACACACACGCTCACACGATTCAGGCCTGAGGCAGACTGTCAGCGGCAGCGTCTCTGCTCTAATAACAGAGCTCATTGAAGCATAATTGAAAATGACTTTGGAGAATTGCCACATTAAGGTAGCATGGTGGATATCTGCAGGTGTTGAAGAGAATTGTGTTCGAGAAAAATAGACTGCGAGAGAGAGAAAGAAAGAGATGAAAGCCGTGGAGGGGTTTCCCGACAGACGCGGGGAAGAAGCCAAATGCGGAAAAGGAGGGAGGGGAACGGGATAGAGAGTGGATAAATAATAGAACTAATAGCATTTACATTTATAGACGGCCCGCAGTCGGAGAGGACGTTCCCTTCTCTAAAGGTTCTGAAGGTGACCTCAAGAAGTGAGACATCTTTTAGGGAAGAGATAGAGAGAGGTGAGATGGGGAGAAGAGGAAAACAATGATGCACGGATTGCAAAAACGACAGTTCTCCTGCAGATGAGCATTTGCGAGGTGTTTCGGAGAGGAAAGGATGGCTAGAATGAACGTTGAAGCGAAGCTATCAAGGTCAGAGAGCTAAAAAAAAACACAGGGAACAAAATAATACAAATGGAGGAAAAAATGGAAGAGACCAAAAGCAAGAAAACAAAAGTAGGCCAGTAAAAATAAATAAATAAATAAATAAATAAATAAATCAAATAAACACTGTTTACACTCAGCAATGGCTAGCAAACTTCCCAAGCAATTATAAAGAAATGGTAAGTAACACTGAATTTTGAAGAAGAAAAACTGAAATAGTATTTACTTGTAAAACCTACTGCAATAATTGTTTTACCGTGGGTAACTTAAAAGATCTATTAAGTAACATTTGTATAATAAAATGCAAAATAAGGGCAAAAGGTCACGTAAGTTACATTATAAATGCCTTGCGCTGCCTTTTCTTTTATACCAAATCCCTCTGTTAAAAATTGGGGCCAGTTTCTTGACTTACAGGTCAAAAGTTGTTGGTTTCTCACAGCCAATTGCTTATTCAATAACTGACCTAAACAAGACTTTGACCATAATGTAAATTAAGCAACCCAGCACAGTTTGTATTTTACATACAATTTAGGCTGGTTATCCAAATTGGATAAAGAACATGCAGATTGACAAAAATGGAATGTTGGGTAACACTTTAAAACAATGGTTGATCATTAATCAAAATCTGACTTTTTTTTCCTTGTTTAAAGGGGTAGTTCACTTTGAAATTAATTTTCACATGACTTTCCTGATGGATTAACCAAATAACCAAAGTACTACAGAAGTTGCATAATACCATCCAAACAGATTACAGTTTTCTGGGTCTAATAGGCATTGTGTGGCCTGGGATGGGACTGCAGACTGCTTGAGGCTGAGACTGGAGGAGAAACTAAATCAATACAGGATAGCCAAGCTATTATTTTGCCATGATTTTGAATCAATACGTTTAAGTATCAATCAGTATCAGTGTTATTATTCAGCATTGATTTGAATTTTAGGAAGGCCGACTTATAAAAATCAATTGCTTCTTATTTAATAATTCAATATCGTTTTAAAGTGAAATTGATGGCATAGGTTCACCAAGTTTGTTTGTTCGGTAATAGAAATAAAAAGGTGCAACATGCAAAACAATGTATTGTCTGTATGTAATCTCAAAGTCTCTATCTATCTATCTATCTATCTATCTATCTATCTATCTATCTATCTATCTATCTATCTATCTATCTATCTATCTATCTATCTATCTATCTATCTATCTATCTGTCTGTCTGTCTGTCTGTCTGTCTGTCTGTCTGTCTGTCTGTCTGTCTGTCTGTCTGTCTGTCTGTCTATCTATCTACCTATCTGTCCATCTATCTGTTTATCTATATGTATATCTATCTCTGTCTTACTGTCTGTCTTACTGTCTGTCTGTCTGTCTGTCTGTCTGTCTTTCTATCTCTACCTATCAATATATCTGTATGTCTGTCTGTCTATCTCTGTATGTCTGTCTCTCTGTCTATCTATCTATATGTCTATCTCTACCTATCTATATATCTGTCTATCTATCTATATGTATGTCTATCTCTGTCTGTCTGTCTGTCTATCTATATATCTATATGTATATCTATCTCTGTCTGTCTGTCTATCTATCTATTTTTATCTGTCTGTCTGTCTGTCTGTCTGTCTATCTATATGTATGTCTATCTCTATCTGTCTGTCTATATATCTATATGTATATCTATCTCTGTCTTACTGTCTGTCTTACTGTCTGTCTGTCTGTCTGTCTTTCTATCTCTACCTATCAATATATCTGTATGTCTGTCTGTCTATCTCTGTATGTCTGTCTGTCTGTCTATCTATCTATATGTCTATCTCTACCTATCTATATATCTGTCTGTCTATTTATCTATATGTATGTCTATCTCTGTCTGTCTGTCTGTCTGTCTATCTATATATCTATATGTATATCTATCTCTGTCTGTCTGTCTGTTTGTCTGTCTATCTATATGTATATCTATCTCTGTCTGTCTGTCTGTCTATCTATATGTATGTCTATCTCTGTCTGTCTGTCTATATATCTATATGTATATCTATCTCTGTCTGTCTGTTTGTCTGTCTGTCTATCTACATATATGTATATCTCTGTCTGTCTGTCTGTCTGTCTGTCTGTCTGTCTATCTATTTCTATGTCAGTCTGTCTGTCTGTCTGTCTATCTATCTCTGTCTGTCTGTCTATCTGTCTGTCTGTCTGTCTGTCTGTCTGTCTGTCTGTCTGTCTGTCTGTCTGTCTGTCTGTCTGTCTGTCTGTCTGTCTGTCTGTCTGTCTATCTATCTATCTATCTATCTATCTATCTATCTATCTGTCTGTCTGTCTGTCTGTCTGTCTGTCTGTCTGTCTGTCTGTCTGTCTGTCTGTCTGTCTGTCAATAAAACAGAACTACAACTAAACTCCTTAGGATGGTAAAATCTTTCTCACCCGCACATGTCAAGCATGTTGAGAATCCTCTCTAGGCCATCCTTTCACAGTGATCTTCAAGAAAGCTTTTATGTTCAGAAATGAATCTTTAAAATAAAAGAAGTATAAAAGTTTGACATTTCCACAAGGCACTATTACTCTTGCATGAGAACCGAGACATTCTCAGGTCGCAGGCAGAAGGACAAACATCGGTTGCGCACACACGCATGCTAGCTGGGGAACTAAATTGGGATCAGAGTGTGGTCAATTCAGGATCATCCCTGGCATGTCAACATCCAAAAACATGGAGCTGGGAAGGGAGAGAGACAATGAGCTCCCTGTGTAATCCATTTCTGGTTTCAAGGCATCTGTTTTCTGGGGAACTGTTAAGCAGAGCTTACATACAATATGAGTGGATCTGAATGTGGAGAGGAAAGGGATTTGTCCATCACTGATGCACAAACATGGACGCATCCTCACAGGACAGGAAGACTGATATAAGGTGACATCTCCATGTCATGAGGATTCAGGTCTGCGAGAGTGTAAATGCATGTTTCTGACTTTATATCTTGAAAATCGGGCATAAGGATGGAAAGTAACAAGAGGATACTTTCATGCAGGGCCAACCTGTGAGTTTGAGATGACCGGATGACCGTACATAGAAGTTATACAATATATAGAAATTAGGGGAAGATGCCCCTTTTGGGAAATGTGAGCATTCACTGCTAACATTACGAGATGAGTTTAGCTGTACATGATGCTCGTCCAATGCATTATTGAAACAAATAAATTAAACAGCAGCTATAGCACGAAACCTTGTCCTACCACGCTGTAAAATCGACATATGTATTTTGAAAATTTAGATAAATAATAGAATAAAGACTGATCAAACAGCATCCCGGTCAAATACATACATCTGATTTACGCTATAGAATTCTATGAATCATATATTGGCCTTTTATTAATTCACGACAGCAGTAAACTTTGAATTCAGATCAAATCTTTCCACTTATGTGGAATATGTTTGAAATGTAATGTGTTGAATTATTAAATTTTGTGAATCACAATAATTGTTTCATTACCCTAGTGAAAAATCACCATTCTAAAATGTATTTGAAATACATTTATTTTATGCTAAGTACAACAGTTGTAACATATCTATGTACATAATATAAATACCCTGCAATTGTACTTTATGCTAAATTGATGTACTTAAAGTCTGCTAAATTTGAACAACTAATTTTGTTCTTAATGTACTTAAGTTATCCAGAAATAGTGCCGAGTTCCAACAAAAGATAAACTTAAGTATGTTTGATTGTGCTAAAGTGGAAATATTGCTATTATGCACTAATTACCTTAATATACACTTTAAATATCTTGCATTTAAAGACTGATATTATACAGAGATCATACTATTCTTACTGATAGTGATATTAAAACTAAAAAGAGAAATGTGCATTGTACAAGTACTCCAAATAAAGCTTAATTATAATATTTATATCAGTAAGTCTCAACCGATATGTCAGTAAATAGGATAATATATTTGTAAACACATTTATTTTAAATACATTTTGCTTTTCAGAGTAAATATTACAAATGAAAGCACTTGCCACTTTTCATGTCCCAAAAATTGCACTGTACAAATATGATGAATAACTGAATAATGAATAACTGCAACCACAAATCAATATTAACACAGATTTTGTAACTCCAATAAAAACATGTTGATTATAATGTAAAACATTATTTAACCTCAAAATTGCCCAGATGGAATAAATCTTGTAAATGACAAAAAATAATAACATTAATTAGAGCATAACCACCGATAATTGTGTCGAGATGTGATTTAGATTTGACTTTTTTAATTTGATCAATTAAATGTAGTCTTTGTGAATTCTTTCAAAAAACATTCAAATGAATCTAATTGACCACAAACTATTTAACTGTAGTTTGAAATGACTACTGCTTAGAAAAAGTTATCTAAATGTTCTACATTTCATAATTCTCTATCCTTGGACAACTTAAGTGAGTTATGATTCGTTCCAAATCCTCTCCAGCCTTTCCCCCGACATCCTGTGATCCTATTATACCCCAACACATACATGCACGGTTCACATGAACCATTTAACAAGAACAGATGCAACACGACAAGCCCCGCTAATGAAAAATGAGTGTTCATTACTGTAGATGAGTATTTCTATAGCGGACGATTGCTATAGTGAGGCAGAGAAAGAGAAAGACAAAGACAATAAGAGGACACTGTGATTTATATTTGTCTGGATTTTTATTCTGTCTGTGACACTTAAATCATTCAGCAAATGTGCAATTGTTTCTTTTTGGCTCCTCTGCTCATGCTCACCCAAGTGAAAAAAAGCACAGTTTTTTGTAATGTACTTCAGTATAACTAAATGTATTTGTGGCACACTAAAAATCAGTATACTTTAAGTCTAAAAGCACCTCAAAAGTTCACCTAAGGATGTATTAAATATCTTAAATATTAAATAAAGTACAATATCAGACCATGCTTCTTGTAACTTAAAATATCCTCATAAAGATTTATTGATAAACCCTCCTAGATGGTGTTTACATCAAAAATGGCTGAAGGATGATTCTTTTGAATCAATTAGACCGTGACCGTGAATATGAAAAGGTAAAAAAGCTGGACCTGATAGGTTTCCAATCGACTTTTGTAAAAAATTTAAAGGGATACTCCACTTTTTTTAGAAATAGGCTCATTTTACCACTCCCCCAGAGTTAAACAGTTGCGTTTCACCGTTTTCAAATCCATTCAGCCGATTTTCTGATATTTAGAAGAATATCAGTAATATCAGACAGTTTCTGGTCTCATTGACTTCCATAGTATATTTTTTTCCTATGCAAGTCAATGAGACCAGACACTGTCTGGTTACTGATATTCTTCTAAATATCAGAAAATCGACTGAATGGATTTGAAAACGGTAAAACTCAACTGTTTAACTCTGGGGGAGAGGTAAAATGAGCCTATTTCCCAAAAAAGTGGAGTATCCCTTTAAAGGGAAAGTTCGTAAAACCAATATTGGAAATGGTACAGGAAGCTTTCATAGATGGGGACATTCCTAACTCAATGGTCAATGCATTCATTATCTTATTACCTAAGCCTGGAAAATCCAGGGATAGATGTAAGAATATGAGGCCAATAAACCTGCTTAACTCAGATCTTAAGATAATCAGCAAATTACTAAAAACGGCTTTGTTTTGGGTCGGCAAGGTCTGCAAAATGTCAAGAGGGTTCTCAATGTCATTCAAGCATTAGTCGACACTGAGGATATGGCCCTTCTCTCCATGGATGCCGAAAAGCATTTGACAGGGCAGAGTGGGCCTATCTTTTTGACATGTTGAAACGCTTTGGATTTGGACCACATAAAAACGTGTCTAAACCAATTTTAGTTAAACGGGAATGTCGACAGTGGTGTCCGTTATCTCCGTTGCTCTTCAGTTTAGCAATTGTGCCCATGGCTTTAGCAATACAGTCACACTTACACGTAACCGGAATTACAATTGACAAACTGTCGTTATTTGCAGATGATATAATTGTATTTCTTTCACAACGAAATTAATCTATTCCTGCTTTGTTAAAACTAATTGAGATTAAAATCATCTATCTTGTTGCTGGATAAAGGAGAGAGAGAAAATCCGCCTTGTTTCACAATTCAAATCAGTTTCTAAATGTACTTACTTAGGAGTACATATCCTTCCAAATTTAGATTTAATCGATTACTAACGAAATGAGAGATTGTGTCAACAGATGGATTATTCTTCCCATGTCTCTTATTGGTCGAATTAATATTTACAAAGTGAATGTACTTCCAAAACTGTTGGATGTCAGAATATTCCCTTGCCACCCCCTGCTGACTCGACTCGAAACTGCTTCTTGATTTTATATGGTCAAACAAACATGCTAGAATAAGACTGCCGTTACTCCATTTCCCCTGCCATGAAGGAGGTTTGATGTGCCCAAATGTAGTATCGACCCCTCTGTTGCCTTTGTACCTTTTTATCTGATACAGAAGCTAATTTGATGAAGAACACTAAAAATCCAATAGTTAAAAACCTGGTTATGGTGTGGTATAATGTTTAAAAGAACCAGTTACTTTATCACGGCTAACCCCAATTTGGGGAAACTTCTCCCTGGGGAGAGCCGATGCAGTGTTTGACTTCCATTGACTTGACTTCCATAGTAGGAAAAAAAATATACTATGGAAGTCAATGAGACTAGAAACTGTCTGGTAAATGATATTCTTCTAAATATCAGAAAATTAGCTGAATACACTCGAAAACGGTAAAACTCAACTGTTAAACTCTGGGGGAATGGTAAAATGAGCCTATTTCCAAAAGAAGTGGAGTATCCCTTTAAGTACATACGTATGCAAATGTATTTGTAGTATACTTAGTATAAAATAAGTGTATTTAATTTTAGTATATTCATTTTTCTTTGCGAGGAATAGAAGAGTAGACTCTGATATTCTGATTTTCATTTTCTCTCTCCTTACGCTCTCCCAGCATTTCTTTCGGGTTTTTTTTTTTTAGGAGGCGTGTTTGATAGTATGTTCACACCGACTCTCACATCCTCATTAAAATTGCCAGTGTGTTTCAAAGGAGTCTGGTTGGTGCTCGAAAAGGCAAAGCCCTGTAAAAGAGCCAACTTTCAATTGCAACCGAAAGTTTTCATTTTCACCCCTTCATTCTTATTTCAGTGTTTTCCCCCTGGTTATCTGCTGCTTTCTCCCCCTCCAATTATAAGCTTTAGATCCAATCAGCCTGTACTTATAACTGTGGAGAGAAATATTGCTCTGAACTCTTTTGGAAAGTTTCCTATTCATCGTGAAGATGTGCAATCCATCCCACTAGTATCATTATCACTTGGTTGTGCAATTTGTTTTAAAATGTTCCATTACATTTATGCATTAGAATGTTAATTATTTTATTTATTGATAGTTTAAGAGTAATTGAAGTAAAATTGGTTTTGTTAATGAGTTTAAGTGCAGGCACTATTAAAGGAGGTTTACATTAAGTGGAAGTTCGTTCTACTCAGCATCAGAACAAACTTCAAAATAATCGTGCAACATTTTGGACTTGAATGATAACCCATATCATACAACTTGTTGAGGAGGGATGTGCTATTACTAAGTGAGCAAACATGCAAAGTTTCAAAGTAAAACCAAAACAAAACTAAACATTACAAGAAAAAAACTGCACAACACACTAAAAAGAAAAAGAATTATTCTTATTGCTTATCCTTATGTAAGCAATAAGGTACTCGAGGCAAGCGCTGCATCATGAACGTCTGAAGGGTGTTGTTTGGCATGACGCGAAGCGGAGTTAGCCCTTCAGCCGTTAATTATTCACAATACAGCACTCGCCTCGAGTACCTTATTGCTTTTATACAATGGTTACCACACAATTAAAATATTATAAATATTATATAAATAAAATAAAAATAAATATATAAAAAATATATATATTTATATTTATTTAATTTATATATATTTTTATTTATATTTATTTATAAATTATTATTTAATTATTATTTATTTATTTAAAAATATTTATATATTTTTTATTTATATATATTTATATTTATTTATTATATTTAATATATATAAATATTATAAAAATAAAAGTAAATAAATATATATTAGTGCAACTTTCATTAAGTAAAATCACTTCCGCTAGAAAATAAATAGTCCCTGACCGTGAACAGCAACAACGTTTCAATGTGTAATATGCATGAAGAAATCTCAAATAAAAACAACATAGGAACTGCAGTGTTGCGCAGTGATAAATAGAACTGTTGGGTCAAGCGGTCATAGCCGTGTTTTATCATGAATAAAGCACAGTGACCAATCAGAATCAAGGATTGGAACTAACCGTTTTATAAAATAGCATGACAACATAAATAAAACAGCTAAGCATCCCTTTCAAAACCCATATAGCAACTCCATAGCAACCACCCACAAGCATGTGATGTCCAAAAACAAGAATGAGCGTGCACCGTTTGCAGTTTTGAAAATGTATTAATAGTAATCCAACATGATTTAGTGGTTTGTTCTAATTCCAGAGTCCTTTACAGCACAGGGATATATTCTTAGTATTTGCAGCCAACTGAAAATAAGACGTGCTCTGACTGCCATGACAACAGAAAAATAGCATTCAATTAATGTAGAAAAACAAACAAAGAATAACCAAAATGTTATATTTTTCAGCCTTGCAAGCACTGGCATTTCCTTTGAATTTAGATAAATTGATACAATAATGTCAGCAAAGTTGATACTAGATTAAAAGAAGTTTCTATTCATGCAAAAGCACATGCAGCTCAAGGGTTTTAAACCATGGCAACTGTACATGGATTCATTTGTTTCTGGAGTGAATTTGTCTGAACAACATGTTCTGTAGAGTTTTTTTTTTTCTCTCGACAGACTTGCTTTAACAGCAAAAAAGGGAAATAAACAACAGTGATGAAACCAGATTTTTCATCAACAGAACCCTCTCAATTCAACAGATAAGCTCTAGAGGCAAGCAAAATATGACATGTGTCATTATAATAAATAAGTGGGGCCTTGACAAAAGGAAAATGAGACCTTTAAACCTTCCGTCTTTATGTTGACGGATATTATCTGTCAAGTATATGACTCAATTCCTCTATTTAGACTATTTTCCTTAGAATGAAAGACCCTTGGGGCCACTAACGCAGGACAGGGAACGGTCTGACTCCCCTTCCTGACACATCTGGTGTGTTGATGGGATTTTAATTTGATTACAGCAAACATAACAAGAGCCTCTAAGGCTGCTTCTGAAACTAGAAACTGCTCGCAAATCCAGTCTAGTGAGCACATGCTGATGGCGGTGATGATATTCTCAATTTATTATTATGATAGACACTAAATTAGAGTTGGCTGCAGGATATAAGGGGAAGTCCCACCAGAGTGTAATTAAAAAGGTAAGAATATCAATGAAAAAAACAGAGTGTGGTAAATGACCTTCTGAATAATAATCGTTAGTGATTTATGATCCTCGGAAAGCACGGAGAGGGGGCGACGCAGGAGGACAGAATTTTCATAAATCTTATATATATTAAAAGTATAATCATAATGCTGAACAGGTTCATGAGCAATGTTGAAGTACAGCAGAGTAAGAAGGAAGGAAGGAAGGAAGGAAGGAAGGAAGGAAGGAAGGAAGGAAGGAAGGAAGGAAGGAAGGAAGGAAGGAAGGAAGGAAGGAAGGAAGGAAGGAAGGAAGGAAGGAAGGAAGGAAGGAAGGAAGGAAGGAAGGAAGGAAGGAAGGAAGGAAGGAAGGAAGGAAGGAAGGAAGGAAGGAAGGAAGGAAGGAAGGAAGGAAGGAAGGAAGGAAGGAAGGAAGGAAGGAAGGAAGGAAGGAAGGAAGGAAGGAAGGAAGGAAGGAAGGAAGGAAGGAAGGAAGGAAGGAAGGAAGGAAGGAAGGAAGGAAGGAAGGAAGGAAGGAAGGAAGGAAGGAAGGAAGGAAGGAAGGAAGGAAGGAAGGAAGGATCAGGAGGAAGGACGGAAGGAAGGAAGGATGGACCAGGAGGAAGGAAGGAAGGAAGGAAGGTCGGAAGGATCAGGAGGAAGGAAGGAAGGAAGGAAGGAAGGAGGTAAGGAAGGAGGTAAGGAAGGAAGGAAGGAAGGAAGGAAGGAAGGAAGGAAGGAAGGAAGGAAGGAAGGAAGGAAGGAAGGAAGGAAGGAAGGAAGGAAGGATGGATGGATGGATGGATGGATGGATGGATGGATGGATGGATGGATGGATGGATGGATGGATGGATGGATGGAAAGGTGGGAGGATGGATGGAAAGGAGGGAGGATGGATGGATGGCAAAACTGATGTCTGGCCTAAGAAAATTGAAGGATGATCTTCATTGTTTATTCAAATATAACTTATTGTGTGGATTTTGTAAGCATATTGCTAAATAACTAAGTACAATATAATAGAATAGAATAATTTCACAATTGCAGTGTCTAAGAAAACATTACCACATGTAGACAGTTTAGTATTTACATTATTTAAGTATTTACTTTATTTTCATTTACTTCAGATGCTCCATAAAAATAAAATTCTAAATTGTTGGAAAAGTCAAGATTTTACTCTGTCTAGTCTAATCAGAGTGCATTGTCTGAAAGTCCAACAGATGTCAATTCCATGAAGCCACTAAGATTGTAAAAAAAAAAAAAACGCTAGATGTTTTTTTTTTTTAACCCTAATAAGAAATGGCACAAAGAGAATCCCTGGGGAAAATGAAGATTGCCAAAGTTCTTGTTTTTCCTCTGGCTGAGAGGTAAGTTCTGACTTCTTTAAAAGGTCAGGGACATCAGGTAAGTCCTGCTCTGAAAGGTCTGACTGGTGTTGCATGCGCTGACCTGTGAAATATCAACTCTATATAGGACCTGCCGCTGCCAAAATGATGCAATTTGAAAGTCTGTCAGCGGTCACCCTTGCATGACCCCTCTCGGGCAGCGACGTCAGACGGAGGGAAGGAATGGGGGAAGATGGGCCAGAAACACGTCCATTTGATGCGGAAATATATATATATGTGTGTGTGTGTGTGTGTGTGTGTGTGTGTGTGATGACAGCTATTTCAGTTTTGAACACTTTACTACTCCTCCTGTGAATAAACTTCTATCTTAACAAAGCGCAAGGATGTCTCAGACCTTAAGAGCTCTATTTGTTGCTGATGAATTATAAATAAGATATTAGGAGTTTCCTCTTCCTCTGAGAGCGCAAGATCCTTGCATAAGAAAGAGGTACAGTGCTTTGAGCAAAACAAGTGTCAGTTCTTTTCCTGGCGTCGATATTTCCCTCACATCCACACACAGAGGGGTCCATTCACTTTGAATATTATCTGGGAAAAAATGACTGATCCGGCTCCATTGTTTAAGGTCACGCTGTTCATTAAAACTGACACGCCGTTTCTCAGAGCGATGCTCGTGCCCTGACCTTTCTCAAAAAGTCAACAGCTGTCTAGTTTTCTGCTAGCGGAACTAAACTTCACCAATTGCTCCTTCAAAATCCACCTCCATCTTAATTGAACTTTGATCTCAATTAACAATGCCGGTGTGTGGGCCCTGAAGTGTATTATATCATGAGACGCCACTGGTGGTGAGCAAAGCTAAACGCAGGCACAGGAAGAAAAGCGGCAATCGGCGCCAGGGTTGTGCTTAGATTAGCTGCTAGCCTGTGTAAATGATCACAGAACTCCCCAGAGGCCTGATTTGTGGAATACTGAGTATTAGCGAGCCATCATTTTGTCAATACATACTTTCATTGCTGTGGGAGCAGTCATTGTGATGTATTATAACTGCAGCTGCACTGAGCCGCGGGGTTTAGCTGGCCAGCGTGAGAATTCAGTCTTCCTCATGACAGCTGGGTTTGTGTTTGTATTTGGGTTAGTGCTGATTGGTATTACGATGGTGTTTTTTTCAAATATGTCTTTCTCTTTATCTCCATCTTACAGGTTTAATCCATTTTTTCTATTTCAAAATGACTTGGTTGATGGTTGAACACAATTCCGAATTGAAGAATGAAGAGCCATTTACTGAAATTGCAGTACGCAATGCATTCTGGGCAATGAAGTTTTCCTCACCCTCCTATGAAAGTTTTATATTAAGTTTGATGATTTATGATGAAAACTAAATACAAATCCAATAAACACCTTACCCTTAAACTTGAGGACTTTCTTTGTTCAAAACTTTTAAAACTTTTAAAGGATTATTAGGAACACCGTAAAAGGATGGAGATGGTGAGAAACAATGCTCAGGTAGGCCGTGGCATTTAAACAATGCCCAGTTGGCACTAAGGGGCCTAAAGTGTGCCAAGAAAACACCCCCCACACCATTACACCACCACCACCAGCCTGCACAGTGGTAACAAGGCATGATGGATCCATGTTCTCATTCTGTTTACGCCAAATTCTGACTCTACCATCTGAATGTCTCAACAGAAATCGAGACTCATCAGACCAGGCAACATTTTTCCAGTCTTCAACTGTTCCAATTTTGGTTCTGTCCCAAGCTCTTGCAAATTGTAGCCTCTTTTTCCTTTTTGTAGTGGAGATGAGTGGTACCTGGTGGGGTCTTCTGCTGTTGTAGCCCATCCGCCTCAAGTTTGTGCGCGTTGTGGCTTCACAAATGCTTTGCTGCATACCTCGGTTGTAACGAGTGGTTATTTCAGTCAAAGTTGCTCTTCTATCAGCTTAAATCAGTCTGCCCATTCTCCTCTGACCTCTAGCATCAACAAGGCATTTTCGCCCACAGGACTGCCGCATACTGGATGTTTTTCCCTTTTCACACCATTCTTTGTAAACCCTAGAAATGGTTGTGCGTGAAAATCCCAGTAACTGAGCAGATGGTGAAATACCGGCCCGTCTGGCATCAACAACCATGTCATGCGAGTCAAAGAGATTGTCTTGACCAGGACCACACCCCTAAATGCATTCAATCAACTGCCATGTGATTGGTTGATTAGATAATTGCATTAATGAGAAATTGGACAGGTGTTCCTAATAATCCATTGGGTGAGTGTACAAAAAACGAAAAAAACAATAGGCAATTTATATATTTTAATATCGTTGCGTCCTAAAAATTGTCGTAAAATTGTAACGCACTAGGGTCCGATAGCACCTTGCTTTTGTAGGAAATAGTCTTAGCAAACATTTAGTCATTCGAGTGTTGACTTGTTTGTTCCCGTGTGCAAGTATTCAAAGAGTAAACATTTAGCGGGAGAGAGTTACTATCCGTTTCCAGTGAAGGATCCAGCGCGTGGCTAAAGCAAAAATCGGCAAAAATCGGAAAAGCTCTGTTTGTAGTCAACATTTCAAACTGGATGAGTGTTTAAGAATTACACAAGACAAGTAACTCATATTGATGTGAATGGGGAAAAGTACAACGCTCAAAATGGCGGTATAAGTCCCGCCTTCTAAATAACAGCCAATCACCGATTGGTAAAGAAATCGCATCACTGCAGCTGCCGTTAGAATCTCCGGTTCCTATAGAAACAGTCAGACGGAAGCTTTCACTGCGCATCGACATTAGAATGATCCAGCCTGAAAAAATTTGTTTTCTGTCATGATTCTAGCGTTTAGAAACAAACTAAGAAGGTTATTATCAGATTTCACTGACGATTTCAAATATGAAATTTAATCGTAAGCTCGGCGAAGAGTTTTGGAGAATTCAATGTTTCCTCATTCAAAGAGATAGGAGCTGCACAGTTTTGTTGTAAAGATCATCGATTATTAAATTAAATTAGTAGTAAATAACTACTATTAGTAGTCAAATTCAAATCTAAAAGGCATTCTCAATTCAACTGAAATTTAACACAACTGTTATGCACATGCATATTGTTTCTGTTGCATATACATAAAAGATGGGATAGGCAAGTAGTGTAAAATTCTTTAAATGCACTTAAAAGTGAATGATATACAGTAACTTATCTTTCCAAATCATTTAATCTGTTGTATTTTATATGCTTAATTCCACAATGATTTATACTGCACAAAGAATGAGTCATTCTTGAATAAGAAAATCCATCCATATATTCTCAGAAAAGCCATTAACCTTGAAACCCTGCTGAAAAGAGCATTGCACTTGTCATCTCAAATCAGACGTCATCACAAATCGTGAGACGTAACCATCGCAATACGGAGCTTCTCTCTGTCCAGATTGAAGTGTTCAGCGCACCGTGTGAAAGATAAGGCTGCTGCTATCACTCTCAATTGCACAAAACATCTAAACCAGTAAACGAGAATCTAACAGAGCCAACAAGGATTACAAAGGGATGAAAAATTTAATTGAATTTACATTGTAGAGGACCTTAGTAGTGAGTTAAAATCTTTTTTTTTTCAGCTCTGAATATTAAATATAGGCTTAGCTATGAGCCAACTGAGGATATTAATTATTTAAACTATATATAAAAATAAAAATAATTAATTAATTAAATACAAAAAAATAAATAAATTAAATAAATAAATTAAAAATTTAAAAATAATTATATTAAAATTAAATAAATTAAATTAAAATAAATTAAATTTGATTTGATTTAATTTAATTTAATTTAATTTAATTTAATTTAATTTAATTTAATTTAATTTAATTTAATTTAATTTAATTTAATTTAATTTAATTTAATTTAATAACAAGTTCTCAAGATGGAATGGTTCCTGAAGTTATTACTTCCGCCCCTCATTTCATACAAAACCACAATTCTATTGTTAAATTGAATTAATAATATTGCTTGCAATCTGTTACCACAATTTTTTTTTTTTTTGATTAGATAAAACGCATTCATTTTTACAGTATATAAGATTGGAGAAGAGAGATGGGAGAAATGGTATCTTTTTGCTCACCTCCATAGAGTGCTTTCTGTTACACTGCCGAGGTGAAAGTCATACAGCTTGGTGAGAATCAGAATCACCTGTGAAAAGAAAATCAAAAATACAATAAATCTATATGCACTGATTTCTTGACATATATCCATTACTCTTATTTCGTTCTATCGTATTTATATTCATTGCTGTTTTTTTTTCCCATAAATTCTTATAACAGGAGACATATTGCCAGATGTTAATGGCAAGATGTGTACATTAGAGAACATTTCCAAGTTAACAATAATAGTGCTAGACCTCTCAAGAGACAAAACTGAACTTTCATGATTCTCAGTACTACAAAAATAAACTCCCTACTTTTTTGAATATCGATAGAAACATTAAGTAATTACATGCATGCAACGGCATAAAACTTAATAAAGAAGTAAGTAATTTCTCAAGAGTTTGACTATTCTAATGAAAAAAAAAAATTATAACTTTACTTATGAAGTACACACACTACTTTTAGTGGGTTTGCACGCATATGTGAACTAATGTACAAATAATATTTGTCCTGTCTGTTTATATTCACTTATATCCACACAAGACAAACTATTGTTTACATTTAAACAGTGCCAAGTCAGACCATTTCACCATTAACTAAGCCAGTGGCGTCTAAGCACGGGTGAATAGCTATGCTCATTTTCCAAAAGCCCTTCAATTGTTTATTTGCCTGACCCCCATGTTGTTGTGTTTACTTCTCTTTTCAGTCAACAGGCGAGACTCAATCAGGCTTCAAGGCTATAATCTTGGTGGGATTGAGCTTGATAGTTCTCAACCCTGACCTTGGGCTCTATGATCTGTGAGAGATTTTAGCCTCAGGGTCAGTGAGAAGACAGCGGGAGCTGAACTAGCCATCCAGAACGCCAAACACTCATGCATGCACCGCATCACACATTCACAACACTGGCCCCATGAAACGCCTCGACATACTTCACTGCGCACACCACTGAAAATGCTAAAGGCTTAAAAATGTGTTTTCTCTGTGCTTTCCTTTACTTTATGGGGGCACAGTATAGTGGGGTAAGATGTGTCACCCAATCAATCTAGCAAATGCACATCATAAACAGCTGTCTGGACCAGGCCAAAAACTAACAGGGTAATTGTCGTTAAATAAAACTATGATCATTCAAAAAAAAAGTTACTTGAAATAAAATGAATGTTAACTGAAATAAAAAAAACATAATGTTTTGCATTTTATCATTTCTTTTCACATTTGCATTTAGTTTAAAAACACTGTATATAGACACAAAAAGATAATAATCACAAAAATACACTAAATAACTAAAATTACAACAAAAAATCATTCAAAATATTCATGCAAACTATAATAGTATCTCAGCGAAACAAAAATCCGAAATCCACACAACACAAAGCCTTTTTACTTAGTTTTATATTTTCATTTATTTTACTTTCTATGCTTATTAAATATATAAAAATACAACACATATTTATTTGCATTTTGTTCTTATATTTTATTTTAATTAATGAATTAAAATATATATATACCCCACTCTTCACTATACATAACCTTTTTGAATTTGAACAAATAAGCTGATAGCATGGAAGATATGTTTACAGCTGTTAGTGTACTTATACACGTTTTAGACAAAATATTGGCCTAAAAACCTATAAACAAATCTCTAAAATGACTTACATAATGAATTTAGCACGTTCACACACCTTCACCATGACTTAATTACATTTAAAAACCAACAGAACATACATAAACAGCATGGTATTAGGCAACAGACAGTTATATAATTAATAAATGTCTCAATGTTTATACATTTGCCTAACAAACGCAAGGCGGAAGACAGACACTGACAAGACAAAGGGCAGCCATGATTATAAGTCACAGTTGCAACACATGGTCCCTCATGTTGACATTTTACATAATTACAGTCATTTCCTTATGTCAGATGCTGCTGTTTTTCCACTTCAGGTCTAGCTAAGTTTCAGGTTATGGGTTTCATTTGCATATTCATATTCATTTTCCTTTGATAGCTTAGCCTAGTGTAAAACAGGCCTCTTCCCTGAAGCAGAACGACAAACTAGCTGTCACTTTGACTCATGTTGGTAGTAGCGACTACTCCAGGTCTGTTTCAGCAGATAAAGTCATGAAACGTGATGTTGGAGAGGGAACAAAAAAAAACTGTTCAAACCCTTCTTCCTCAAATAAAGAGTCTACTGTACGACCAAATGGCTAAAGCATACAAAAAGGCCAGCCATTTTTTGTTGCATGCCTAACAGAGCGTTTCTGATATCCGTAACAGAAAAAAAAAATGTGTTTAGACTCGTGGAGAACAGATGGTTCAAAGTAAAAAAGATCAGTCTAGCCAACTCAATCTTACAGGAAAATGTAAATATTTTACGAGGTGGTGATTTCGTATAAACTCACATGACATGAATCGTACAAAATTTATGATTTTTAGAAAAAAAGTAAGCATTTCTTCCCCTAACCTCCTCAAACCTAACAGTCACTGAGGTGTAAGCAGATCATACGAAAACTTACGTACGAGATGTACAAATTAATACAAATAAGCAGTGCTCGATATTAACTTTTTCTCTCTCGACCGCTTACATTCACTTAAAACATAACTGACTGTATATGCGCTTAAACTCGCTGCATTTTGACATTATTTTGTGTATTTTGCTATTTGACTGTTTAAGCAGCGAAAAAAAACTCAATTTACCACTGAGAGGTGGCTTTACGCACTTTGGGTGTGAGCACAAATATGTGGGAATGAGTAAAATTATGAGCAAAAAGTACAATCCCCCTTCAGATGATTCACTATCAAAATATCATTTTGATCATTTTGACCACTATATTGCACTTAGTTTATAAGTCCAGATGCCTTTTTAAAAGACTACAATTGGGAAATGTATGTATTATATATAAAATTCAACCCATCAAACTGGTTAGTAGGAGTGAATGTGTTATTTGCCAGAGGTCACTGCTGAAATCCAACTGCATTTGGGGATTGAATCGGTCCAGAATAGAGTGGGGCAAGCCATTTAAATAAGAAGAAAAACAAATTATGGGAAGTCTTGTCCGAGTTAGAAGACCACAACCTCTGAACTCTTTACTCCCGCTTCAATCTCATGTTCTGTTTAGAGACCCCCGGGCCATTTTAATAGAGATTCACATTAAACAATTTAAAGAGAAATAAATCCTCTGAAAATAGACTTGATCTAGACGCACTTCAAAAATCCTTGAGAGAGCAGAAGATATGCAGACGCTGCAATATAAGCCATAACAAAATTATAATTTTTTTTTCTTTTCGTTTTATCTTTTTACAAGTACTATACTTACTATTTTATATTTATCTTAAAAAAACTCCCTGGTGTAATTGGAGTGGATGAAAGCCGCACAGCTAAGTAAGTGAGTAAGGAAGGAAGGAAGGAAGGAAGGAAGGACGGACGGAAGGACGGAAGGAAGGAAGGAAGGAAGGAAGGAAGGAAGGAAGGAAGGAAGGAAGGAAGGAAGGAAGGAAGGAAGGAAGGAAGGAAGGAATGAAGGAAGGAAGCAAGCAACACTCTAAAAAATGCTAGGTTGTTTTAACCCAACTTTGGGTCAAATATGGACAAACCCAAATGTTGGGTTAAAAATTTCATTAAAAAATTTAACCCAATAGCTGGGTTTGTCCATATTTGACCCAAAGTTGGGTTAAAACAACCTAGCATTTTTTAGAGTGAAGGACGTAAGTAAGTAAGTAAGTAAGGAAGGAAGGAAGGAAGGAAGGAAGGAAGGAAGGAAGGAAGGAAGGAAGGAAGGAAGGAAGGAAGGAAGGAAGGAAGGAAGCAAGGAAGGGAGGACGTAAGGAAGGAAGGAAGGAAGGAAGGAAGGAAGGAAGGAAGGAAGGAAGGAAGGAAGGAAGGAAGGAAGGAAGGAAGGAAGGAAGGAAGGAAGGAAGGAAGGAAATAAGGAAGGAAGAAAGGAAGGAAAGAAGGGAGGGAGGAAGGAAAGAAGGAAGGAAGGGAGGAACTAAGGAAGGAAAGGAAGAAGGAATGAGGAAGGAAGGAAGGAGGGAGGGAGGGAGAAAGTAAGGAATTAAGGAAGGAAGGAAGGAAGGAAGGAAGGGAGTAAGGAAGAAAGTAAGGAAGTAAGGAAGGAAGGAAGGAAGGAAGTAATGAAGGAAGGAAGTAATGAAGGAAGGAAGGAAGGAGTAAGTAAGAATGTAAAGAAGTAGGAAGAATGTAAGGAAGGAGGGAGGAACTAAGGAAGGAAGGAAGGGATGGATGGATGGAGGGAGGAGGAGGGAGGGAAGGAAGGGAGAAAGAAAGAAAGAAAGAAAGAAAGAAAGAAAGAAAGAAGAAGAAAGAAAGAAAGAAAGAAAGAAAGAAAGAAAGAAAGAAAGAAAGAAAGAAAGAAAGAAAGAAAGAAAGAAAGAAAGAAAGAAAGAAAGAAAGAAAGAAAGAAAGAAAGAAAGGAAGAAAGGAAGGAAGGAAGGATTAAGTAAGAATGTAAAGAAGTAGGAAGAATGTAAGGAAGGAGGGAGGAACTAAGGAAGGAAGGAAGGAAGGGGGAGGGAAGGAGGGATGGAGGGAGGAGGAGGGAGGAAAGGAGGGAGGGAAGGAAGGGAGAAAGAAAGAAAGAAAGAAAGAAAGAAAGAAAGAAAGAAAGAAAGAAAGAAAGAAAGAAAGAAAGAAAGAAAGAAAGAAAGAAAGAAAGAAAGAAAGAAAGAAAGAAAGAAAGAAAGAAAGAAAGAAAGAAAGAAAGAAAGAAAGACTTATACAGTTATGTGTGAGAGAGTTCTTGTTGTCCCTTAGGTTTTCTATTGTTTATTGTGTGTAAGTCTCAGCTCATTTTACACAAACACAGTGTGGAAGCTCCAACTTTTTGATGCCATTGTACTTTCCAGCAGATCAGCAGAACTCTTGCTGACAGATAAAGCATTGGGTCCACATCTGATTACTTGCACAATACACAATAAACCACTGCAAAACAAGCAGAAATGAATGACCCTAATGAATCAGTCCTGTCAATCATCATTTCAGGTGTCCCAGTGGCAATTCTGCCGGTATCCCAGGCAGAAACTCATCTAAACATCACTGAGCATTCAGCATGAAATCATTAAACATCTATTTAACATGTTTAAGTGGACTGAATAAAACAAAATTATTTCTGACAAAACGTTCAAAAATTGTGTTCCATCAGCTCATTTTAACAAAGTAATTTGAACAAGCAGTACAAGTAAATATTTTTAAAGTTTAATCCCTTTAATACATTTTTATTCTCTGTAGCAGGGAGTGCTGGAGCTGATATGAATAAATATAGCCTACTTGTGGATCTACACTGAACAAAATTATGCGAAGGAGATGTGTTGAACTGTGTGAGGCAAGCCCAAAACCAAAATTGTTGCGTTTATTATTTTTAGAATATGTAATAATTGCAGTTTACATTTTTTTGACCAAATCTTAGTACCAAAAAAAGTCAGAAGCCTCAGCAGAAAAGGAAAGATTTGCAAGCTTATGTTCAGCCACTGATAAATCGGTTTTGAGCATTTCATTCGATTTACGTTTGTGCAAAACCCATAATCCATTTAACTTTCAAACTGTTGGTTTCAATCACTGAGGCTCAGAGTCCCATTCATGAGCTCACCCACTAGTTAATTCATTTATTTAGTCACATGATTACCATGTGTACTGGTAAAAAGATGATGGAAGTAGACTACTCAGTCACTGACGCTGCTCTCCGCAAAACCTCAATTGACCTGCAATTAATCAAAGAAGTGTCAATTATCCATGACTTGGATTATCATCATTGGACTTTAATTAAAGCAACTGCGACAAACAGAAATATTATTAGCATAACTAAATGTTCCATGCTCACAAAGACCAATTTAAAGTGTCAAACTCAATTTCGAAAGTGACGCGGTTTGCCCCACCACTAATGAAGGGACTAATGGCTTCTTTAGAAAAACGCCTCTGTCTCTTCCAAACTCTCTCTCCATCCCTTTTGAAGCATCTTGAATCATTTTATTGTCTGTTAGCTAGAGGCTACTGCAGGGTCAACTACATGCTGACCCGTGTGGCCATAATTTAACTATTGCATTTTAAGCAGGAGAGAGAGTGAGGCCTGTTTATGAATCCTTTGATTTTTAATCAGCCACTGAAGTCAAAAAGCTCAGCCAGGATTTTTTTTTGTTTTGGAGTCAACACTCATCAAACTCATCAACACAAGATGTTTTTAACAAATGCACCTGCAGTTAATGATGGCTGACAGACAAATGTTTGAAAATGTCATCACAGCTTTTTGGCTGACACTTTTACAATGTTCAGTGAGACACAACGGACGCCGAACAGCTTGTGTGCTCCTCTGCGGCAGAAGGCAGATTTAATGTTTCAGCGCCACATCATGTCAAAACTGCATTGCAGGTGGGGACTGAAATACTCCCTATGGATTAGAGCAAAGCATTAGCCTTGATGCGTCAACATGTTTGATTTAGACGTTGCAACAGGAGTCGAGGAGAATCTATCTATCTATCTATCTATCTATCTATCTATCTATCTTGACAAACTCTGTTTTTCTTGTGAAATTGTCTATTCGTCCATCCGTCTGTCTTCCTGACAAACTTTTTTTTTCTAGTTAATTTTTTTTGAAATTCTGAATTTCATTTATTCATGAATTTAAATCTAAACTGCATCCTACATAAATTTTTCTTCCTGTTTGCTGTTCCAATTCAAATTGGATTTTTGCAATGCATTCTTACTGTGCGTTCACACTGGACGCAAATAGCGCGTCTACCGCGTCTAGTTTGACGCTTGACCACTTTGTGTTAATTCGTGTGTCAAGAGTGAAACTGACGCGCGTAAAAACAAAAGTTTGAGGCGAAATTTACCAGCGTCACGCACGTCAGAATCGAAACTCGTTGGCGGCCATCTTTTTTATGTTGATCGAGCTTTCATCGACCGCTGTATTTGCTCTGGAGAGCTCGAAAAGCGGCATGGGGATAATCGTCGCCGTATTTGTGCCCACCGGACCCTTCGGAGGCAAACCACTTGCCGAGTTTCACCATTTCACCAGATACTTTACCACGTGAGCAACCAGCTAGGCTCCTGATTGCTTAACGAGGCACGAATTGACGGCAAAGTTCAGATTTTTCAACTCAAGCAGCAGGTGCGAATTTGCGTCAAATGTGTGAGTGCACAAATAGCACTAACTAAATCATTCGCGCTCAATTTGCACCATTCGCACGCAGTTGATGCGCGAATGAGGCTTATTCGCGTCTACCGCGCCACGCTCTACGCCTCATTCACGCCACAGGAATTTTTACGCAAGTAACGTGTCTTTTTGCATTGACTTAACATTGAATTTATTTGCGCCTGATGAGCTATTCGCGTCCATTAGGCCACATTTACACATAAAAGGGTACTTAGAGAAAGAAATATACACATTCACAACATTGTTTTCAAAAAAGTTGTTATTTACATCAAATATGCCAAACCTTTGGGCGGCAGTGTAGGGAGAAGGAAAAAGTCATGCAAGCCAATCAGAATCCTCAGAATGTGACGTTTGAGAATCTAAAACCCCGTTTCTCCCAGTTGACACGGCAACACATCAGGCGTTATCAGAAATCTCTGAGTTTTTAGAAATAATCGTTTTCTGCGGGTTTTCGTAGCCTGACTTAATCATACTCATATTCTAGTCAGAATGTGAGTCTGATACTGCTCCATAGGGCTTTGACTATGTGGTGTGTCTTATAAAACCCTGCACTCAATTGGATAGACCTAAAACCAATCAGACCAACGCAGTAAGTCATCTATATAGTTGCATTGCATGGTTGTCAACAGAACTGAACTGCACGCACGCTGGAAAAAGAAGTAAAATAATGAGTGTTTCTTTTACTTGGGAAAAACGAGATAACGTGATGATTACGTAACTGCAGATCATCTGTCCATCATCGCATTAAGCCCGCCCTGGCAATTTGATGGGCCCGACCATTTCTGAACTGATCATAATTACTCCACTCAATGGATTGAGTCCAAATCGAACTTCCCGACCAAAAAAATGTTGCGGGCGGGGTTCGAGCTGGCAGCCAGGCTAGGGTTTTCGTGTAATTGAGAGGCCAAACCGAAGGGAAATATCTGCATCTTCCCTTTGTGTAAATGAAGCTTAAATTGAATTCTCAATGTCACAGACCCTGCTTGATACACACATGGCCCAGCACTTTTTGCTTGATTCATAATAAAAAAGATACAATTGCCTGAATCGCATTGGTGAAACAATCCCAGTGAAGTATGCCACTGCTAGTCTGGTACATCCTCCATCCTAGCACTGCAAGATGGGATATTGCACAGCGGAAATTGCATTCAGCTTTAATATGTTTTAGGCGTGTTTGTGTCGTTATCTGATTTGCATAATTCCTTAACAGGCGCTGAAGCAAAAAAGACATAGCATGGAAATAAATTACACTATATGTGGGAGCAATTCATTCTTAGTGGATTCCTCCCTTAGTGTTCGCAAATATCCAGAAAGAGAAATAGTTCAGCCACCTCCAGCTATTGGCATTATAACGTATAGAACAAACATGCCAACATTTAGATGCGGTACCAGAGTAATGCCATATAACTCAATTACATGGCGAGAGAAAACAATCCATACGGTTACTTGTGACATGCACTGATGCTAGATTGCTATTCATAACATAGTGTAGTAATGTCAATATGGCTGTTAACAAAATGAGAAGGATTTCTCATGAAATGAATATGGAATACCCTTTGCTGTCTCTCTCTCTCTCACACACACATACATAATCTCTCTCTCTCTCTCAATGTAATTTATGGCATTAACTGCCTCGTAACTCAGTGAGGAATCAAACTCTTGCCAGCTTGTGTCATTTCACACAACCTTAAAGTGAAACATAGACATCTATTTTAAGACGAGATATCAACAGGAAGAATATTTTTATAGAATGTCATTATACAGAACACAGTTGGATTAAAGACACCAAATGATTTTCCTTTTATCTTCTCACTTTTTTCTTAGAAGAGACAATTAAAGCAGATGTCTCATGAAACACACACACAGTTAACTTTATGAATTCATGAGTAAATGCATGGTATATTATAGACTTAAATTGCCCTATTTTAACCATCTAAAAGGGGTGTCCCTATTCTCTTAAATAGTAATGGGTGTGTTTTGGCCTTAACGTGCAATAAACCATCAGAGTCAGTTGCGCTTGGGCCATGGCAGATTCGCTAAAGCACGCAAGCAGACCATCTACGGGACAAAGTGTACAGTACGAGAGGTGTGGACCTGCCTACAGTCGCATATTACTAACACACTCTTTAAATTAAAAAAAAATACTGCACCATTGACTATAGACCAGGACCGTTTTTGGTTCTCAAAAATAGCAACTCGCCAACAATGCGCCCGAATACACCTCGTTTTCAGACCAGCAGCCCATGGGCGCAAAGGCATTTGCTATTTAAAGGGATACTCCACTTTTTTTTTTTTTTTGGAAATAGGCTCATTTTACCACTCCCCCAGAGTTAAACAGTTGAGTTTTACCGTTTTCGAATCCATTCAGCCGATTTTCTGATATTTAGAAGAATATCAGTAACCAGACAGTTTCTGGTCTCATTGACTTCCATAGTAGGAAAAAATATATACTGGAAGTCAATGAGACCAGAAACTGTCTGGTTACTGATATTCCTCCAAATATCAAAAAATCGGCTGAATACATACGAAAACGGTAAAACCCAACTGTTTAACTCTGGGGGAGTGGTAAAATGAGCCTATTTCCAAAAAAAAGTGGAGTATCCCTTTAAACAACGTGGCGCAGGACGTGAAAATGTTAACCGAGTCAGGATGAAAATAGCAAAAAACACTGGCGCCGCATTGCCCCAGGTGTAGGTCCAATAAACTGTACTATAGATAATTCCCCACACAAGTAGATTACAAAACATGTTCTATTGACGGCTATTCAAAATTAGAGAATTATTCTGATAATATAAGTTTATAAAAGCAACATATTTTGTATGTGCAAGCGTGATGAATGCCTGTTAGAACGAAACAGAGAAAGCTTATCTGTGAAGACTTTAATCAAGCAAATCTCTAAAATATGGACTTCAGCCCATCTGTCAAGCACGTAACTAGACATAACGTAAGTGTTTTAATAAGTGGAAATCCAATTCTACTTGGTGAAGTGAGAAATGCCAAACGCTGATCTAAAGGAAGTTGTTGAAAGTTCACTACCGCTATGAAAGCTACCTTGAAACTGTCAATGCAGAAAAAAAGTTCCACCCACACTGTCAAAAAAAATAAGTTATGACAACACATTTTTACACTTCTTTAACTCATCAAAATAAGTTAAGGAATTTTCAACTGTTATACAAGATTCAACTCATTTATGTGATTGATACATGTGACTATACAAATTAAAAGTCCAAACTAACAGAACTGTGACACTGTAAAGGATCAATGAAGGCGAGTTGCAGAGAAGAACCCAAGTGCAGTTTATTAAAAAAAAGATGTCATGTACTCAAAACAAAAACATGGTGTGACACTTTCCAACAGTGGTTACAGGGAAACAAAACTTAACAAAGATCCATGGCAAACATGAGGGCCTAAACACACAGACTAATGACAGGACAAGAGACAACTGTGAACAGAAAATTAACCAATGACAAGACACATGGCAGGATCACATGATAAAAAGGGAATCACATGACATACATAGAACAAGACGTGAACATGAAACGTGACCATGACAAGACCAAATCGTGAAAGACACCAAGTTTATTGTAATTTTTTTTTTTTTTTTTTTTTTTTGGAAGTACAGTGTACTTCAACTCCATCAGATCCAAAACGACCGCAGCGGCGTCCGCGTATTTGTAACGATTAGACCCAGCTTTAACAATTCAATGAATACATCACTATCCTTAGTGTCAAATATACATTTCGAATTAATAATTCTTCCTAGATGAACAAAACCTGCAGCTCTCGTTGACAGAAATCTTGTTGTAAACATAATCCTCTGATCATTCGGACTTGTTGTTTCCAGCCGGTTTCGGCGGATGACATACGTCACGACCACACGTTAGCGATTGGCTATGGCAGATCCTGAGTGACTCTGGGCAGATCCAATAGTTTTGAACTTTAACAGAGAACCCCGCCTACAAGGAAGTAAACGTTTCTCAATGGAGAGAGGCCAGACTCTCTGTACAAATGAAATGTACGAGAGCCTGGTTGAACCCGGCTAACGTGAATACACACACTCAAAAAAAATCGTAGACATGATTCGAAAATGTTAAATGGTCTTAAAAAAATAGTCACACTTGTGCTCCTCGCAGGCAAAAATATACGTTGCGGAAAGTCGGACCACACTCTGACACATTTCCAACCCCAACATGACATCATGACTTTTGCGTAAACATACACACCACTTTCAAGTCAAGTGGTGTGTTATCTATACACATTATGAGATAACTGCGTGTATGTGTTTATGTCTACGCCGTTAAATGAAGCAAAATGTAGATCTACATCTGGGGAGCGATATTTTTTTTCCTAGGATGGTAGGGGAAGACTCATAAATGGTATTAACCCCAGTGACGGGTAGGTTTAGGGACGGGGGTTGGGGTAGGTCATATACTTATATACAGTAATGTAACGTTAAGTCAACGGCGTTCATAAACACACTGAAAAGCGAGTATGCGTGTTGATAGCACGCCAAAAATGGAAATACGAATTGGCGTGTCATACGTACACCATTTCATGAGATCAGTCTGCCAACCGTTCACCGTTGATCGGTTCTGCACAGATTTTGCTCATCTCAAACAAGCCTATTTTGTGACGTTTCCAATGTGATGACGTAAAGCCTAGCGCTAGCACAAGACGAACAGTTAAAAAGTATTATCTTTTTTTATGATTGATCGTTTCGAAAGATAAGACCCTATTCCTCAGCTGGGATCGAGCAGAGCCGTTTGAAGCTCTTCATAGCCCTTTGAAACTGCATTGATTTGGACTTCAACATGTTGGTTGCGCTTGAAGTGAGTGGAGGAAAATCCTGAAATGTTTTCCTCAAAAGACGAAATTTCTTTTCCACTGAAGAAAGAAAGATATGAAAATCTTGGATCGCATTGGGGTGAGTAAATTATCAAGAAATTTTCATTTTGAGGTGAACTAATCCTTTAATTATTAATAGTTTACTCCTCAACACTGATCACACGAGTGGATATAAGTGCCAAAATAAGCACTTTATTGAATAATATTGTTCACTTTCATTTTAATCAAATTCTTTTTGCTTTGAAATCTATCCCAGATCAGAACCAAAGGGATGGTAATGATAAAGCACATCTAATGTCAGGGTTTTATCTTTAGAAACATCTTTAGCCTAAAGTGGTTCCGATGCTTATGCACGTCTTTACTTTTAATCAAACAAAGTAATTAAACTCGTCAATCATACTAATGGCCGCCATTGATTCCCATTATCTGTCATGTAGATCAACAACACAGATATATACGTAATATGCATCGCTGACTACACTTCTTTCCCACTTCAGTTCTTTAAGGAGCACGTTACCATGGCAACAAGGCCCCCCACAAAAATCAGTTTTTGCTCTGGCTGACAACCACCAGGAATCCATTTTGTGCATAGGATTACGTATTTAATTATTTTTTTAAATGTTTTCGTGCACTTGGATGTGAGTACAAACAGAAAGCAAAAAAAAAGTCAACAGAAAATGTTACGGTCGAATGACCTCGGTAAACCAAGTGTTTGCATCCTAAACTGATCAACTTCTCCGCGGATTTATTTGCTCAAATATTCTGATAGAAAAACACTGGCATGACTGCTTTGAGTCTTTCCTTGGAGAACAATAAAGAGACAGAGGACAGAAAAAGCAGACACTTGCTTTAGTGCAGATCTATTGTATTCATGAACCTACCAGCTTGTTGAAAACCTCTGCAAAAAGGGAAAAAAAATAAACCTAAATATTATGCACAGACTAGTGTTTCCTCTCCCTCGCACGCCCACTTCCCTTTTCCCAGGGTGCATCTGCTTCTCCCTGGACGCCTCTCCAACAAGTCGAGTGAATCAAACACTATTTGACTTCCTGGAGTACAAGTGGCAGACCCTCAGTGAGAGACAAAAGTTAATCTATCTATCTATCTATCTATCTATCTATCTATCTATCTATCTATCTATCTATCTATCTATCTATCTATCTATCTATCTATCTATCTATCTATCTATTGATTTGTCTGTCTGTCTGTCTGTCTGTCTATCTATCTCTATCCATCTGCCGATTTGTCTGTCTGACAGATTTGTCTATCTGTCTGTCAGATTTGTCTGACTGTCTGTCTGTCTATCTATCTACCGATTTGTCTGTCTATATGTATATCTATCTGTCTGTCTGTTTGTCTATCTATGTGTATATCTATTTCTCTGTGTGTCTGTCTGTCTGTCTATCTATCTGTATATCAATGTCTGTCTGTCTGTCTATCTACAGTATCTATCTATCTACCTACCGATTTATCTGTCTGTCTGTCTGTCTATCTATCTACTGATTTGGCTGTCTATCTATCTATATGTCTATCTATCTATATGTCTATCTATCTATCTATCTATCTATCTATCTATCTATCTATCTATCTATCTATCTATCTGTCTGTCTGTCTGTCTGTCTGTCTGTCTGTCTGTCTGTCTGTCTGACTATCTATCTATCTATCTATCTATCTGTCTGTCTGTCTGTCTGTCTGTCTGTCTGTCTGTCTGTCTGTCTGTCTGTCTGTCTGTCTGTCTGTCTGTCTGTCTGTCTGACTATCTATCTATCTATCTATCTATCTATCTATCTATCTATCTATCTATCTATCTATCTATCTATCTGACTGTGTTTCTGTCTGTCTATCTATCTGCCTGTCTGTCTATGTCTGTTTTTCTATCTATCTATCTATCTATCTATCTATCTATCTATCTATCTATCTATCTATCTGTCTGTCTGTCTGTCTGTCTGTCTGTCTGTCTGTCTGTCTGTCTGTCTGTCTGTCTGTCTATCTATCTATCTATCTATCTATCTATCTATCTATCTATCTATCTATCTATCTATATATCTATTTGACTGTCTGTCTGTCTGTCTATCTATCTGCCTGTCTGTCTATATCTGTTTTTCTATCTATCTATCTATCTATCTATCTATCTATCTATCTATCTATCTATCTATCTATCTATCTATCTATCTATCTATCTATCTATCTATCTGTCTGTCTGTCTGTCTGTCTGTCTGTCTAACTAATCAATGACTTTATTAATTCTTTACCATTCGTAAAATAGCTTACAATTAGTCCACTCTCTCTGTGTGACGTCATTTCCATCATCAGAAGGGTCAAGATGTTTGTGTCTCCACAGACAGTGTGTATACAACAGCGTATGTGAATTGTTTTGAGCGCTTGAAAATATAGGCCTAGTCCACTCAATAGTGTGCACATGCCATACGCCTCTTTCCACGCTCACAGCCACAGGAGTGGAACACAGAAAATGAAGTATACTCTTAACCCTAACAGAAAGTAGTATCTTATCCAATTTTAGATAAATACTAAATAGTGACCTGAATTTGGGTCTGTCCAGATCCCCTTTCACTTATATGTAAAAGAGCTTCCAGTATATCTGGAACGACATCAGGTTGAGTAAACGATGACAGAATTTTCATTGTGCCTGGAACTAAAGCTTTAATTACAGCTTTTTTAAATGCAGATATTACAATGCTAATTCGTACAACCTCACTACAATTTGTCTAAACCAACATGATGGGTAGGTTTAGGGGCGGAGTCAGCTGTAGGTCATTCGTACGATTTCATAAGAATTTGGTAACTTTGTACGTATTAGCATAAATCGCACAAATTTGTATGAGTGAGGTCGTATGAATTCGTACGAATTAGCCACCTCGTAAAATTCGTACAAAATGCCATGAGATGGGGTTGAATATTATTATATGATATCAATAAAATTATGCGTGTATATTGCACATAATGCACACAATACACACATGTCTGTGATTGAATAAATATTAATTTGCTCACTGCTGCTGGGGAAAATAAAACAGTTGTGAATTGTAAAATAATCAGTGGCTTTGTTTTGAGATCACACTATAAATTAGTTTAACAGTTCCATGACCTTATCAGTTGAACCACAGCCATGATTAAACACTCATCAAGAAACACAAACACTCATCTCTCAAGCATAGAAACCTCACGTTCCTTCATTCAAATCTCTTTACCCTTCAGATGGAATCAAGGCAATTAGCTTGCCTAGGTCCTTGCTTTTTTATTCTTATCTTTAAAGCAATTATCTTCATTTTCCCAAAGAAGCAAGGCATCACTTTAGGTTCTTCATGTGTCACACATGCAAACATGAACCATACAGAGAGAGAGAGAGAGAGAGAGAGAGAGAGAGAGAGAGAGAGAGAGAGAGAGAGAGAGAGAGAGAGACAGAGAGAGAGAGAGAGAGAGAGAGAGAGAGAGAGAGAGAGCATGGCTTGATTAACGCCTTGCAACATCTTTCAGTCTTAATTATGTGTCTCTTTTCTCACACTGAGCTCCTGCCAGCTAATGGGAAACATTTTACCTCTAAGGAAGCGAAGGGGGTAAAAAACACATAGACGTTTGAGAAATTGAGACAAGTAACTAATGGTGTAACCTTACGTCCAAGCATCAATCAGATGAAATTAGAAAGGGAATATGTTGTCTGTTTTACAGATGTGAGATGACTTGTGCCCAGTAGGTGTTACCATGGAGACTGCTTGCTGTCATCCATCAAAAAGTGAATCCTTGAGGATTATGGGATATTACCTGATGGGCGATGCACGGCAACTTAGCAAAGCGACGAATGTCAAGGACAGCCTGATGTGAGAGCTAAATGATGATGTTCTTCCAGGGTATGTGACTAATGGTTGCATTACTCAATGCAAAAGCTTTGGACAATTAGCACTAGTTTAAAAAATAGCAACCCTCAATAACATGTATGGAGTCACATGGATGGGTGGATAGATGGATGGATGGATGGATGGATGAATGGATGGATGGATGGATGGATGGATGGATGGATGGATGGATGGATGGATGGATGGATGGATGGATGGATTGATTTGTGGGTGGGTGGCTGAATGGATGGATGGATGGATAGATGGATGGATTATGGGTGGATAGATAGATGGATTGATGGGTGGATGGATGGATGGATGGATGGATGGATGGATGGATGGATGGATGGATGGATGGATGGATGGATGGATGGATGGATGGATGGATGGATGGATGGATGGATGGATGGGTGGGTGGTTGTTTTGTGGATGGATGGATGGATGGATGGATGGATGGTCTGATGGATGGATGGATGGATGGATGGATGGATGGATGGATGGATGGATGGATGGATGGATGGATGGATGGATGGATGGATGGATGGATGGGCGAATGACTTAAAACAATAAACAGAAATAACCTACAATATAAAACTTAAAAAATATATATAAAATCATTTTTTATCTAGTTGCCAAGGCAAAATATCTACTTATCATTTAGATTAGTAAAATTACAAACTAATTAAAATATAAACATATAGCCATTGTATAGCCATTATTTACAAATAACAATAAATAATAACAATGGCAAATTAAAAAACTGACAATATTCAAATAAAAAGACTTTTATATTTTAATATATTTCTATTTTATACAATGATGCAAATAGGAATATATATATATATATATATATATATATATAGTTATTCCTATTTGCATCATTATTTTAATTACATTAGCATGCCATTATAATACCATTATAATACACAAAAAAGCATATGTAGACCATATAAATAGTCTTGATTATTTTTGTCGATTAATTCCACAATATTAGAATCCTATGAAAAATGGTCAGAATATCCTAAAGTGGAGATTAACAAATTAACCTCAACTAACAACCAACACAAAGTGGAAAAAGAAAAGAGTGAAATTTCTCATGTGGAAGGAACAAATGTAAAACACAATGACTCAACTCTTCACATGAGGTCAGATTTCCTAAAAAAAAAAAAACTTCTCTCCTCAAAGCAAATGTAGGAAAAACAGGTTCGCCGTGCTTTGTCTGCCGTGATTCAGCCTGACATGCACAGAGAGTCCGTGCAAGGCCCGTACCGGTGAGTCACTGCTTCAGCTCCAGCGCGCTGAACTTTACCCCTCGGACTCGACCGCAGAAGCACACAGCATTACACGAACAACCTAATCGGTACTATGAGTTGATGACCTGAGAAACTATTATATAACTTAGACAACTGGAAAGAATATGCTTCTCATTACACACACACACGTATGTAAAGAACAACCTACAATATCTATACAGTATATAGAAGTGTAGCAATAGTAATCTGAGTGAAAACCAAGGCACATAAAACAGGCACACTCTAATCCATTTAGAATACAATGTTCCTTTGGGTTATTTTGTTAAAACCAATTAGCACTGGAAAGGTCAAAGGCTTAGATGGGAGAAAAAAACATCAAAGTAGATTGCTCCTTAGTTTAAATTTGACCAACAGAGCTGATGCTTTGCAATTCAATTGTGCATGTTAATAAGACCACTTGAATTTAAGAGGAAGGAGAAAATGAGTGCAGAGAGAGAGAGAGAGTTCAGTGGGGACGCCCTATGGCGCTGGCCTTTTTCTGTAGCTCTCAAGTGCGCACATTATCAGGTGGCTGTTTACCACAAGAACACTTCTGCGTTTGTGTGGGAGGCCAAAAACAACAAAAGCCATCATTCTGGAGACCAACCACTCTGCATATTTTATCTGAGCGTTCAACATGGTCCACCTGACAGATTTATAAATGACCATAATCATCTACCGAAGGATGCTTTTTGTCCAAAGAGACTTACAATGCTGTAATTGAAAGGTCAGTCCACATGTCATCTGAGGTTAAGTGCTTTGCACAGGAGCACAGTGGTAATGTGCCAATGGAAGACATTAACTCTCAAGTCTGTTTTTTTTATCTTTTTTTTTGTCACTAATATCTCAACAGGGTTAAAAGCAGGGTCCAATTTTAATGGCTAGCTAATATAAAAGCAATGCAGGTGCTCACTGGGGCAAGAAAATCACTGAAATCAAGAACTACACTGCTAGTGAAGAAGTTGGACACAGCTGGAAACGTGTTTTTGTCTTGGAAACAGGTCTTAAAAGCTTTTTGATACTGAATGTTTGTTGATCTAAAAGGGCTTGAAAAGCACTAGAAAAACTAGAAAAGCAGCCAACAATTAAAAAAAAAATTAAATTAAATTATAAATTAAATTAAATTAAATTAAATTAAATTAAATTAAATTAAATTAAATTAAATTAAATTAAATTAAATTAAATTTAATTTAATTTAATTTAATTTAATTTAATTTAATACATTTAAAATTAACACTTCACTAACACTTAAATACATTTGTCAAGTGAGGCAAACGATAATTTTGGCCAAGTTAAGCAGACTTGCCGCCCCATAAGCAGGCTGTCAAAAAAACGTGTCTCTGTAGGCAGCCTGGGCTTTGAGATCTGCACACAAAAACAAATGGGAACAACCACCACTCAAAATCAAAATAAACATTGTTCTAACCAATCAACGAAAGGGGCGGGTGTTGTTTGTTTTTGCCCCCATTTGCGGCGTCTGCATGTGAAGTCGGAGCTGAAGAATAAGCCAGCGTCTATCAACCCTATGCTATCAACGGACCAGGGGTGCGTTTCCCGAAAGCATCGTTAGCCAACTATGGTCGCAAGTTGGTCGCAATTTCCATTGAACTCTATTGGTAACGACTGAACTTGCGACCATAGTTGGCGAACGATGCTTTCGGGAAACGGACCCCAGATACTTTTAACCCTTTAGGCGCCAGAGTTTTTTTCCTAAAACGTTCGATTTTGACATCTTAATTTCAAAAGGCTATATCTTAAAAGTGAAAAAGATAGCGCCGAGTACGCACACTATTGCGACTCCCCATCCTGCCTTCTTCACTTTGCCCCATAACTGTATGAATACGTACATCAACCTCGTCTAACATACCCTGTGGTAATAGACAAAGTCTCCACCACAATACTGTCGCCGCGAATACCGTCGTTTTTCGTCAAAGAGACGAATAATAATCGGGAAGGCTTTTGAACGGTGGAGAGGACTCAAAGAATTGAACATTTATAAATCGGACGCCGAGGTTGCGCTGTTTCTTCTTGACAGGTGAGTAGCTTCTAGTGCTGACTGTTTTTTGTATGTGAACTGTGTGTGAAAATATAAGCTCGACTAAACTTGGATAGCTCTAGCGAATATGGGAGTGTAGGGATTTAGTGTGTGATTTTTTCATGATGCACAAAACGGGAGGGAGGGGCGAACTTGGTTTGTTTGGGATCTCGCTTCAAACACAAACAGAAGTGACGTTACCCACAATCACCCGCTGATACAACCTTTAAGTTAAAAATGTATTAAAGTAATACAATTGCACAATTAAAGTGCAACCGAAACCAGGAACAAACACAGTAGAAGACCACACCCACAAAAAAAGGCGTGAAAATGACAATGTGTACCACACTAGCCGTGGCTCTGGTCTGGAGCTCTCTTACTCTTCACAGTAATCTATTTTCTAAAGTTTTGGAGGGAAATGGAAAAGAACGCAGCCTAAATTACAGCAATTTATTACACCCATTAATGCTTATTATCCAGAACTTAAGCCTCATCAAGTTTCAAACAAACATGCACACATACCCCGATCGGTACCATGTGTAGCACATTTATTTTGTCTGTCAATATCCTGAGCATATGCATCTCATGAATTACCAATGGCTTTAAGCCACATATATTCCACAGAACAGCAAAAAGCTCTGAGAAAGGTCTCTCTCTTTTTTATTCTACTCCTGTACTCTTTTTTTTTAATCATAAGCTCTTTGATGTGATACATTGTATCATAATTTTCATTTTTAGCAAAAAAGATGAATACCAAAGTGGCCTCTCATTTATGCCGCAAAGTCATTTTCATTGACAAAAAGATATGTCAGTGATGCCTCAAACTAAATCAAAATCAGATTTCAATTGGAGCTTAAAACGTTTCCTCACCAAAATCTTCCAAATGATCTGAGCTATGCTATCAGCATTTGCTTTTCAACTAATAACTGAACTCCAAGTCATCTGAGCAATGAAAGATCAACTAAAAAATGAATTACTGTTTATAAAAAGGATGGGGCTCTTATTATTATGAGAGCAAAGCAATCTCAAGACCTCACTTTTCAACTTGGTTCAGTATTGCGAAGAAACCCAAGACACCAACACATGTTGTACACACTTAAGGGCGGTTCAAACAGAATGCATTTTAGCCTTTTCAATGGAATAAATAAAAAAGATTTGAATGGCACTGTATATTTTATAGAAGCGTTTAAAAAAAAGCGAAAGCACTAACCCTGCTTTCATCTGTTAAAAGCAGTCTTGTGTTAGATGTTTTTTTAAGCACTCATTCTGCACTTCCTCTTCTGTTCTAATTCTAGTGCTGTGTACATTACTGTTAATAAAGCCATCAGGGATTGTGAAGGAGGATGGGAGTTATGTCCATGTGTATATACGCAGAGCATTTGTATCGTGGTTTTCCAAAGGCTTGTTATCTGAAGAGAAGTACACCGCAACATGTGTATTCTATCTCATCCCTTTGTCAGCCTTCTTAGCAATCTCTTTATGCATTTTGGCCTTTTATTTACGTGATTTTTGGCATTTTTGGAGCTTTTTTTAACAATTCTGTTGTTTTTTTTTCATTATTTTTAATCAAAGGAGATGTAGGTGTGTTATCCAAGCATTAATGTCAAGGAAAGCCCCTTATTTTTGGCAGCAGCCACGTATGAGGTGTTTATCGGTGTTTCTCCCTCAAATCTGTTTCAAGGTCTTGATAAATTGTGGCATTTCTTTGTGGTTCAGAATCCAGTATTCCCATAAGTCTTTTATGAGTTGAATGAAAAACTCTGTCTCGTCTTCTGTTCAAACATACCGCACCATCTACGTCAGGTGTCCTATAAATGCGTAAAAACGGTTTCCATCGCAGTTTTGCGAAATATTAATTTTTCGAATTTCCTGAAAAACCACGTAAACTTTTTTTTGCAATATATGGGACTTTTTACATGTTTCCATTGGCTGTATTTTCAATTTGTGCAATTTGAAGGGTAATGGAAATGCAACTATTGCTGACCTGAAAGCATGATACAATATTTTTTAAAGGTTTCATGGATCCATGTGAAAGGGGATTGTTTTTGACAACGTTGTCGTCTAAATGCGAAAAAAAAAAATCAATAGAAAAATGTTTCCGTTTTTAGTACACGTGTAAATGCACCCTTAGGCCCCGGCCACAATACTGCGTTTTCGTTTAAAAACAGAGACCGTTTGCACCTTGGGTCCAGACTAAAACGGAAAAAACGAAGACCTAAAACGGAGAAGTTTAGAAACGCGGCAGCTCCGTTTAGCGTTTTGAATCTCCGGAGGGCGTTTTAGTGAAGACGGGACAAAACGGAGGACTTTAGAAATGATGACGTAGAGGCTCACGATTGGGTGTCATCAGTCATGACGTGTCCTTCCCTGATTCGTCAGCCACCCATCACATGACCCGTCGCGTAAAAGTCCATGAAAAGAATTCTCTGGTCTTCGACATTTCTAATCTTTGCAGAGGTAGCTAATTTTACTTTCTTCTTCATCAAATCTGAGGAATAGTCAATCCGTTTCCTGTTTACACCGGCACGAGCATGCCCAGTGTTGGTGAATGGTCACGTGATCCCCGTTTTTAGTCGTTTTAATGTAGACGGAGATCAATTCTAATACGCAGATAAAATGCTGGTGTGGACGGGAGATCGTATTCGTTTTAATTGTCCGTTTTTAAACGAAAATGCAGTAGTGTGGACGGGGCCTTAGCGTAGGTGTGGATTATTTTTTTTTTTTTTTTGTTCAAGTCAGAGTTTGTTGTTTCGAGTTGGCTTTCCATGGTTGATTTAGCCATTTTGAAAGATCTCACAGACCACAAGAACACTCAAATCAAGTTTGTGTCATAAACCATGATGAATGAGTGGCTTGGTGATCTACACCAGGTTTAATGGGAGGAAATAGGAGTACAAGAGAAGATTTCCATATCTATGGCATAATTGGAAAACTTTCCCACATATCTGAGACAGTCTCTCAGTTTGGAGCACATCCCTGAACGATGTGTTGAACCCCTATTGTTTTATTGTGGAGGAAATGTCTGCAAACTGCCGCTTGGTTGAACGGTGAATAAAAGATGGATTTTAAATGGATTTTTTCTTCTTTTAGACCAGTCTCTGTCTCTTGTGCTCTCTGACTTCCCATTTAAGCAGCCGGAGGCTAAGAGCATATAGCAGATATTAAGATGGAATACAAATTACTTCCTGTTATTTTTTTTCCCCTTGCTGCGTCCAGACAGGTCATGAAAACCATGCCCTGATCTATCATTTCACTACGGGTCTCATTTGTATTCATAGGTATTCATATGTAAATCATTCACGCAGACAATGAAATGTGCAATAGCAACTATTGACAGTGCTTGAAATTTAGAGATATACCAATAGTTATCGATGCTAGAGACACTATTCAAAAGTGGGACTCTCATTCATGAATGATAGAGACAAAATTCAGATAGGACAATTAAAAGCAGTGAAAGTCATTTGCACTCCTAACATGGATTCATTTAAATATCATCAAATCTTAATGATTGAGCGAATGAGCTTTTGATGGGTCGTTCGCGATTCGCGAAGGAGCCGACTCTTTTAGGTGAACGTCGGGAGCTGGCTCGCATATCTGAAGAGCAAATTTACAAATTTAGCCTATATAAATTAAATAATTGTGTGATAAAAATTGAAATATTATAGCCAAAGTCATTTAAAGAGCCGTTTGTGAGCCAAAAGAGCCGTCTCTTTTCAGTGAGCTGAGTCAAAAGAGCCGAACGCCCATAACTTCCATGCGTGCTTTAGAACACCCGCCCAACTCTACTTCTGATTGGCTTACAATGACATTTTACTCTACCTCAGCCAATCGTCAGCATTTATGCCCTTGTCTCGTGCTCTGCCCACTAACCAGGAAGAACAGTAAAAAAAAGTATTTGCCTCTCGAGATCAAGTTGGTCTGATTAAAAAACAGCTTTATCAGTTATAGTAACGCACCGTATTTTTTTGGCAGTAACGGTAACGGCGTTATTAAGATGAGAAGAGTAATCAATTTGATTACTCGTTACTAAAGAGTAATGCAGCATTCCCATTACTGGTATTAACACCTACAAATACAAATGAGATCATGTTGATCATTTTGAATGCGAATGATAATCACCTCAGATTTCTCTGTGGAAGGACAAATATAGGTGAAGCTGCTTTAGGCATAAAAAGGCATGAATTTTACACAAAAAAATAAAAAAAAATGAAAAGTTAAAGGGGTAGTTTATTGTTTTTTTTATTTGCATGATTGGCTGCAATATCACATGTATTTGTGTTTTTTCTTTTTTTAAGTCTTATTTTTAATAAATTTCACCTTTATTTTAAGCCGCTTTCTCCTCTGTCATTTGAACAACCGGTTGACTTCCTGAGTCTATGAAACCACTCCCTCAGGAACAGGCAGTGGGCTCAGATTGGTTAGTTTGGGCTGGTGTGTTGTGATTGGCTAAACTGCGTGGTGCATGTTGTCGGGAAACTTCATGCCCATTACCTTTAGAGGCGATAGCTGCATATGTTCCTGTCAAATGTAAATAATGGTGTCCATACTGCAGTATATGAGCCACAATCAGACCCAGAAAGCGGCGATGAAGATAGTCAAGCAGAACCTCCCCAAACATGGCTCTTACAAAACGTTTCTGAATTTTAATTATTATTATTATTAAAATATTATATTCTACTATTATTATAAGAATTTTGATACGTTGTTACTTTTGAGAGACAGTTTTCAGGAACAGTTTTCAGGAACATAATCAAACATAAATTGTATCCATTGTTGACGAACTACAGCGTCCGTGGGAAGCCCGAAACACAGAAGACCCGACAGCTGGAGAACATAACACACTTTCGACGAGCCGCAGAAATATGGCCATGCCCTTTTTTGCATATTCCGGAGCGAGGGTTGATGCAAATGTATGGGTTAGTTACGTATAAAACCCGTTGTAGTCCCATTCGAGTCGTTTTTGTAGGCATTAAACTTCCTGATTTTTAAAAGACGATATCTCTGCTTACACTGAACTTTCAGCGCTGCAACTTTGCAGATACTGTTCATGCACCAGCGGCAACATTACACACTATTTAAATGAAAAAAATGAAATCGCAATCAACAACCCCTTTAAATATGTTGCGTGATCCATCATCATTTTTTCATGGTTTGATTTTTCTCTTCATCTTTCAGTTGTTTATGAAAGAAATGAAATAAAAATAAATTAATAATAAACTTGGAACGTAAATTAAATCAATCAATTAAATTTACCTACCGAAGCATGGAATAAACAAATAGTTGGATGGACGTATTGCAGACGTGGAGTTGGAGACAGGGACCACGCATGGTTCCATGAGCAGATTATGTGCGCCGTGGCCATGCATCTCAATTAATATGCCAAATTGAAAATTGGTTTACTTGTACTTGACTGGGTTTTCCCATTTATTTGTGTACAGCATAACAGAGAAATGTTTAACAAATGTTTCTAGGATCTAATGAATGTTTTGATCATACCCTTTACATGTTTGCCCTCTTATATATACCAATTTAAAGATCATCCTTGTCTGAAAGGAACCAAATAGAAGCGGAGGAAGATCATATGAAAAGAATTTTTCTTTTAAGCAATGTCACAAAAGCAAAAATCCTGTGGCTGCAGGTAACGAAAATCACAAAGCTTAAATAATACAGCAATGAATATTACATGTATTTTGATTAGCCCCACACTTCAGAATAACTGAAAAATTCCTTTCCATTTCTAAACTAACTAGTAGTCAAACATTCTTTTGTCGCTTTGTTTTATGAAACTTCAATTATTTATACAACAAAATATTCTGGGGGTCATGAATGTTTAGTGAAAGTGATTAAAAATGCTAGCACTGGATGGCAACATAAATAAAAACGCTGGCAAGGAACGAGTTAAAGGTATAGTTCAAGAATAAAATTGAATACCTAAATAGGGGCATAGTATACTTAGAGTGCAAAAATAATATATAAATACTAAACTATAAGTATGATGTTATGTTCACTTAAATAAAACAAGTATAATTCAGTATAAAACTACTAAACTATTAGAATACTTCAAACTGTACTTTGATAAACTAAAAAATGTGCTACAAGTATTTAACTAGTAAACTATCAGTATTCCTACACTCTTTAAAAGTAGTTTTATACACTAAAGTCGAGCGATTTAGTCGTATTGTACCGAAAAGGTACACTTACAAGTATACTACTACTTGTACATTGATTACTTACAACTTAAAAATATACTTTAACTTTCCTTAAGTATACTTAATAAAATTAATTTGATAGCCAACTTAATTTTTTTAAGGGTTATCAATTATTAGAAATGAGTTTATGTGTAATTCTTGGCACTAAACTATGTTATGGCCTTAAAACACTTTAACCATAAGGCATGGTTAGTAAACTAATACATTTTCATGTTAGCATCATATAACCAGCTCCATATGTATGGCTTTTCTGATGATGTAATAAACGTTCTCAGTAGCTCATTTGATATAGTGCACAGCAAAACACTCGGGTACGAGTTATGGAAGCTTGTTTCCGCCATAGAATGAAAAATATAAAAGGTAATTGCGACTTTTTATCTCACAATTCGGACTTTTTTTCTCACAACTGCGAGTTTACTTCTCGCAATTCTGACTTTATTTCTCAGAATTGCGAGATGGAAAGTCAGAATTGCAAGATATAAAGTCAGAATTGCGTGATATAAAGTCGCAATTGCGAGATATAAAGTCAGATTTGCGAGATGGAAAGTCAGAATTGCGAGATATAAAGTCAGAATTGCGTGATATAAAGTCAGAATTGCATGATATAAAGTCGCAATTGCGAGATATAAAGTCAGAATTGCGAGATGGAAAGTCAGAATTGTGTGATATAAAGTCGCAATTACGAGATATAAAGTCAGAATTGCGAGATGGAAAGTCAGAATTGCGAGATATAAAGTCAGAATTGCGTGACATAAAGTCGCAATTGCGAGATATCAAGTCAGAATTGCGAGATGGAAAGTCAGAATTGCGAGATATAAAGTCAGAATTGCGTGATATAAAGTCGCAATTACGAGATATAAAGTCAGAATTGCGAGATGGAAAGTCAGAATTGCGAGATATAAAGTCAGAATTGCGTGATATAAAGTCGCAATTGCGAGATATAAAGTCAGAATTGCGAGATGGAAAGTCAGAATTGCGAGATGGAAAGTCAGAATTGCGTGATATAAAGTCGCAATTGCGAGATATAAAGTCAGAATTGCGAGATGGAAAGTCAGAATTGCGAGATATAAAGTCAGAATTGCGTGATATAAAGTCGCAATCACGAGATATAAAGTCAGAATTGCGAGATGGAAAGTCAGAATTGCGAGATATAAAGTCAGAATTGCGTGATATAAAGTCACAATTGCGAGGTATGGAGTAAACGATGACACAATTTTCATTCTCATTCTATTTAAGTCCTCTTAAAACACTGGCAAACACGTACACACATGCTCTTGAGTGCTCTACTGTGAATTTTTCATTTCTTTATCTTTTCCCTGCTGCTTCTCTCAGGGTGGGTCTGCGTCTATCTGTCATTTCCTCAGTCTCTCCCTGCCTCCGTTTCCCCCGAGGCCGTCGGCAGATCAGTGTTAGTGAATGGCTCGCCTCCAGCACTTCCGCTGAGTCAGAAAGGTGGGAAAATAATGGTGAAAGGTGAGGGGAAACGCCACCACCTCTTCCAAAGAAGCCGTCCAACCGTCTATCCCTCCGTACATGCAGCCTCTGTCAGAACCCCTCCAAGGATACAGTCTGGATAAACACAAACCAGGACAAGCGTCTGAGGTAATTTGTGTCATTGTGAGATGTTCCAGTCTGTTCGGAGTAAATCTGCACACGCGCACAGGCTAAAGTCAGCCGATTCGTCTTCATTCATAACAATATGTCATAACTTGGCCATGTTCAGATTTTTAGGGGAAAGAGTCTTTACCCCGTCTCCCTTCCCACTGCTTTGGGCTAAATGAAAACCAAACAGAGCATAGCGGCGTGCGTGTGTGTGTGGGCTAGCAACTACATCCACAGTGTTACGTCTCTCCATGCTTTGGAATTTCCATATGTCTCTGTGGTTACTCCTGCCATCCATCACAATTGTTCTCTAGGCAAGACAGCTGTCCTCGCCTCGGGAATATTCACAGCCCACCAGCCCATCAAATTACATCTAATTCTCTTTCAGTCAAGCCTGAGACTCCAAAGAGAAGTTCAAAACGGTCTCTGGCCGTCGCTGCGAGGGAATTCGGGGGCAGAGTTGTTGTTGGCGGCGGCGGCGGCGGCACAATGTGACTCCAGCCGCGCTGCTGCCTTTTGGGGAAGGTGAAAAAGTGTGGGAGTTAGAGGGAGTCAGTGACATTTAAGCATATTAGACCGGAATCAAATTTTCTTTGTGTTTTTTCGTCTATGTATGATAAAGTGACAGAAGAGAGAAGGTCAACAATAGTGTGAGACATCATTAGTGCTTTGTTTTGGGCGGCACGGAAAAGGCATCTATCTTCTTTCTCTGGTTTCTGTTTTATCTTTCACTTTTTTTTCTCTTGTTCAGTTCCAAAATGTAGTGAGCCACCTTGCTGTCTTTTGTCTACAATGCAGGTGCCTTCTAAGTTAGCATTCTGAAGGCCCGTACACACCGGGACGAATATCAACACGCGTTATTTGCCAGCGTTGTGTTCGCAATTGATTTTCACTGACGATGACCCGAGTGAACATGCAAATTCAGTCCCTGACATTAGATGGCGCTGTAAAACAGAAATACCCCGGGTCTGTTTTGTCGATATTTTTGTAGTCGTTGTCGCGTTTAACATATAGCTCTTTATGAGACCAGCAGCTCAACATTCATCTTGCCCATTGATATCTTGCCTTATGGTGGCGTATATCTTCTTCGCCATTACGTATGTGTGCTCAGTAAGACCGTTTTGTGTTTGAGCGCCCCCAAGTTGTGTTTTGCTGTAACTTCAGAAGCACCAAACACATGAGCAAAAGCGGCAATCTCATTGGTCGCGGTGTGTCAAACCAAAAAAATGAACCCGAGGCGTTTAAAAAAAAAAATGGCGCTTTTACGCGTGGCGTTTTTCGCGTCGGTGTGCACACTCACATTGGTGCCCTTTGTTTAGTCACAAGGCGTTAAACGTTGGTGAATATCGTGCACAAAATTCGTCCCGGTGTGATCAGGCCTCAACTGCAATTGATTTGGAACACTCTAGTTGTTGGCACGCTAATGAAAAAAATCACATAGCATACCCAAATAATGTGTAAAATATTTTACATTAAATACGGTTTTATCATTGTTTTTTTCAATCTTGAATCAATTATAAGCATACTCACAATAAAAAGTGCATATTACGCACTCACCCCATGTCGGAATTATTGCATGAGATTCTGACTTGCAAAAAGCATTCACGTCCTACGAATTCGTAAATCCAACTTGTAAACTCTTAAAACTCTTTTTCTGAGAGCTCTGACTTGTACCACGTGACTGCTGTACCACCTGACCACTGCAGATTAAAGGATTAGTTCACTTTTAAACTCGTTCACTCCTTTATCAAAATCAACAAATTTTTTTTCGAGTCATTTCGTTCGTTGAATGAACGAAATGACTCAAAAAAAGATTTGTTCATTTTGACGAACGAGTTCGAACAGGAGAGTCACGAACGCGCATCACAGAACAGAGCAAGGCGAACATTTGTGCTTATAAAACTTAAACTTTTTTTATTTATTTTTAAAATGACTGATTGTTTCGCTTGATAAGACCCTTATTCATCGTCTGGAATTGTTTAAAACCGCTTTGAAGCTGCACTGAAACTCTCATTTGGACCTTGAAACTGTTGGGGTCCAGTAAAGTCCATTATATGGAGAAAATCCCGGAATGTTTTCATCAAAAACCTTAATTTCTTTTCAACTGAAGAAAGAAAGACATGGACATCTTGGATGACATGGGGTGAATAAATTATCAGTAAAAGTTTCTTTTTTTTTTCTTTTTTTTTTTTTTTTTAAGTGAACCAATCCTTTAATAGAGTGCAGCAGTCTGGCCCCACAAATAGAAACTCCATACATTTTCTCCATAGGATTTTTTTTAAAGATAACTTATAATCCTTTAAATACAGACTGAATGTGAGTTACGACGTTGTGAATTTTTGGTTTTTGCTTCTGCTGAAGGCTCTCGTCTGCATTATTTTCAGCAAACTTTTTAAATAATCGTGAATGCCTGGTGAAAAACTACATTACCCATGATGCTGTACAGAAATCCAATTAGATTACAATCAATTACACCAAATTAGAAAAAAGCAACACGCTCCAAAATAGCTCTTTAGCTCTGCCCACTCACATCACTGAAATGTTTGTGTGGGAGTATATATATATACATACATGTGTATATACATACACATATTATGCAATAAACTTATAAATATACTGTTTTTATACATATAATCAAGTATAATGAGTTGTTTTATATTCCTCCATTTTTAATCCGATTATACTGATTGCAGTGCTTCATGGGATTGTAGTTCTTGTACCTTTGACTTTTTGTCCATTTTTTTTTTTTTTAAGTTTTTTGCTTCAAATCAAAAGTTTATAGCGTTGTGATTCACCTCGTAGCTGACTGGCTTGGTTAATGGCTCATAACTCTCTCACAAAGGTTACCTTTAAATCCCTATGGAAAAAATGAATTTAAAAAATAGTTCCGAAAACCAACGCCGCTGAAATGGGGGCAGGCACAGAGTTGCCATAGAAACGCATAATTCCGAGTCCGAGGATGTGATGAACGTAATTCCAATAATTAACTACTGTTGCATTTGCATAAACCTGAATGCTACCAAACTTTGTTGCATTGGCAAACAGTTTCAGTTTAGTAATCACTGAAAATCTACAAGTCGCTGCAATTCTCCACTTGCATGAACGGCCCTTTAATTCGCTGCCTACAGACCGCTCACTAGGTTTTGGAACATATCCACTGTCTGCACTCTCTCTCTCTTCACCTCCACTCAGTTAACTGTCCCTTTGTATCAACTGGCGACTCAGTTTGTACATGGCCGGTCTCCTGCATAATTAAACACAGCCAGTCTATTGGGATGGTTTGTTTGTGAGAGAGACTCATTCCATCCCAGCTGTTGTGGTGCGGTACTAAACCTCCCCTCCATCCGCAGACCTCCTGTTCTGTCCTTAGTCGCTCCCTGTAATGCATATATCCATGTTTGGTGGGTGAAACATTGTTTATGGGGCTAATGTGCAGAGGGCAGCAAGTATTAGAAAAAGGAAATGGTGGACAGTGCTTTTTGCAAATGAGCCTATGCAGCAGTTTTCTGATGCTCATTTTTTGATAAAAGATGCAGACTGCATCTGGCACGCTTGCGCCTGGGGCATTTTTAAGGATGTTTTTAGCACTTTGTGTGTCCTGGCTGCTGTTGCGGAATTGCGAGCCACATCATCAGAAGACAGCGGAACCGAGCACAGGCACTAAGTGAGGAAGGGTGTGGGAGCTGCATCATATCAGATTTCTGCCCACTTCACATTCTACGCTAGGGCTTTTGTTCCATGGGGGCCCACTTTGTTGGCTCACTTAAGGAAACGAGAGTGTAATTTATTTGATGTCGCATGGCATGTTGCCAGACGGTCTTGAAATTCTAGTCTCTTTTACTCCACATCACCCTTCTCCGCTTCAACTGATAGCAAGCAAGTATAATAGAAACCGCATCACTAAGCGTAAGCGACACCTCCTCTATAGCAAGCTCGAAAAATAAAACAAAATTAAACAAAACACAATATAAGAAAATTAAATATTAGTGGTGATACTTTATGTTGTCAGAGACATAGACAAAGACTGAAATGTACATATGTCTATGTTTATATATATATATATATAGAGAGAGAGAGAGAGTTCAGATGCAAAAGCCTCTAAATGCCATTTGAAATTTTCTTCTAAAATGATCATTTTTATCAAGCTTGTGTATTTAAGTTTAGTAATTTCACTTAAATTGCAATGAAGATTATCTATTAATTGTCATTTAAGTGAAATTACTGACCTTAAATATACAAGCTTGATAAAAATGGTCATTTTAGAAGAAAATTTCAAATGGCATTTAAAGGCTTTTGCATCTAAACTCTTCATATATATATATATATATATATATATATATATATATATATACACACACACACACATACATATATATATACACATATAAACATATATATATATATATATATATATATATATATATATATATATTAGCAAATTAATTGTGGTAATCTACCAAAATTATTAAATATTGAATTTTTTTTAAACTACTCTAGATTTTTTGTCCTCAAGTATGTATGAGTGAATATATAGATAGATATATAGATGCATATATAATTTATAGACAGAGTCGAAAATTGGGGGGGGGGGGGGGTGAACATTTAAGCTGCCTTACTAAATAACATTTTTGAATACTGAATGCCATTTAACCAGAGAAAAACTGCCTAAAATGACAAAATATTCAATTTTGTCATTTTGTCAAAATATAGACCAAAATAAATAAATAATGTAAACATAACTTTGGCCTGAAGGAACTGTTGGAATGAGACAATTATTTTTATTTTTTGGTTTTATTTATTTATTTATTTATTTATTTATTTATTTATTTATTTATTTATTTATTTATTCAATTTAAGACTCAATTTCAATCAAGATTTCAGCATTAATTACTAGGGTTGACAATATTTGGCTATATTTGATTATATTTGGGTTTTCGCTTTTAAGAACTATGAAGATGACAGAAAATGGCAATAAAAAAAATTAAGGTGGAAACAAAAACAAGGGATGCACACAGTCGGAATTTATTTGCATTTTAATAAACTAAACTAAAAAGTCCTCTACAGGTCAGCTGTAACATATCACCAAACAGCCATGTGTTAAATGCATAGTGCTCAAAGAAGTGCACATTGAAAGGCCAGAACACCTGACCATGTAACAGCAGGCAGAAAAGTAAGGCATACCACAGTCTGTAGGTCTCGTGTAGCTCTGTGCATTCCCTGCAGCCTATTCATGCCAATCAAACCCATCTCTTCATTACTGCAAGTCTCTACACCATAGTGGTGTGTGTCCTGTTGTGACGGTTTCCAAACTTTAGCGGTCAAATGATGTCCCTTGGCAATTGGATTTCTCTTTCTTATCCGCTATCAGTCTATAAAGTGCCTGCAGCCTCATTATCAGCCCATAGTTTGGTAACCGTTCTCATGCTAACACCCCATCATGCATTCGCTGTGTTTGTAAAGGTCAGAATCAGACTTTGGCCCCAGACCAAGGCACACAACAAATCATAATAAATAAAACAGTCATGAGAGCTTAGCTTAGCTCTAATGATGACTAAAGGTCAGGATTTCTTTACCTGGTCAGGATTTGAGGAAGGTGGAGAGAACATGGCCATCTTATACCAGAAATCTAGAAACTGTATTCTTTAAGTTATTCTTAATATAACAACGCTCCGATACAAAGTATCTCTGCTAAAGTAAAATTATCTTAAAGGGGACATAACACATACAGTTTCTGCCAATCTCATGTTAATCTGCAAGCTGTGACATAGATATGAATAAAACAGAAACCAAAACTTTCTTGCCTTAAATTAACTATGGCTAACAATCAGATCCAGCTATACATATTTGATCCACAATGTTTGTGTGTGAGTTGTTTGGAGTGGTTTTACAATAAATAAATCGACACTTGGTAAGCTAAACAAATGTACTTAAACCAGTGTAAATAAATCATAATGCATAGCAGTAAGCCCATCAATATTGTTTTTTAAAGCTAACTAATGAGGTAAATGCAACATTGTGTGACAGTTCACAATGTTTTAGTCTTTTCTAAAGTCTTTTCACGGTTGAAACATTGATGATTAATTTCAGTAAGTTGTACTGTATTTTTCAACATAACTTTTAATGTTCTTGCATGTTCTTTCATGCTATAACTAGTATTAAATTGGAAAAGACTATTGCTTTCTGCTGCCGCTTGAACCGAGGCACTACAGCGCTGTCACCTCACAATTAAGAGAGTCAAAATGTCATTTATTGTTTGAATTTTGTTATAAATTGGACAGAATTTGAAAGCTGAGACTTTGTTGCTTATCAGAAGTAACAAAGCACAAAGATTTTTGTGATTATTGGATAGGAGGGACAAATAATGTTTGGTGTAGGGGAAACAGACAGACCTGGCAACCCTGGCTTGAACTAAAGGTGATTCACAAGGTTAAATATAGGCTTGCTTTAACATTGCCATTTTGTAACTGTTAATTAACTAGCATTAACTTTGACAGCCCTAAATTCAACACGAGACTTTTTCTTCACACTCATTAGTTTGAGTTGAAATCTTACACGTTGTTCTGCCCCCTTTTGATTGACAGGATACAATCGACCCTGCATGATCGGCTATATTTAAACAATCGAATAGTCAGAATGTTCAATCAAAATTTTTAAAATATTATGTGATTTAGAATCATCGGGCATATTTTCACTTTTGGATTCACTTTCACAAGTGGATTCAGAATGTTTGAACTTCGAAAAGGAAAAAAACAAACAAATCGAAAGCAAAACAAATATGAAAGTGAAACAAAAAGCAGACAAAACAAGCAAACAAAAGCAAAACAAACAAATCGAAAGCAAAGCAAACATCAAAGCAAAACAAAAAGCAGACAAAACAAGCAAACAAAGCAAAGCAAACAAATCGAAAGCAAAACAAACATAAAAGCAAAACAAAAAGCAGACAAAACAAGCAAACAAATCGAAAGCAAAACAAAAAGCAGACAAAACAAGCAAACAAAAGCAACTGACAATTTCTTTAAAAAAAAGAAATGTATAGTGACTATTTCAAGAGAGAATATGGAGATCCTCACACAAATGTTTTTTTTTTCTTCTCTATTTCACATTAGTCCACTAAGATCAAGTTTCTCCACTGGCATTTTCTTTACACGTACCTTCTATATCACAAATAAAACAGCATGACGCAATTGATAGATAATATGAGCAGTTTGGTACAAGTTAACTTTCAATGTCGTTTACCAGGGTGATCTTTCATTAACTGAAAGCTTAAAAGATATTGGAGTGTATGGCATCTATGGCTTTATGAAACGATTCTCATTAACAACACCATCTCATCAGCACTCCAGCAGATCTCCTTAATGTTTTATTAATGCCGTAATCTGCTAGAGGGTTGAATGTTTTATAGCTATTCCAAACACACACACACTCGAAATTAGATATCTACAAACTAACATGCAATTATGTAATCAGTGTTACATCAATTCAGACTCATGTCTTCAGTTCAATAGAAATGATCGCTATTTATTTATTAACATGGAAAAGTGGCATTAAAATATCATTTGCGTTGAACTGTGAAATTCCGCTAGCTTGCGTTATTGATTTAGTTCTTTCACTGAAACAAAAACGGTTTCAAAATGCTTATTATATTGACTTATACAAGTGGGATTTGATCTGTCTATTTCTCACTTAAACCAGTTCTCATCTCCATGAACCCCCAAGACTCACTGGGGTTCAAGTCACTGGCACAATTTTAGCTCATTGGCTTATTGCCATCAGATTATTGGAGGGATGTTCGGAAAATCTCCCTCCTCGCATGTGCTATTCATTTGGAGTTCAGTTTACTGAGATGGGCGAGGAAAACAGAACCAAGGCCAGGACCTTGGACCTTTCGGCCAGCCAAGGAATTCAGCCTGCAGGTAGAAGAACTCTGGTGGGTCTCTCTGAATGTAAGAAAGATAATTCAAAGGTACCTCAGCTGAAACCTTGACCTTGTTGTTCGCAAAACCCTCTTCTCTGATAAGCCTCTGTATTTCATGAAAACATATACTGTAATATATTCCGGCACATTTACCTTGTTTGTTTGCACCATGTTTATTTGCTCTCTTGCTATATGTAACCTCAGCCAATCCATCATCCACGGTTGGCTTTTCTGGCTTTCTTCTCACCTGTGTTAGGTGCACCATATGGCACAAACAGGTACTGTAAATGAGTACAAATCTGCATTTGTCTTCATTGCACATGTTCTTAGCTGGCGGCACAGTGAAAGTGGCAACAAATTGAGATGACTGTTTTGCTCTCCCTCCCAAAAACAATTTATTTAGCAGATCCAGTGATCACCTGAGGTACTTTTTCAAAATGCCTGTTTTTATATTGCGTTGCAGTGTCTTTATTTGTGAAAATTGCCAAGGATTACCAAGCATGGATACAAAGAAATCCGTGAAGAAGGGGCGTAAAAAAAATTCACACGGCTAAAAAATGCTGCAAAGTTAGTTGGGCACGGGAAATAGCCATATGTGTTCGTCTGCCAAGAGCGAGAGCTTGTGCGTCGGCATATGTTAATGCTTAAAATAGAGGTTGATGGTCATTTGAGCCATTCTCATTGATATCTTGTGACTTCAAAAAGCTTAAATCTGAGAATGAAAAACACCGAAATGGTATTCACAACACACTAAACATCCATAACATGATGTATTTAACAAGTTAAAGAGTAATCAGAGGGATATACTATAGGCCAGGACTTGATTTAATCAATTGGGATTTGATTGGATTTGAGAAGTACACTATGATATTATGGGATCACATTCAAATAATTCTTAATGCCGGATATGTGCGGCACTAAAAATGGGCTTATGGGGATTAAGTGGTTCATGTAAAGCTATTTTCTTAACATGCAAGCAGGCCAGCATTCATTTTTTGAGGGGGGAAATTAGAAGGGTTTTTTTTCCCCTTCACATTCAAGACTGCATTTTAACAGGCATCTAACTTCTAAACACACTTTTAAACAACCAACAAGCCAAAGCTGTCATTAGCGCACAAATGGAGTAGAGAAAGCCGAAAGAAACTACTTCTCAATGTTGTTTGTTTGTTTATTTTGTCCCTTTCTAAAATGTTCAAAAATGCACAGGGTTATAAAAACGTTGGCATGAGTGAGACTGAGAATAAGGTGAATTTGGACTTTTCTAAGTTGAATTCCAATTTTAATTAATGATTTGCTTACCAAACATTATCCCACAAAGATGTAAGAGTGCAGCATTTTTTTTTTCAAGTGCATCATAAAGCATATTTAATCAAATGATGCCCTTTAATACTCATAGAAGCCTGACCTTACAACTGCTTCTGACCGCAGCAATGATTACATAAACAGAAGAAAAAAATTAGTATAATAATAACATGCACCCAACATTGGTGGATGGGTGGATAGATGAATGGGTTGTTGGGTGGGTGGATGGATGGGTGGATGGATGGATGGATGGATGGATGGATGGATGGATGGATGGATGGATGGATGGATGGATGGATGGATGGATGGGTGGGTGGGTGGGTGGATGGGTTGTTGAGTGGGTGGATGGAGGGGTTTATGGATGGATGGATGGATGGATGGATGGATGGATGGATGGATGGATGGATGGATGGAAAGATCAGTGGATGGGAGGATTGATGGATGGATGGATGGGAGGTTTGATGGATGGATGGGTGGGAGGATTGATGGATGGCTGGATGGATGGATGGCTGGATGGAAAGATCAGTGGATGGGAGGATTGATGGATGGATGGGTGGGAGGATTGATGGATGGATGGGTGGGAGGATTGATGGATGGCTGGATGGCTGGATGGATGGATGGATGGATGGATGGATGGATGGATGGATGGATGGATGGATGGATGGATGGATGGATGGATGGATGGATGGATGGATGGCTGGATGGAAAGATCAGTGGATGGGAGGATTGATGGATGGATGGGTGGGAGGATTGATGGATGGATGGGTGGGAGGATTGATGGATGGCTGGATGGCTGGATGGATGGATGGATGGATGGATGGATGGATGGATGGATGGATGGATGGATGGATGGATGGATGGATGGATGGATGGATGGATGGATGGATGGATGGATGGGGGGATTGATGAATGGATGGCTGGATGGATGGATGGGTGGGTGGGAGGATTGGTGGGTGGGTGGAAGGATGGTTAAAAAAACTACCTTCTATTTTTTCAAAATTAGCCTCAGGGCTTCTGAACTTCTTAGGAAATTAAAATGCCTCTGTTCTATTACCTCAAGTTCAGTGTAACTGAACAACAATGCCATCAAAGGAGGTCTCACTGATAAACTGTTTATCATCCAAACTGTAAATGTCAGCGGGTTCAGGCCATTTAATCATCAACAGATACACAAAGAACATATTTGTTTGCACTGGCGTGATATTTCAGAAGGCCTGTGTTCCGTATCTGCACCGTAACCTAGAAAGATTACTGGGAGCATGTAGGACAAAATTTCAAATGCCACTTAATTCAAAGTCCCATCTGGGGGATACGGCACGCATGCAGACAAGCATCGTTTCACCTCTATTGAAACACACCAAAGTCGGCTGCGATGCTCTTCGTACACTAGTCCCGGGAGCTAAATGGGATTAGTTACGCTGCAGTTAATCCATAATTGTTTTTTTGTCTTCTTCAAACAGATATCTTTTGTGTTGCAAACAGGCTTTTGTTTCTTCCAGAAAATGTAATTGCATATCTCTGATCACCTAATTTATGAACGGTGTTGACTTTGGCATTGACGATGTCCTTACTTGTGCAAACTAAAGGCTGGAACTAATCGTAGAACCTGATAAAACTCACAGCTAGAATACATTTCTCACACATCTTTTATTCCTTGCACTGTTTTGTTTTACCTTTATTCAGGCAGATATGACTAGCACAGATATCGTGTTACATAGATACTTTTGGCCAAAAATTCAGTGCACAAAAATATATTTATAATTAAATAAATATATCTACCCAAATCTTGCCTACAAAGCGCAAGCGCCCTCAGATCACTTGGACGTGGCTGTGATAACAAGAGGTAAAAACCATAGAAATACTGTTTGTTTTCTCACACAAACTGCTCGTTTGTGTCTTAGGCCATCAATGTGTACTTGCATCATGTTTAATTTGGACTTCTCTGTGTATGCTCTTCGAGGTGGTGACCATAGACCTCCATTATATGACTGACAGACAAGAACGGTTTGACCTATTGAAACTACTGCGGAAACAAAGACACCTACATATTGGATGCCCATTAAAAGTTGTTTACTCCTCCCTTTAAAAGTTGATAAGCCAATTAAAATTGCTTTCCGAACACAATAGTATACATAAGATACATTTTATAATTTGCATTTGGCCTTGTTTTTCTCCGCTGTTTGCAACCCCGTTAAAAAAAGACATATGACCCATTTTTGCATTACGACCCACCAGTTGAGAACCACTGATTTAAAGCATTAGTGTGAGAGGAATTTAGTTTACCGCACTTAAAGTCAAAAGAAGGACAGATAAACAAAATGCAGCTCATTAAAACAAGGATGTTTCATTAAGACAGGGATATGCCACATGCCTTTGCCATCTAACGGAAAACAACATGAGGGAAAATCACTGTATCAGATAGCTTATACTGTCTTGTTAGAGGGCATATAAACCTTCCTTCCAGACGTCTGCACTCAAAACAAGACATGCTGAAATAACACAGACAGCTGAATGTAAACCATTGCAGACATACAGTACAGAACACAAAGGTTGAATCTTTCCTTTGGCTAAACTGGTCCTTTTTATCCTAGCTCAGGCATTCATTAACTAGTTTTTGGCAACCATAAACAATGACATCTATGTATTTGTATGTGTGCATGTGTGCATCGTGTCTCTAATGTTTGGTTTTTCCAAGATGCATGATGTTCTTGGCCATGATACCTTGTCCAATTTGTCTTCTGGTTTCCATTGCAGTCTGTTAGCCCTTCCATTCATCTCAATGGCAGTTGCTCAGGTGGCAAATACAGAACTAGCATTGCATTTAATATTTGCATTTGTTTTCAGAGAAGGTATCTGTAACACGTTTGTATTTTGGCATTGTGCAATGACATATTTTGTCACTTTTGTAAATATAAACCAACCCGATCTCACGACCAAGTCGACGAATGATTAAAAAGGGGCTAATTCGTACGAATTCATACGACCTCACTTGTATGAATTGGTACGCTTTTGCAAAATCGCACATATTTTACGAATTGGCCAATTCGTATGAATTCGTACGAACGACCTATCCCTTACCCCGCCCCTAAACCTACCCATCACGTGGGTTTAGACAAATCGTACGAATTCGTATGAGTGAGGTCGTACGAATTAGTCCGAAATAGACACTTTTAAATCATTCGTCGAATTCGTACGCATTGGTCGTGAGATAGCGTAGGTATAAACAAGTGATAACAATCATAGACAAATACAAACATCTGAAAAATAAAATTAAATGTAAAAAAAATATAATCTAAAATAGTTTAGATTAATCTAAAAGTGTTGCTTAAGTAAATTTATCTTGTTTCTGTACTGTAAAATGTTTGTAATTTTACAGAAAAATACTGTAAAAATACTACAGTAGAAACCTGTTAATTGGTTAAATAGTTAACTTTTAAGGAATAATTTGATTAATTATTTGTTAAATTTAATTAATAATATTGCTTGTAATCTGTTGCCACAATATTATTGATTAGATAAAGCATATCTATGCTATCTCACGACCAATTCTTACGAATTCGTACGAGTGATTAAAAAGTGGCTAATTCGTACTAATTCATACGACCTCACTCGTACGAATTCGTACGATTCGTCCAAACCCACGTGATGGGTAGGTTTAGGGGCGGGGTCAGGGGTAGGTCATTCGTACGAATTCATACGAATTGGCCAATTCTTAAAATATGTACGATTTAATTCGTACGAGTGAGGTCGTACGAATTGTTACGAAATAGCCACCTCATAAAATTCGTACAAATTCTCGTGAGATCGGGTGGAGCATATTCATTTTTTACAGTGTATTCACTGTAACTTATATGGTAATTCATCGGTTTTACTGTACAAAAAGGTAACTTACAGTTAAAATGAGTAAAGTTTACACCAAAAATTAAACAAAAATATCTGAATAACAGATAGATGTCAAAGATTAATTAAGAACTCTTTATTTTAAAATGCCAACTTTGAAGATACCCGATGTAACGTTAACAAGCAGAAACACTGAAGGAGAAAACCGTCATTTTAAAACAAACCTAAAACAAACACTGATCACCATAATGGTGACTCAAATGTGCTTTTTTACGTTTTTACTAATTTTAAATGGTTAACTTTTAAGGAATTAATTTGATGAATTATCACTCAATTATATTGTTAAATTCAACTAATAATATTGCTTGTAATCTGTTGCTACAATTTTTTGATTATATAAAATGCATTAATTTTTACAGTATATTTTTGTCAGTTAATGCATCAAAGTTTTGTGCATGTTAGAGTGCGTATATGTGCGTGTGTTTTGAAGAATTATTGCAATACATCTTTCCAAGCATGGCCCACGAGGAAGTTAAGAAGAGATGTTGTATTAATTAGATTGCATATCTTCTGGCAAAGCACATCCTGCAGAGACGACTGTAAAATATGCTGTAAAAGTGTCTTACATTCTTGTACTTACTACTGATACCTTTAAGGTGAATATTTTTCCACGTAATAGACTGAAAAGACTTAATTAATTATACAAAATGCAGATTCAGAAAATGTATACACTCGTAGATGGGAAACGAAACAACGACTATGTAAAACTTCATCAACTCCCATCATCCTCTCACAACAACCCACCTCTATTCCAACCCCAACCCTACATTTATTCTCCCATTGATGAATTTCACTGTGCCTAACGGAGCAGGATCTCCATCCTCATTAACCTCTCAGTGCTGGTATACCTCAGGGCTATGTTCTGGGCCCTATATATTTCAGTCAGTACACCCACTCAATGGTACATCTCCACATTTCTCTCTCCTCCACCTACCCAAATGACCTTTACTTACCACAGGCTAACACAGATGGTCCAAACTACAGGCTGTCAATTAGACATGCCTCTTCCTCTGAGTCTCAGTGTGCCGAATTAATGGTCTCTAGCCTCTTTTTCACACATTCTGAGCCTGATGGTGGAGTGTCAAACATTTTTTTTCATCTCATCAATCCACATTGTCTTGATTTGTGTGTATTCTAGTGTAATTTACTTGAACTCGTAATTAAATCTGAACGCGAATGATGCTAGTCATTCTCTCAGGAATAGCTTTTCGCAGCCATTTTTATAATGAATTTCAACTAGTCAAAAAGTAATAAAATATTGTGTTTGTAATAGTGCCTTTTTTCTAGAATAATAAAATTCCACGGTTTGATTTAATGCAATAACATTCATACATTTTGAGTTTGATTTAAGTGTGCATAACTTTTGGGGTTACTGTAGTGTAAAAAAAAACACAACAGCTGATTGCTCTCTAAACCCTGAAAAAGCATTAAAAATACATTTTTTTGTGCTTTCATTTGATTCGTAACATAAAGCAACAAGCTTTATGCGCATTAAAATGTACTGTAAGCTACATTTATGCTTTCAGAAACTTAACAAGATCAACAGAATTAGAGGCTATTGCATATCTATCCGTGCATTCAAGATAATGCCAAACGTCTGTCCTATAGTCTTTGAGTCAATCTCCCTGGGAGAAAATCTGTAAAACTGTTCATCTGCAAACGCTTTGGATTTAGAGCTCCAAGCTGGCTTTTTGAAACCAGCTTCCTCCAATCCATGCCAGGACGAAAAGCATTGAAAACTGCTGCCCAGAGCAGATGGAAGTGGCAGCATTACACCATGCGTTTCTACAAAGGTAAAGTCACTGAATTTGGGGACAGATGGTGGGAGAATGTCATTCAACCTCAAGTCTCCAAAATTAACAATTACATGATTAGTGATTCATTTTCTTTTCTTTTTTTTTTCTAAACATCCACATTGCTTTCCACATGTGGATGACAAATCATGTGAAAATTCTAGTGGTGTCTCCCATTTTTTTTTTTTTTTTTTTTTTTGGCTGGGATAGCCTATGAGGGGTTCCCGACTTGATACATCCACCTTCATCTGGCTGTCAATGTTATTAACCAAAACTCCAGCTGCATGTTAGTGGATATCAGAAGCAGAATCAGGGACACAAAAAGTTATTTCTAAGCAGATTGGATGTCTGGGAGCTGTGCACATTGATTGCTGCCGTCGCTTTCCAACACTAATGACAACCGCAACAACCGCTCTGTAAAAACAACCATTTTCAATGCCTGATCGCCACTCAGTTTAACTCAATAATGAAAGGAAAACCTATTCAACCTCAATTCCGTCATCATTTACTCACCCTCATGTTGTTCTTAACCTGTATGACTTTTTTCTGTGGAACACAAAACAAGTTAAAAGGGTAGATCACTTTTTTTAACTTTTGCTGATAATTTACTCACCCCTACGTCATCCAAGATATCCATGACATTCTTTTCTTCAGTCGAAAAAGGTTTTTGTTGAAAACATTCCAGGATTTTTCTCCATATAATGGACTTCAATGGGAACCAAACGGTTCAAGGTTCAAAAGACAGTTTCAGTGCAAACTGTTCAAAGGGCTTTAAACGATTCCAGACGATGAATAAGGGTCTTACCAAGCGAAACGATGGCTCATTTAAAAAAAAAAACAAAGTTTAAGTTTTATAAGCTCAAATGCTTGCTCTGTTCTGTGATGTACGTTCATGACTCTCCTGTTTGAACTCGTTTATCAAAATGAACAAATCTTTTTCGTGTCTTTTGGTTCATTCAACGAACAAAATGAATGAGTTGACTCGGGAAAAGATTCGTTCATTCGGGCATTACACCCTAACCCTAACAGAGCAAGGCGACCACTTGACCTTATAAAACTAATGAGCGATTGTTTCGTTTGATAAGGCCCTTATTTATCGTCTGGAATCATTTAAAGCCCTTTGAACAGTTCAGTTGAACAGTTTGCACTGAAACTGTCTTTTGGACCTTGAACTGTTTGGTTCCCATTGAAGGCCATTATATGGAGAAAAATCATGCTTAATTTGCTTAAATGCTTAAAATCATGCTTAATTAAAAAGCTTAATTTCTTTTTCGACTGAAGAAAAAATAACACTGACATCTTGGATGACATGGGGGTGAGTAAATTATCAGCAAATTTGTTTAAAAGTGAACTACACCTTAGGTTCATTTTTTCAAGGATTCTTTTGTCCGTACAATGGAAGTCAGTGGGGTTTCGCTAATGCTTTGGACCCCATTGATTTTTATTGTACTAATAAATGCAGCTATTTAACTCATCTCTCAACACTGCTTGCTTCTCTGATTTAAAAGCCGATTATATGGTTTTATTAAAAGTCCCCCACCCCCTCCCCTCCTTTATACATTATTATTATATACATTTGGCATTCACTGTAAGGTATAAAGTATGAACACTTAAGGTCGTGCGTGTACCATGTTCTCAGACTAAGACTCAGATGAAGCAGAAATTATAGAGGCATCCATTTGTATCCCATTTTAATGAAGTGACTAAACACCGCCTCGGGCTTGGATCTGAAGAGAACAGTAATGAATCCATTACATGAAAGAAAAAAAAAAAAAAACACTTTACACAGAGCTACGAGACCCAGTGCCTTTTCATGCCCAAATGCACTTCAGGTCCTGCTTGCACAAAGTAGATAAGGAGTCCATAAATAGTGTTTTCTATGGAAATACTTTCTTGCTACATGATGCATAACTGTTATAGGCTTGTTAAAATTAAATTTAACACCAGCAGAAATGTTTATAGAAAAAAAAAATAAAAACTAGTGTCTTTTGCAAACTTTGTAAGTGTGCTGCAAGCAACATTAGTAATATAATTCATCACTGTTTTCATCAAAACATAATCAATTGCAAACACAGGGTAATTTCTGATAAGCTTTTGGTATCTCCATAGATGCTTTATCAAATGTTTTCCTTCCCATTCATCAAAGATGCTGAGAGTCACATTTTCCCTGCCTTATTCTAAACAGAGGAAAAGTGTATGGCTCAGAATTGTCATTAAATATAGACTTTAAGTTTTAAGTATTTTACTATTTAACAATTTGCTATTTAACTTTGTCTGCTGTTCACTCTCATGTATAGGCAAAACAAAAATTCTGCAAAAACTGAACAGATTTTCAACAGGGAAAGCAGTTTCAATAAAAAAAACAGCATTATAGCGATACATTCTAATAATGAGAACATTTTAGAAAGGGTTTTCGCTTTCTGGCCACTTAAAAAAAAAAGAGCAAATGTTACAGGAACATTTTTATTATCCTAGGCTCATTAGAGAGCGCTCAGGGAGTTTTCCACTGAAACGAAACACAGATGGCTTTAGAAATTGATGTGCTTACAAACAAATGAGCCATGAACATTGTGGTCTCAAAGAACGGTATACTGTATCCCCAATGCTAAAAAACATTTCACAACTACCCATGCAAAACATTACACATATGATCATTTCAAGGGTTTATGCAGGTTAGTGCTGCATATGTTTCCATCCGCCTACTTTTATGTGCATTTTGGGATATCTAAAATATATATATATAAAATAAAATATTTTAATAAAATAAAAATAAACAAAATATAAAATTATATATATATATATATTATATTAAAACATTTTATTTTAAATATTATATTATTATATATTTATTTATTTATTTATATATATATATATATAACAAATTTATTTATCGAAAATTTGGGATATCTAAAAAGAAAAAAAATGCTGGTTGGAAATGCCAGGCATTAAATGTTGGTTTGATCATTTTGAAATGCCTGAGCTAAAGTTTGTCATCAAAATTATTTGGTTTGATTCCCTTTCTCAGTAACGTCTCACAAGCTTGCATTCCCAAACATTAGCATCTGAACGCAAAATCACATCAGAGCGTTTATTGTGTTTCGTCTCATCACTCTGAGACATAAGACATTAATAAGACATTATAAAAGAGCCACAGTGGTTTCCCCGGTTACAGCATCTTCCATAACTATTACTACAGATATTTTGCACATCAGTTCAATTTGCAACTTTGGATGGATACCTATTTATAAAACCCGTATGTGATCTTTAAAATTTGATTTTTATCAAAAAGTTGAAAAAGAGAAACACGTCTGGATTAATAAAGGCAGAAACGGATTTTAAAATGCTCCTATGCATCCATCAACTAAAGAGCATGTGCACAAAACTATTGCCGCTCATAAACCAGTATTTCAATAAGTTCAAAATCAATTACAATATGATAATGTAAAGATAAATAGGCAATCACAATATGCACACTGTAAAAAAATATATTGTTGGCTTAACTTAAAAAAAAAAAGTAACCTGGTTGCCTTAAAATTTTAAGTTCATTGAAATAGAAAAATTGAGTTAATACAATGAAGGAGATAAATTTAATCACTAGAAACTCAAAATATTATGTTATCTGAACTACATAAATTATCTAAGTTGATTTGACAAAAGAAAAAAATGTTGTGATTAGCAGTAATTGATGTGCAGTAATTGAATAAATTACATCATGAAATTACTTACTGAAAACAATAATAATAATAATAATATGTCAATTCATACATGTATAGATCACACACGTTGTATAGAAACCTTCCACATATTTTTTTTTTCCTTCAATTTTGTTCATGAACATTTTGGAAACTGGTGCACGTTTACATGTTGGATGATTATACGCATGTCATCATAAATGAGGCAACAAAATAAACAAAAACCTTTCAAAGTCACTTTTTTAATTACTTCCACAATTTTGGATCCTACGAAACTGTGTAGAAACTAATGAGATTTCAGAGACTGAGCTAGTGCTGAAAAACACCATGTCAGTTGATACGACTCTTATCTTGACACTCACAACCATTCATTTTCACTGGGTTGCTAATTAAAGTTATGAAGATGACGAGAAACTGGAATTGAGAATATGACTTTGCATGTGTAATGCAAACCAAATCAGGCTTGGCAAATAGGCTACACTAGCAACATTGAAAATGAACAACCCCTTTTTGCCAATACAATTCCTATTGCCATCTAATATTAATGGAAAATAGACATACATACATAAACGTATTAATGACAGCCTTCACTGTCATTGCATCAATGCACCTTGTTCTAACTTTCAGTGAATACATATTTGATAAGGTTTTGAATAAACTCAATTAGCATGAGCTGCTAGCCACTAATGATCACAGGGACATGCAGTGGATTCACTGTGGCGCTCGGCTCGATTGGCGCATTATTGCAAGCGGAAAGGGAACATAAAGTTCACTCACCGCTAATCAACTGTCTTGATGCATTGGGTTGAAGTGGCATGATAATTTGCATAATTTGTCACAGTGACAACTAGAATGCTCTACATATTGTACGCCATGTAGAACGGCACTACTTGTTCATTCTGAGTTCAAATCTCCATGTTTTTATTTGTCTTTATTGTGCTTTCACAATTATGCTTGTGGGCAGTTGTAGAGAAAGAGGTGCTGAATGGGTTTTTAAAAGCAAAAATGAATCCCAGGTGATTTGAAAAGGGCATATGCTGTCAAGTGATGCTTAGCAAGCTGAAAAAATAAATATTTTTGTACTGACAAATTCATATAATAGCCTGATCGCATTCCCCCCTTTTTAATATAGGCTACTTGCTACTAAAAGCCTCTAAAAACAGAATATCTTTCAAAGGATCTCACAATTCTGACTTTTTTCTCACAATTGGGAGTTTACATCTCTCAATTCTGATATTAAGTCATATTAGCGTGTTAAAGGTACAATATGCAAGATTGTTACGCCACCAGGGGTCGCTAACCTCTTACAATAATAAAGGCGTATCTTAATGACATATATTCCGCATTAAGCGGAATTATGGATCTTGTCGTCAAGCTGATCATGACTGTGGTATGAAGCAGGGTGCGATTGCTAGACGTATACCAGCGCCACATGGAACACGAGGCTGAGGCAGAAGCTGGGTGCAAACTGTGCTTTTTTGACAGAAGCGTTGCTTGTCAGATTGTATGAAGTTCTTGGCTAAAATTCGTGACAGATTGGAAAATAAACTGTGATTTAAGCCAGACTGCACTATACACATTGCTTATAATTTGGTCATGATTGAAAACATCATCAGTGCTTGTCCATTCTAAAATACTTATTTAAATGCTAAATTGAAATGGCAACATCTGCAATTATTAGCAATAATATTTCGTTTAAATTGTTTTTCTTTCACTTATGTAAATGGTAAAATATTACACATACTACCGGTCAAACATAAGAGAATTGTGCTACTGTGGCTTTAAATTTTCCCAGGCACTAAACTTAGAGTAATCTGCTAGGTTGAGACATACATTACAATGGTTAATCAGAAGAAGAAGAAAAAAATATGTTCCACCTGATCTTGCCCACCAGCGGTGAAGCTTCCTGTGCAGTGAGGTGATCAGTTTTACAGTTTTTGTAGGTTCACTCCAAGGGCAAGTGTCAGTAAAATGAAGCATGACATATGGTATCATGTTTTGGGGTAATGGTCCATGTAATAGCTGAGAGGGATAAAGAGTCTGTTCTAAAACCCAGGTTTAGGATGACTTTATACATCCTGAGGTGTCTACACATATAAAACTACTTAATGCACAAATTTGTGCAATATCTGACGGAACAAAATGATCTCTTAGAAATGATAGTCACATAAAATATTTTTGACATGTTTTCAGCAGCAGAATTGAGAAAGATGCACTGGTCTGACAGCGAAGAGTTTTTAAACGTTAACACAACAAGTAGTGAAGTCATCCATTTTCATACTTAATAATAAATTAATTAATGATTTTGGCTTTCTAAGCATGTTCCTCTATAGAAGATCAGACCTAAACAAATGGCTATGACTATACCAACCCACTCAAAAACAGGTTGATCTGAATGGCCTTTGAAGCCAAAAGCAATACAAGAGACAGAGTTAAAGACAGTAAAACCCCAAAGATGATTCATAGATATTTATGTGATCAGTAAACACAATAAGCAAGCGTGCCTATAAGAAGGTACGGTAGTTAGGAAGGTGCAGTAGGTATGGTATGGTATGGTATGGTATGGTATGGTATGGTATGGTATGGTATGGTATGTTAAGGTGCGGTAGGAAGGTGCAACAGGTATGGTGGGTAAGAAGGTACGGAACGGTATGGTAGGTTGGAACTAAGGTACGGTATTTTGGAAGGTATAGTAGGAAGATGCAGTAGGTACGGTGGGCAGGAAGGTATGGTAGGTTGGAACTAAGGTACGGTAGGAAGGTGCAACAGGTACGATGGGTAGGAAGGTACGGTATGTTAGGTTGGAAGTAAGGTACAGTAGTTTGGAAGGTACGGTAGGAAGGAGCAACAGGTACGGTGGGTAGGAAGGTACGGAACGGCATGGTAGGTTGGAACTAAGGTACGGTAGTTTGGAAGGTATGGTAGAAAGGTTCAACAGGTACAGTGGGTAAGAAGTTACGGTACGGTATGGTAGGTTGGAACTAAGGTACAGTAGTTTGGAAGGTACGGTAGGAAGGTGCAACAGGTACAGTGGATAGGAAGATACGGTACGGTAGGTTGGAACTAAGGTACGGTAGTTTGGGAGGTATGGGTAGGAAGGTGCAGTAGGTACGGTAGGTAGGAAGTTATGATACGGTATGCTAGGTTGGAACTAAGGTACAGTAGTTTGGAAGGTACGGTAGGAAGGTGCAACAGGTACGGTGGGTAGCAAGGTATGATACGGTATGCTAGGTTAGAACTAAGGTGCGATAGTTTGGAAGGTATGGTAGGAAGATGCAGTAGGTACGGTGGGTAGGAAGGTATGGTACGGTAGGTTGGAACTAAGGTATGTTAGGAAGGTGCAACAGGTACGGTGGGTAGGAAGGTACTGTACGGTATGTAAGGTTGGAAGTAAGGTACAGTATTTTGGAAGGTACGGTAGGAAGGTGCAACAGGTACGGTGGGTAGGAAGATACGGTAGGTTGGAACTAAGGTATGGTAGTTTGGGAGGTACGGTAGGAAGGTGCAACAGGTACACTGGGTAGGAAGGTACGGTACGTTAGGTTGGAACTAGGGTACGGTAGTTTGGAAGGTACAAGTAGGAAGGTGCTGTAGGTACGAAGGTACGGATGGATGGATGGATGGATGGATGGATGGATGGATGGATGGATGGATGGATGGATGGATGGATGGATGGATGGATGGATGGATGGATGGATGGATGACAAGGCATTAAAAATAGTAAACTGTTTTTTAAACACAGCTAATATGTGACTGTATTCAAACAAATTGACCTTGTTACTTGTTATTTAAATAAACTGTTAAATACTGTATATGCAAAACTGTAGAATACATTCCCAAAATTTGATCAAAAATACAGTAAAAATACTAATATTGTGAAATATTATTACAATTTAAAATAACTGTTTTCTATTTCAATATATTTTAAAATGCAATGTATTCATGGAATGTCAATCCAGTCTTCCATGTCACAGAGAAATCATGATTGATTTTACTGTATATTTATTTTATTTTATTTATTTTATTTATTTATTTTTTAATAATTGTAGTCTTGGGAAACCCCCTTTTAAATGAACATAGGTAAAAGTAAAAATGTATTATTTAATGTGATTTAATATTAGATCATCATAATAATTAATAATAATGCACAAATCCGGGTTTTGAAATGTATACAGACACAAACTTTAGTAACAAAGTTGAAAATCTAAAAAAAATAGGTTAAGCATATGAACTCTATTCTGAACCTTACTCATTTAAAGTGCAGTGCATAAAAAAAGTCAATTTGATCACAAATTGAAAATCCATTTTATAAAGTACTTCTGACTGATTATGGCCTATCAGTTGCCCTCAATCACAGAGTTCAAAATGACCTACGGGACTAAAGCTGCTGAAAAGAGATAAAACAAAAGCCCAAATCCCTCTCTATCCCCTGAAAGCTCCAGCTGTTGAGCTGTCCCCGCTATGTGGGGTAGACCTTATCCGAACTGCCAATTAACCACCAGCGCTTGGAAATTTGTGCACACAGAGCCCCGAAACTCTCAACACTTTTGACAGAGTGCATCAGAAGCATTGTGTGAGAATTGATGGAGCACAAAAACAGCTCCTCAACTTGTCTCTCACTTTTCGTCTATATTTGATAGGTGATGTTGGAACACGACTTTCCCATCAGTTTCTCTTGACTCCAGTCAGCCAGCAGTCTTTGAAAGTTTTCTGTGACAATGTATAGGTGCCAGATTTTAAGGGCTGAGTTGCAAGCTCGATCTTAACTGACGTTTTGGAAGAGGAAAAGTTCGCTAATAGCGAATACATATGGTTAGCTTAAAACAATCTAGAAATAATTGATCTAAGAGAGGAAAGTTTGAAAAGAACCACTTAAGTTGTCCAAATATTCCAGTACAATCACTTCAGCGCTTCTTTTAGTAGGCAAGAAAACGGTAATTGGAACACATTGCCATTCCCACTTGAGAATTCTCTCAGAGCAAAGTCACATTTAACAACGGCCTTTTATCAACATTGTGCTTCAGAATAAGCAGACACTACTGATAATAGCTTTTCTTTTCAAGGGACAAAGTCTCATAGAAGAGCTAGCTCTGTAACACGTTGAATGAAACCAGCAGCGTAATTTAGATTCAGAATCAGACAAGACCTACTTTGGCGTAGTCAAATCCTCAGTTTGTTATTTAATGAGGTCTTGTCGGAGACGATCTAGCTACGCTCTAAAAAACTGCTGGGTTGTTTCAAGCCAGCTTTGGGTAAAATATGGACAAGCCTTATCATTAAACTTATCATTGCATCTAAACCAACAACTTGTTTATTGGATCCAATACCCACTAAACTACTAAAAGAACTATTACCTGTAGTGGAAGAGCCTCTCCTCAATATTATTAACTCGTCTCTATCTCTAGGTCATGTTCCAAAAATATTCAAGCAGGCAGTAATAAAACCTCTCATTAAGAAACCACAATTAGACCCAAAAAAGTTAGCGAATTACAGACCCATTTCAAATCTTCCATTTATGTCCAAAATATTAGAAAAAGTTGTGTCCGCTCAACTATGCTCTTTTTTGCAAGAAAATAATATCTATGAAAAATTCCAGTCAGGATTCAGACCGCATCATAGCACTGAAACTGCGCTAGTTAAAATTACAAATGATTTACTTTTAGCTTCTGACAAAGGCTGTATCTCAATACTAGTCCTACTTGATCTCAGCGCTGCGTTCGACACTATAGATCATAAAATACTCTTGGATCGACTACAAAACTACACTGGTGTTCAAGGACAGGCATTAAGCTGGTTCAGATCGTATTTATCGGACCGTTATCATTTTGTCTGTTTAAACGGGGAAAAATCAAAGATAACGTCAGTAGACTATGGAGTACCGCAAGGATCAGTTTTAGGCCCTCTGCTATTCTCAATATATATGCTGCCACTTGGTAATATTATAAGAAAACATGGAATTAATTTCCACTGTTATGCTGACGACACTCAATTATATATTTCATCACGACCAGACGAAAACACTAACTCCTCTAAATTGACAGAGTGTCTCAAAGATGTAAAATGCTGGATGACGCGTAACTTCCTGCTATTAAATTCAGATAAAACGGAGGTATTACTTATTGGTCCAAAAAAACACTCACAAAATCTCTTACAACAAAACCTTAATATAGACGGATGTCCTGTTACTTTATCCACTACAGTAAAAGACCTGGGTGTTATACTAGACCCCAACTTATCTTTCGAAAATCATGTTTCATATGTTACAAGGACAGCCTTTTTCCACCTTAGAAACATTGCTAAGCTACGTAACATGCTATCTCTCTCTGATGCAGAAAAGTTAGTTCATGCATTCATGACCTCGAGACTAGATTACTGTAATGCTTTATTAGCCGGTTGTCCTGCATCCTCAATAAACAAGCTACAGTTAGTCCAAAATGCAGCTGCTAGAGTTCTTACTAGGTCAAGAAAATATGATCATATAACACCGATTTTATCATCTCTGCACTGGTTACCTATTAAGTTCCGTATCAACTACAAAGTACTACTACTGACCTATAAAGCCCTAAATGGTTTAGCTCCTATGTACTTAACAGACCTTCTCTCGCCCTACAATCCACCGCGTTCCTTAAGATCACTAAATTCAAGGCTTCTGGTCATTCCTAGGATATCTAAGTCCAGTAAAGGAGGGAGGGCGTTCTCGCATCTAGCTCCAAAACTCTGGAATAGCCTTCCCGATACGGTCCGGGGCTCTGACTCGCTGACACAGTTTAAAACTAGACTAAAGACGCATCTCTTCAGTCAAGCATTCACATAATGCCTACCTTTCAGTCCTCTTTTATGCCATACGGAACCGTTTGCCACTGAAATTGCTTAACGCACCAGTGGGGCTCGATAGCCTTTTAGACAAACGGGTCGGTCCGTATGGCTGAGTTGCATTGCGGAGAGTTTGGGTTGCGGAGAGTTCGTGAGATAGTGGTTTTCTAAAACCGACACCCGTACAATGGAAATTATTATGAACATCAGCTATGCTAATTATGAACATCAGCTATGCTAATTATTTCCCATCTGCCTTTCTGCTGTTATCTCGGGACGCTTGTCCCGAGAAAAATGGCGTTCGTCAGGTCCAGCCTTGTATCCAGCATCTCACGGGGGTTTCGGATGCCCCACCGCCTGTGATGAGAAGACCAACGCCTGTGAAGAGACGTCTCAACGCCTGCGATATGTTATGGGGCTGTTTTAGACATAAACAATATTTATATTTAATAGTTATAAATAAACAATATGAATGTAAGCCAGAGGAGAACTGGCCCCGACTGAGCCTGGGTTCTCCCAAGGTTTTTTCTCCATCCAATCTGATGGAGTTTTGGTTCCTTGCCACTGTCGCCTTGCTTTTGGCTTGCTTGGCTTGCTTAGTCGGGATTATTTAGGATTATTTAATATTTAACAATATTATCGATCTGTGTTGTACTACTTTCATGTTATCACTGTGAAGCTGCTTTGATACAATCTGTATTGTGAAAAGCGCTATATAAATAAATGTGACTTGACTTGACTTGACTTGACAAGCCGTTGGGTTACAATTTTACAATTGTTTTGGGTTTGTCCATATTTGACCCAAAGTTGGGTTAAAACAACCCAACATTTTTTAGAGTGCAAGCTCCAGCTCTGTTAAATATTTAGGTTTAGCCTATTTAAATGGCACCACTGATGCTGCTCCTCTAACATTTGGAATTTAGAGAGACGAGGCTCTGAAAGTTTGATATTAGCAGTCGACTATGATCTGACGAAAAGGTCCAAACATGATGAGAAGCAATTGTTGTGTGGATGCTTTCAACCTGTATTCAGCACGTCCTGCAGCTCTGATTCAATAAGAGAGAGAAGAGAAAAGGAGTTAAGGGGGAAATGAAGTTACGTGTTTCCCTCCCTGTTTAAATATTATTGTATTTTGTCCCATTGAAATCAAGAAACTAATTGTCGGAAATAACGGTGCATATGTAGAAGCGGACAGAGAATATGCCCTCATAATCAAAAGCTTTTGCACAAGTTTTTGAGACATTGATGTCCAGCTTCAGGCAGATATCATATATTTCACTCAAGATTGGTGAAGAAATTAAAGGCTGAGGGAAAATTGAGAAACGAAAATGTCCCTGTACAAGGGGGAAGGTCACTTAATAAAAAGAAAAGGGCTGAAAAGTGCAAAAGAATTAGAGGACACAAAGTTCAGAAAGGCTCAGAGCAATGTGACATTTTCCTTGTAATCTAGCCATTGATTTTCAGCAGATTTGTGCAGTGCCTGTATTTCTGAGGTTTATCATTTAGCAAGTTTACTTGTGATACCAGGTTGGTTCTGACTGTGTCCAGGTTTAATGTATACTGTAAATCAAGATCAACCTTAAGAGTTAACAGTGGAGATATGCCTGTTTCTCAAACCAGGATGAAATCAGTTCATTGCTGTTCTTCACTAAATCAAAAATACCAAACTAGAAAGACAAATTGAAAAAAATTAAACGGAAATAAAAGCTAAATAATAAATTCAAACCTATCACAAGTCCATTTTTACACTTTATTTATCGGATACAGATGATCAAGAGAGGCTTGAAAGGCCTTACAGACGGGCAAACTGGTGGATTGCAGGAAGGTGGAGGCTTTGTTTGAGGAACAATAATAAATCATCTGATGGATTGCAGTTTGCCATGCCCAAGCAACTGTAAATTGCGACTGTCATGCAAGATAATATTGCCGTGCAAAGACTACACTGGAAGACCTCCTGGACACGCCTTGGGAGGAAGACAAGCCTTCCAAAGTAGATGAAGAATGAGATGATGTTTACTATAGGCAGGATTATGAAGCACACATTCGCTCCAATCTCTGGAAAAAAAATACTAATAATTCACTGACTACACACTGTGTGTTTGGAACAAATAACTTTTGTCAACCCCATATATTTATTCATTCATATTGAAATTGAGGTAGCTCTTTATTTTACAGTCCTGTTCCCAATACATGTTGTTGTAGTTTTTGCAATAACTGGGTAACCCTGAACCTACCCCTAAACCTAACCTTAACCCATGTAATGTTAGTTCCGTTATATTACTTTCTTACGTAAGTAGACATACGTAATAACACAATCTCATCCCAAGACGTCATATAACTGACGTCCTGGGACGTCTTTTGACCATACGTCAACATCCGCCGTTTTAGGGTACCCTATGGGACGTCATACAACTGGCGCTTTACCTTTAACGTCAGTTCGGTGACAGGGTAGGTTTAGGTCTGGAGTACTGTAGGATCCGATAACGTCATCTAACCGACGACCGAAGGGTACCCTAAAACGGCGGATGTTGACATATGTTTAAAAGACGTCCCAAGACGTCAGTTTTATGACGTCTTGGGATGAGACTGCGCTGTTCGTAAGCAATAAGTTACGAGAGGCTGTGGTGTATTGCTTCGTGTCGTGCCTATAACAACGCCCTAAAGACTTATTCACGATACAACACTAGCCTCACGTACCTTATTGCGTTTATAAAACGGTTACCACACAATACAAATATTAAAGCCAAGAAATATGTATCAATGCAACTTTCATGAAGTAAAACCCTTCCACTGGAAAAATAGTCTGTGAACAGCAACATAAGTTACATTATTTCATTATAGAGAGCCTAAGTCCCACGCCTCCGCTTCCGGCTCATGGGACCTTGCCTTGTTGATACTAAAGGTCAGAGGAGAATGGGCCGACTGATTCAAGCTGATAGAAGAGCAACTTTGACTGAAATAACCACTCGTTACAACCGAGGTATGCAGCAAAGCATTTGTGAAGCCACAACACGCACAACCTTGAGGCGAAGACCCCAACGGGTACCACCCCAAAACTGGACAGTTGAAGACTGGAAAAATTTTGCCTGGTCTGATGAGTCTCAATTTAGAGACATTCAGATGGTAGGGTCTGAATTTGGCATTTAACAGAAAGAGAACATGGATCCATCATGCCACTGTGCAGGCTGGTGGTGGTAGTGGTGGTGTAATGGTGTGGGGATGTGGTGGAACAGGAGCTTCGTGCCCTGGATGTGCATCCCACAAATCTCAATCTCAACTGAGATAGCAATCTCCACTGCAAGATGCTATTATCAATATGGGCCAACATTTCTAAGGACTGCTTTCAGCACCTTGTTGAACGAATGCCATGTACAATTAAGGCAGTTCTGAAAGCAAAAGGGGGTCAAACACAGTTTTAGTATGGTCTTCTCAATAATCCTTTCAGGTGAGTGTATGTTCACTTTACAACGAGTGGTTGCTAGGGGTGTTGTGTAGTGATACATAGAACCGTTTGGTGAAGCGGTCATAGCTGTGGTTTATCATGAATAAAACACAGCTATTGACCAATCAGAAACAAGGAATGGAAATTACCATTTTATAAATACTGTATATAGTAAATGTAATATATTGCATAACTATAATTTGTGACAAGTTTTATATTTTGTTTTAGTTAAACAAAATATGTTTCTTGTTATTGCCATCTCTCACCATTCAACAATGTCTGTTCGTAGACAGAACATCACAGGTGGAGCTCATCACGTCCACTGGCTGAGGCATTTGGTCTCTGAGGGACAGTAAAGGAACTGTAGAGACTAAGAACCTCTTGTCTGTGTTTCAGATCATGTTGCTGACAGATCCAGAGGTGGAGAGCAGTTTGCTCATCAGCTCAGATAAAGGCGCTACCTACCAAAAAGTCCTCTGGGGCTCTTCTAGGAGACATCAGCATCACAAATGCTGATCTCTGGTTTAGCATTTCTTCTTTTGGATTAACTTATACAATTCAATGTTCCTAACCTACAGGGTTTCCAATAGCCTATAGAAATATACAGTGATAAGAGCCAGACCGATATATCGGCAGACCGATATCATCGGCCGATATTAGGCATTTTCCAAACTATCGGTATCGGCAGTTATAATGGTCGATAAATGAATATTTCAAAAATAAAATAAAAACGGACGAAACACGCTTGAACCATGTCATGAGTGTTAGAGTTGTATAGTTTGTCCACCAGAGGGCACTCTACACCGTTCCTGTAGGCAACACTCGTTAAGTTGGTCACGATACATGCATTGCTTGAATAACAATTAAAAGAACATCCCCATCAGTTCTCTCAACACAAATAAGCATGACAAAATTTGTGACTATCATGTCCAATTTAAAATAAATAAAATATCGGCCGATATATCGGAATATCGGATTTTAAAACCCAAAAATATTTGTATCGGTATTAGCCTTCAAAATCCTTTATCGGTCGGGCTCTAACAGTGATGCCCAAATCTGTGTATCGAACATCAATACAAACTCACAACCACGTAAAGTCTGTCATTATACTTTTGCGAAAACAAACACAAATTAAGTTCTGAGGTTTTTCAAAAATTACTGTTCACACCATGGAATCAGAATTCTGCAGCCACCCCAGGTCACGTATCACATTCAATACTAAATCACACAAGCCCAAACCAGTCTGGCCTCTTCGATCAATTACTTCTCATGGGTAGAAGCAACAAGAATCATATAGAACCAGTCAAATTCAGAACACCATCGAGTTTACCTAGCCTTCTTCAAATTTCATTCAAGACCTCTTACAGATAGATATAGTGAACTGCAGAATTTTAAAGCATCATCGGCACGCTCCCAATGTGAAGGTTGTACTGAAAGGGTGAGAAATTGAATTATTTACCTGCATTTTCCATCATTTGCAGTGGGTTTTGTTGAGTGCAACTTTTCTATGTGAGGAGAGCTTCTTTAGCAAGAAAGCATTTCCTAAAATGTAAAATGCTAAGTCAACTCTCTAGTCCATATCGTAAATAAGTTCGACGTTTATTTTATATTTTGACTGGTTCTATGCTATGTTTCAGCTCAGAGATAATTACGCAAGGTAATTAAAATGGGAATGGTTTGCCTTGTTATAAAATGAAGTTATTAAATGGTTTTATGATGATATTTGGCCTGGTTCAGTCACCAGCAGACACATATCTACGAAATTACCCCTCACGTATGCTTCTAGCTTTATTAGCGGCCATAACCGATGTGATGCTAACATGATTTCGGCTCACCTGCAACTCATGGGCCTTTAACAGCCACTGACATTAATAAAATGGCACATTTATTTTTTATATTTAAACATGACACATAAAGGAAAATGTGACCATTAGGGGGTCTAAAATGCACAATGCCATCCAGGGTGGAGAGTAAACAGCATAGATGAGAAACGCAGCATGTGGGTGGATGCTTTGCAAGAGAAAAAAACTGTGGTTTTATTTCACCATAATGTCTGCTGTGTTGCATCCCTTCAGCAACAGCTTCAAACACGTTCAGTTTGACTTGCACTCACTTTGTAACCCTCCCTCGTTCCCTTATGTGGGCTGTGAGAATAATTTAGCCAATACATTAGCGCTACAGCTAGCCAGCCCAGCCCATAAGGTCCTGTTGAAGCCGTGGGCAATATTAGCCAATATCGATGCAGCCCAGCAGTCTTCGGAGAGCCAGAGTTAATGACCAATAACCTGCAGGTGGTCTTACACCATTCATTTTTTTCCCCTTCGTTTTCAAGGTGTATTGAATTTCCTTAAAAGGACCGATTTAATTTACTGGACAAATTAACTTTCCTCTTTAAATCACATCCAGAAGAGTGGATTATTCCAAAATTCACAGAATATGCTTATAGGTATATGTAAAATGAGGAATGTTTTGAGTTCATTACTAATTCAAGGAGAACTCCTGTGCAAAATGAACCTTTGGTCTAATAAAACATTGATACCTAGTCAACCGTTCTCTGAGATTTGTTGTCATGATAATCGAATGTAAAGAGTTTTATCTCTAAAAACTGTTTAGCATATAACGCTAGTCCTGGGGGCATTTACAAAGTAAAAAGAAATCGCTAGTTTATACCACTAACAAGGCTCAAAATAGCCCCACACTAACACAGTAACACAATGAGGGTCCCTACACGCTAAACGAAGCATTGGGAACTTTGTAAGTGTACAGATCGTTTAATTTATAAAGACAGTTCACTTCGTGTATACAGGCAGCGCCATCTTTGGAAAACAGACACGACAAGTCAAACCACGAACGCCGTGCTGAGTGAACTGTATGAACGGCGTTCGGCAATCGACTTATCGAGACTATTTTCTAAGATGGCTCCAGTCTGTATACACGAAGTGAACTGTCTTAATAAAGTATCTTCTTATTAGATAGATAGATACAAGTCATTTTGTCATTGGCTTCACCCTAAATTAAAATGAATTGCAGTTAACAGTTATCTGACACCCAAGACCTAAGTAATGCAATGCTTCTCACGTAAAAGCAAAATTTGAAAGTACATTTTTTGGAATATAATTAGGAAAGGCCAAAAAAAGATTCATCCTCAAAAGCACATATGGGACTCTCAATTCTCAAAAAAAGACCATGAGGGTTAAGAACACTAAATGTTTAAGGATTCTAAAGTAATATCTTTAAATATCAGAGTTCGTTTTGCTAATTTTACGTGAGCTGCAAGTTACATATGCCGAAATTGAAAATGCTTGATGCTGCCTGTGTATTGATCCTCAGTACAGCTTCCCACAGTTGGCCTGAGGATGAGCCTGAAATGAAAGACTTTAGACACTCGGTCAGATCCAGTGCCAAGTGTTCCCAGCCCTGTCCTGTTTCAAGCCAGGAATACTAATTGGTCTCTTTTGCCGCTAATAGAAAGAGGGAATGTCTAGGCGCTGAGATCACTGATTAGTTTGACTCAGGGCTTCACGCTTTGTCTGATGTTGTTCCTACCTATCCACAGAGTTCACAAAACGCACAATGAATACTTTATGCAACTGACACAGAACGCTCTCTATTCGACTCTGGAAGATCATTTTCAGTGTTCAATAAAAGCCGCATAAACTTCATGAAATCTGATGGCTAAATAGTTCATATCCTTGTCATATGGTGAATGATTACCCTTTTTGTAATCTTTATACAGTGTCTTAAAGGTATAGTTCACCCAAAAATGAAAATTAGCTCATGATTTATTCACCCGCAAGTCATCCTTGATGAAAAAAGTTGCGCTTAGACTTAAGTGGAACTCGTATGTACAGTTAAATATGGATATTTTTCTTATACAAACACATCACTTCGCCTTTATTAACCCACAGAGGCACGAGGAGCACTTTTATGATGGATAGATGCACTTTTATGGATTTCAAAACAGCAATTCACTGCCATTACAAAGCTTGGAAGAGCCAGGACATTTTTTTTTAAATATAACTCAGACTATATTTGTCTGAAAGAATAATGTCATATACACCTATGACTTGAGAGGCTAATTTTCATTTTTTGGGTGAACTATCCCTTTATCTTTAGAGAAGAATATTAGCTATGCTTGCTGTATTATATCAACATATTTTGCTGGCTGATGCCTGGCCATCGCATACTCAATGCAAAGTAAAATTTGATTGGTTGTGGAAAAAAAAATTATATCATCAAACCCAAAACACAATTTCCAGAACCTGCAGTGTACCCTACTGGTGAATCTTGAGCTAAGTGAATCATAGCACAGCGAGAAGAGAGAATGATTGTGCCGCGGAGGCGAGCTTCATCTCTGCGGGGTCTCTGGTGCAATTAATGATGTGCTGATATATTTATTTAGGTCTCATTAGAATGCAACCCCTGAGGGGCACATCCTGTCTCTGAAACCCTCCCAATGGAGGGTTCATTTTGTTTGGGCAACATAACAAAGGATAAATAAAGCATAACTAACACACGCTCGAAGTGCCAGACTCGCTTTGTTCAGAATGTTGAGTTACAGTTATATATATAAAAAAAAATGATATGAAATGTTATTTCCCCAAACCCACATGCATTTCAATTTAATTAGCTAATGTTCAAGCTGATTCAATATGGGGCGTTCAATTCTCTGAAGTCAACCAAACTGAACTCAAATTAAACAGAAATTACTCTTCAGTGTGGTTTTTGATTCAGATTTAATGGCTCCAAATTAAATGACACCACATTTCTTCAATCAAACTCAGTTTAAAAAAAAAATTACTATGTTTTATGATTATCAAAGGTGCCTTGTGTCAAAAAAACCAAATCATACTCCCTATTCCATACCAAATGGGGGCAGTATACCTCCAGAAAGTGAGTTGTGCGCGCGCACTCTCACGTCTACAAACAACACGAGCGCTGACTTGCTTTCTCCCTCGCGCATATTAATCAAATCAATGGACACGATAGTAAAAGGTTGGAAGACCGCAGTTTTTTTTTTAAGTATTATTTGAAGTTTTACGGAATTCGTTTTGTTCATATTACATTTTTATTGTTAGTTTGAATTAATTTGACAGACAGCATTCGCTGATGTGGACCAAGTTAGCGCCAATCAGAGCTGCCAACTCTCACGAATTCACCGTGAGACACGCATTTGAAACAAATCATAAATATATATAGATATATAAAAAAAATCTTAGCTTTCAGATCCTGTCAATTTTATAACGCAATTCAAACAATAAATACGGTTTTGGTGCTTGTAAATGTTACACGACAGATCCCTAGCGCACACGAACCGATCATCTCTACTAGCTGATGGTAAAAGAACGAGGACACTGTTGAAAGATACAGTATGCTACAACTTACCAAAATGTATTCCTCATGCATATGATCGACCAATCATTTTTTGAACTCTTCCCTGAACTGAAATGTAGTTGTGGGCTGTACTAAGTTTCCACACGATTGACATCAGGTTCAAGTACACCCACAAGCCATGCGAGTTACTCGTGTATTGCAGTTTGGCTGGTGGTTATGTTGCCGGCCCGCATACCGCCTCCCATGGCCGAAACTGGTATTATGACACCTGCTGGGCCAGGGCTAGTAATTTAGCATGCTAATTCAAGTTAATATCTCTGCAGCACTATAACTTGCCATTTTTTTAATGACATCTTCAACCTTATTTCTTATCATTCTTTTGATGCCTGTAGCTCTTTTTTTTATATTTTAATCTCAATTCATACACATGGCACCTTTAAGGTATTGAAATGAATGTCATTCCAAACTTGGGGCACGGGTAGAGTGTTGTATTTTCTTCTCCTTTGTCCTATTCTTCTGTGATCCAAAATGGAAGCACAACTGAAAGGTTTGTTTGCACAGCGCCCTCTACTGTACAGGTGTGAATTTGCATTTCATTTAGCCTGAGGTATTTTGATTTACCTTTTCGTGCGAAAGGACCGTTTGTTATTTAAAAAAAGCAAACTCAGCCCAGATGAGAAAAAGCATCGCAAACTTAACCTAACCCATTACCTTCCCTAAAAAACTAACTAAGTAACACGGTTAGTTATTTTTTTAGGAAGTAACACAATAACTACTACTTTTTAAAAGTAAATTTCCCCAACACTGCAAATTAAACTAAAATAGAAAGACTAAAATAGTATTTTATGGTCAAACATACTCCCATAATTTTTGTGTAACTATATAATTTCACAACTGAAGTTGAAAACTAATGATAATTCTACATTAGAATTTATAATACACATTTTCTTGCAGTTGACTCATACAATATGTCAACATTTTATTAAAAATAAGTTTAAACTAAAAATGTTAATTTTAAACATTAAAATGTTTTGTTTGTTTCCACAGAGGCATCACAGTTGTCCCCATTCCCAAACATAATAAATTTATGAATAATTTCTCCCCAAATAGTCATAATGAGATTAAAACTTGCTGTTATGAGAAAAGTCTCCAGAGAAGATTCTTTAAAAGATATGTGCAGTGAATTACGATGGACAGACACTAATCGATGGAGAACTGCAAAGAAGCATAAACACTTGATAGCAACATCAGCTTTGTGATATGTTTGCGCTCTCTTTGAAAACCACAGGGCCTTTAGCTTGAAAAGGTGCATAGAATTCACAGTTTCATCTTCCTCCTCTCTCCGGGGACACCCTGGCCTTTTTATCATCCACAATGACCCCCGAGAGTCAACAGATAAGCATGTCATCAAAGCCCCGCTAACACGGCCCCAGCCGCGAGGATCTCAGTACATCTATCCACTAGATCACGTTCAGAGAGCTAATGTCTGCCTATCAGCTGCAGAGCAAAGAGAACTTCCATGTTAAAGAGCTAAGCACTTCAGATAAGAGAATACAACCTACAGAGCCAAAGCATAGATTCCAATTCAAAGCAATCACGATGTTAACAATGAAAGTGAGCATGTGTTTGGAGCATTTGTGTTCTGCTTGTTGGCACTTGACCACTGTATGCAAAACAAAGAGGTTGTCTCTAGAAAATATATATATATATATATATATATATATATATATATATATATATATATATATATATATTCACTATTTTGTTAATAATCAGTACAAGTATATTTGTAATTTTTTGTGAAAATTACTAGCAATTTCTGAGTGAAAATTGTTTCAAAGTAAATCTTATTTTTCCCCTTGCATAATATACAATATATATATATATATATATAAATTAGAGCACGACCGATAAAGGATTTTGAAGGCCGATACCGATACAAATATTTTGGGGTTTTAAAATACGATATATATCGGCCGATATTTTATTTATTTATGTATTTTTTTTTAAACTGGACATGATAGCCACAAATTTTGTCATGCTTATTTGAGTTAAGAGAACTGATGGGGATGTTCTTTTAATTGTTATTCAAGCAATGCATGTATCGTGACCAACTCGACGAGTGTTGCCAACAGGAACGGTGTAGAGTGCCCTCTGGTGGACAAACTATACAACTCCAACACTCATGACATGGTTCAAGCGTGTTTACTCCGTTTTAATTTTATTGTTGAAATATTCATTTATCGGCCATTATAAATGCCGATACCGATAGTTTGGAAAATGCCTAATATCGGCCGATAATATCGGTCTGCCGATATATCGGTCTGGCTCTAATATATATATATATATATATATATATATATATATATATATATATATATATATAGGCATAAATGGTTGTCCAATCAAAAACCCCTGCAAGCCAAGCAAACTCTGGAGGAGAGAAAGCCTACGTCAGTCGTTAAGGAGAATCTTTGTTAGGTAGCTTTGTTTCGCTAAAGTCACCACGAAATCAAAATTGACCAATCTTATTTGACAGTATTTCTAATAAATGATTCATCTGTGCACCTCATTATTTTGTTGAATTCATGTGCCCTCGTTATCTTTAATTAAAATAAATTCCCCCTCCCTCTTGCAGTGACATTTCTTTTCTGCATCCAAAATCGCATACTTCCCTACTATATAGTATAGGCGAAAAACACAGTATGTCACAACAGAAGTAAGTCCTAGCTTGCTCTATCATGTGTCCTCAAAGTATTTCCCAAAATCCCCACTCTCGCCCTGTGCTCTGTTCTCTCCCACAAGGGAAAACTTTCCTTCTTTTGACCCATTTCAAGGAACATTTTCGCATTCTTCCTCACTCTGATTAGGATCAGTGCCTGAAGGGGATTTGGGAGTGACCGGTCAGTCTCTAAGAGGGTGCATATGGCATGACTGACTTTTAATGCAGCGTTATAATTGATGTGTGCATATCTCTCTAAAGGACTGGATCAGGTTGGTGAGAGAGAGAGAGAGAGGGGGAGAGAGAGAATTGAGAAACTTTGCCACAGAGCTGGACTGTGAATGCCCGACAGAATAACATGCATTCTTGTTAATGCCGTTGTCTCCAAAAGTCTGTCTCATTTTAATTAAGCCTTAAATCTGAATTAAATTAGTCATTTGAATTCTCATTTTAGTCTTAATGAAAACACGTCTAAAGGCTCAAACGGTTCAGCGGACCATCTTTGCTCACTTAAATGAAGCAAAGGAGAGAATCATGCTTCTAATCATAAAGTCCTGATTGAGACATCAAATATTAAAAATATTTTGATAAGGTGCGCAAGAGTGACATGTGTTCCAGGTGGGGTTATAAAAAAATCCTTACAAAGATGATAGAATTTATCACGTTGGTATCTGAAGGATGAGACATCTCCATATCTGAGAACTAGAACCTGTCAAGTGTAGCCAAGAGCTTTAATAGGGTTTATGAGCGTTTCATCCGGCCGGTGATGGAGGATAAGACGAGATGTTCCTTCTCAAGGTCACAGAACAGGAGATTTTAAATCTGCATACAATCTAAAAATATTGTTGGTTTAACTTAAAAAAAATGAAGTAACCTGGTTGCCTTAATTTTTTAAATTTATTGAAATGGAAAAATATAGTTAATACAATGAAGGAGATTGATTTAATCACTAGAAACTCAAAATAATATACATAAATTTAAACTACATAAATTATTTAAGTTGATTTGACAAAAGAAAAAAAATGTTGCGATTACAAATCATGAAAACATTTTTTTTTATTGCTTGTTCCATAACTTACTTTTTTATTTCTTTATTCCATTTTAAATATGTGAATCATCCTTGCAATTTTACAACTTTAAACGTCAATATGCATTACGATAATAGGGAGAGGCTTCATTTTCTTGACTTTACCATTTAGAATTTGGGGTGAAATGTGACCTGGCCATGTTTTTGTGAGAATAACGAAATAGCCTGAGCAGCCAGAAAAAGATGAGTAAAGATTATTTTTTCCCGACATGCTCCATAGGTCAAGGGTGAAGTATTCTAACTAAAGCAGAAAAAAAACGAAATTGTAAAATCTTCCATGCCTTGTATGTGTAATTACAGATAGATCAGATAGTGCACGGGAACACTGCACAGATTTGCTGGATAAAAAAATATTGATTTTCCACCTGAGTTGCATCTAGAGGCAAAAAAGAGCTTATTATTCTAGATGTTGGAACAAACACGGAAGCCTGAGAGTCGAGATAGAAGGAGAGGTAAGTTCATGTGGTCACTTCTGTAATTGTGTGCATGTTGAACACACTGTGACTGTTTCTTGTATGCCCTTACATGTAAACACAGACTCAAACACAGAGCATGTAGATCGGAGCATTTACAGTTGGCTGCATCAGCTCTCCCATGCCGCCTGTGTGCATTGATGCTGGAAATGATAGCTCCATTGCTCCTGTGTATTTGCAAAGTCTCCATATGTTCGTCAGGATCTTTCCCGCACAGCCGTTAACTTCCCTTCGGATTCAGATCACATTATCAGCCTGCAGATCTGTCTAGTAGGGCTGGCGTTACAGGAGATTTTAGGAGATACATGTTTGCCCTTGAGATGCTACAACCAAAATGTGGCTTACACCACAAAGTCCATAAAAAAAAAATATATTTTCTTTTTTGCTACCCACTAGTCTGCAGAAAATGAGTTGATGTCATCAACAACAACTGAATATTGTAGATAAATATCATGAAACATGTCAAGGTCATTTTAACCCTGAAAACTAAAATTCTGTGTGTGTGTGTGTATGTGTGAGTGAGTGAGTGAGTTAGTTAGGAGAACTGGGTATAAAGTACATAACTGTCATCAATTGACTATGCACCATGCATTTTTTTAATTAAAAAAAAAAAAAAAAAAAAAATTGGACTGTAAAAAATAATCCTGTAAAATCCTGTCAGCTGTAAAAATACGGTATGTTACTGTTTTTGAAATTAACAGCTAAATACCGTATTGTCAGCTACAGTATACAACTTTAAATTAACAGCTATATGCTCTAACACAAAAACAGTAACACACCGTATAGTAACGGTATGATGCTGGCAACCACAGCTGCCAGTAGTTTACAGTTTTTTACAGGATTTTTTTTTTTCAGTGAGGGGTCGCGTGGCGGTTTGATTCAAAATACAGAATATTGCTGTAAATTTCAAATCGACACAGAGGCATTGTGATATTCAACTGTCGTGTCGTCGACGTGTCGCGAGAGGTAAGTGACTTATTATTGTTTCAGTTTCTTATTTTTCATGTTGTGTTACTCGTAGACTATGAAGGTAACGTGATATTCGCGGATCATATTGGTAACCTAGGATCACCATCCTCCGTACGGGGCATGAGGGAGACTTGCGCGGGGCTTCAGCAGCGTGGACGCGGTAGTATTTCACACATTCCTCGGGATCTTTGGGCTCCTATATTAAGAATTACATACTTTAATGACAACCGTCGGTATTCACAAGAGCTTCGTGTTGATCAGCACACTTCGTCGGAAAAAATACAGTAACTGGCTGGCAACCCTGCTGCCAGTATTTTACTGTAAAATTTACAGGTAATTTTTAACAGTATTTCTACATTATTCAAGATACTTTAAAACATGAGTGTGGCCATTTATAACTTGAATGTGCAAGGCTTAAGTTGTCATCCACTTCCAGTTATTTTTACCTGTAGAAAATATATATATATATATATATATATATATATATATATATATATATATATATATATATATATATATGTATGTATGTTTCAGCCACTGAATAAAACTGAAAAACGTCATTTCAACTTAATTCACAATTCTGACTTTTTTATTACAATTGCGAATTCACATCTCAAAATTCTGACTTTTTCCTCAAGTTTGCGAGATATAAACTTGCAATATAACTTGTGAATAAATAAAGTGGCAATTATCTCTTTGATAATTGTTTTATTGTTTTATTCCGTGGTGAAACAAGCTACCATATATCAACGCATTCTCATCCTAGGGTGTCATCTAACTGACACTTTTAACCATGTGTCTAAATCCGACGTACATGGCAACCTTTAGCGTCAGTTAGATGACGCAGGTAGGTTTAGGTATGGGGTAGGGTTAGACCACTAGGAGGCGCATCTCATATTGATGTTAAAGGGTGGCATGTGCATCGGATGTTGACGCATGGTCAAAAGCATCAGTTAGATGACGCCTTGGGATGAGAACGAGCTGCATATATTTTTATGGTATATATTTTTTTATGAATTATACATTTTTTTAAGAGATTTGAGAAGATTACTTTTTTCAAAAGCTGTAAAAAAGAATTACAATAATTGCAGAATTACAATAATTATGAGTTCGGACAGCCCCCCCTGGACCGGACCCATACTGAGCCCCACCCCATGTTTGGGATGGCCCTAAATGACTGTAATATATGATTACATATATTACAGTTTTTTTACCGTAATTAGTAAAGGAACTTGCAGTTAACCGGTTACCAGTTGGTTTGCTGGTATCCCCAGCAGAATAACAACCAACAACCATGGAAAATGGTTTAAAGCTAGTTTTCTCTCAAAAGAGAGTGATACCAGTCAGCTTTATCGCTGAAGCACTTTCTGAGGGTCAGGAATTGGTTAGCCTGCCTTTCTCCAGACCTTAAGTCTGTCATATCCCGTGCCGTGGGAGGGAGGGATGGAGGGAGGGCGATCAAACAGCCCAGTGGCCTTTGAGCCCATGTTGACAACTCAGGACTCTTCGAGTACCAGGAAAGCTCATGAATATTGCATTTGTTTCATCAGAGCTGACAGTGACACAGAAGATCTGACATTTCTGAAACAAACGTCTCGCTGTGTTTTGTCTAGGTCGGATTTTTTGTTGAGCCACTCGTGTCGACATGAATTAGAGCCGCTGTGGAAAAAACGTGGTGATGTCGAACTGAATTTGGGCGTCAAATCCTAATGAAGCATATTACAAACATACCAATTGAAAGCAGCGAAAGAACCACAAGCCACGAGCGTCACCGCTAAAGAGCGGAAATTACCATCCTCTCCCAGAATGCTTTGGTGCGGTTATTGTTTTGTTGCCGTTTCTGTTTTGTGTGGTGCTAGACGTGAACGCTTTTAACTCAACTAAATCTGTAGAAGTTGTCTGCATTCTGAGTCTTGCCACATGCTGCTTCTTTCTTTCTTCATTTCCTATAAACCTTGTGATTATGGGGAGCTCAGCTAAATGTCTTTCTTCTTGTGAAAGCACAGCACAGAACTTTCACTCCGCCAGCACACTGACTTTTTACTTGCACTGAAAACTGGTCTCAGGAGCGTGTGAGAGAAAAGCAGCCCGAGCGACTCCATCAAAAAGAGGAGCCATTTTAACAGCTCAGTGGGTGTAGAAAATGGGACGCCTGCGAAAAAAAAGGACCATCACAACACTTAACGAGATATGAGCACACACACTGCCGCACAATGTGTCCGGCTGTTCAGCTTCAAGCGACACACTCCCCCTAGTGAGCATGTGAGCTCATGCCTCGGGATGTGTCTGCGTGAGCGGAGTGTGTTTGTGAGAGCAAGAGCCACGGGAAGTGTTCTGAATAGGTCGAGAAATAATTCTCCCTTTCTATGTGTGGTTTTAACAAACACAAAAGTTAGGTGAAAATAATACGAGAACAAAATCAGTGAAATAGAGAAGAATGCTGACCTCCAACCATGACACTATATTTCACATGCGTTGTCCTATTAATGGAAACATTACTTAATGATTTTGAAAGAAGTCTCATCGAGCCTGCATTTATTTGATCAAAAATACTGAAAGAAACAAGGGAATATTGTGAAATAATATTACAATTTAAAATTATGGATTTCTTTTCAATATATTTATTTATTTATTTATTTTCTGTAATGCAAAGTTGAATTTTCTGCATCATTACTCCAGTCTTCATCCGATGATCCTTCAGAAATCATTCTAATATGCTGATGTATTATTTAATTTTGGATACAGTTGGCCAGCTTATTTTTTTTTATAATCTGTAATACTTTTTTCAGGATTCTATGATTAATAAAATTATTATTATTTTTTTTGATATACATATTTTGTAACAATATACACTACCATTCTAAAGTTTGGGGCTTTTTTCTTTCTTTTTTTTTTTTTTGAAAGAAATTAACACTTTTATTCAGAAAGGATGTGTTAAATTGTAAAAAGTATCATATAAAAAGTATAGTAAAGATTATATTGAATAAATCCTGTTCATTTTAACTTATTATCATTAGTATCAAATCAGCATATTTGAATCATTTCTGAAGGATCATGTGACACTGAAGTAATGATGCTGAAAATTCAGCTTTGCATCACAAAAAGTATATTAAAATTAGAAAACCATAATATTTCACAATATTACAGTTTTTTGTATCATTAAAGGAGTAGTTCACTTTTCAAAAATCTTTTGCTGATAATTTAATCTCCCCCATGTCATCCAAGATTTAGGTTTTTCAAAATGACCAAATCTTTTTCTGATTCAATTTGTTCGTTTCGTTCGTTGAATTAACCAAATGACTCGGAAAAAGATTTGTTCATTTTGATGAACGAGTTCGAACAGGAGAGTCACGAACGTGCATAACAGAACAGAGCAAGGCGAGCATTTGAGCTTATAAAACTTAAACTTTGTTGTTTATTTATTAAATGAGCGATCGTTTCGCTTGATAAGACCCTTATTCATCATCTGGAATCGTTTAAAGCCCTTTGAACAGTTTGCAGTTTGTACTGAAAGTGTCTTTTGGACCTTGAACCGTTTGGTTCCCATTGAAGTCCATTATATGGAGAAAAATCCTGGAATGTTTTCATCAAAAACCTTAATTTCTTTTCGACTGAAGAAAGACAGACATGGACACCTTGGATGACATGGGGGTGAGTAAATTATCAGCAAAAGTTTTTTTTCAAAAGTGAACTACTCCTTTAAAAATAGTAATGTTTCCAAACTCAAAAGAATTCTCTTATGCTCATCAAAGCCATATTTAAATAATCAAACATAATGTAACAGGAAATATTGTAAAATATTATAATTTTAAATAAAAGTGTGTGGAAGACTGTGCAAGTACAGTATGAAAGACTGGAAGTGAGAAATGCCGATGTGTATTTGTGTAGTTATGTTCACGCCAATGAGCCACAAGAACTCAAGAGGTCATCTTTTTGCTCATTGGCGTGTGAAGCACACACACACACAAATGTCCATACAGTAGAACGGCTCTGACCTCTTGGGCCCTTGTGTCGGTCATGCTCACATTATATGAACTCTCCATTGGTGGAGATACATACAGAGAAGCTGCATTTCAGCTCACGCTAGCCCTCAAAAGTGCAACACGCAGACTTATTTTCACATTCACATAAAGAGAGGTCTAAGCCGCTTCTCAGATAATACTTTACCAAAGCCTAGGAAAGCCCTGGTTCAGACCGCAGCCCGACAAGATAAGACATGCGTTTTAGATTTATGAAAAAGTGTAGCATCTCCTTTTGTGTTCCTATATGGTGAAAAATTACGAAAGGTGCAACCTGACTGGTCTGACAAAGCAAACAGCTGTTTATATTTCATTACTAATATAATTGCAGAGATCATGCAAACGTGCAAAATGTTTCTCGAACTTTAGCTCAGAACTCCATCTAATGCTTCCTAAATGAATTCACATACACTGTGAACAGCAAAAATGGCCAATTGTTCTGTAATATGCTCAAATTAAAATGAATGAGAAGGGAGGGTGAAAAATTACTCATTTAATGGTTTCCAATGAAATCAAAGGCAGTATCCCCAGCACTGAATAATAAGTGGTAATATGAACTTTAAACTGGAAAAGCGGAAAATCATGCGCTTTAAAAGATTTATAAAGCTGGCTATTTGCATATTTGCACGGTTCCATTGTATGCTAATTAGACGGGCCATCTATGGATTCATATTAAAATATATTAAATCTCAACCGGAAGAGGTCAGGTCCTGCTATACCCTGTAAATATTAATTGACCTCTAATACACATGAATATATTTAAAGTAATAGTTTTCCCAAAAAAACTTCAACAAATTGTTCAAAACTTATAGTTTCTTATAGGGATGGGCAACGATTAATCGCGATTAATCGTTAGCAAAATAAAAGTTTGTGTTTACATAATATATGTGTATGTAGTGTGTATAATTAATTTGTATATATAAATACACACACATGCATGTAAATATTTAAGAAATATTTGCATGTATATACTTTATATATTTATACATAATTAATATTATATATAAATATAAATATTTGACATATTAATAACACATTTTTTCTTAAATATATACATGCATGTGTGGGTATTTATATATACAAATTAATTATACACACTACACACACATATATTATGTAAACAAAAACTTTTATTTTGCTAACGATTAATCGCGATTCATCGTTGCCCATCCCTAAAAAAATATTTTCATGATTTGTAATCACAACATTTTTTCTTTTGTCAAATCAATAATTTATGTGGTTCAGATAACATAATATTTTGAGTTTCTGATTAAATCAATCTCCATTGTATTAACTCAATTTTTCCATTTCAATCAACTTAAAAAGTAAGGCAACCAAGTTACTTCATTTTTAAGTTAAACTAAAAATGTTTTTTACACAGTGTATGAAGAAAAAAAAAGTGATTCGGGATGGGTTTGGAGCGACGTGAGGTGAGAGTAAGAAAGTGCGTGCTTTGTTGACGGAAAGAGCAGGAATCATGGAGGACACCAGGATTATTCTTGCCTATTTATTGGGGAAATCTTATTAAAGACAAAATGATATAGAGTCCAATTAATTGACAACCATATAAACTGAGCTGTTTAGATAGTCAGCTTGCTGATGATCCTGGAATTTAGGTGATATACAACTTATTTCCGTTGTTACAGAATCCATCACAGCTTAAAAATTCGGAAAAAAATCAACGAAACCAAAAAAAAAATCCATCTAATCGTGGCCATGGCAGGGTAACAATGAGATAAGTAAAACATGCTCTTAAGATAATTAATATCGCTGCGGTTCCAAGCATGCTTCAAAAATGTAATTGGGCCAATGTGTGTTTTAATTACCCACTTTTCTTCCACCTTTTAATTTGGGAAATCTTGTTCACAACTGAACAATCTAAGTGCAGTGTCCTCTCAAATTGAACCGTCCTGCTGTGTCTTTTATATAATTGTTAAATATCATGGGAACCAGACTTCTTTCTTCAAGCCACAGTAAATGAAATATCCTTTATAGTCCCTGATAGGGAAATTTGTCTCAATAAGCGACATTACAACATCATCTGGTACTCCTAAAAGTATTAAAATGGTATACACACAATAACCATATACACACACAGCATCACAGGTATCTTAAAAAAAAAACATGAAAAATAAGAAAGCATCACTGATCCAGATTCAACAATCTGATACGAGCACTATTTAACCCGTATAGTTTACAACGAGGAACTCTGTACCTTCTCCCAGAGTTCATTGTAGCCGTCAAAGAATTGGACACATATCAAATGTATTTTCAATGCTTTTTGTGAACTTTTAATGGCATTCCGAGAGGGTTGAACTCAAAAGACGTAAAGAAAAGCGTAGAGAACTGAGATTTAAGAGTGCAATGGTAATATAAGTGTGCAAGCCAGGCAATATTGCAGCATACTACAGCCAGATATACATCTAGCGAAGCTCTCACTGTTAACCAACCAGTGGGATTTCTCACATGTTGCACTGCAATGTGTTTTTGGACGAAGCTCAGTAAATAAGGATCAGATACTTTTAATTCACTCTTTCACAGTCTTCCCTTTGGCAAACATGCTCGGGATCGTCATAGCAACCACCATGGTGAACAATTATAGCGCTATTCAGCGACTGTGTTAAATGGGCACAACAATAAAGCACACATACCCATATAAACATGCTTGTCCGGTGCTATCCTTGGCCCTTTGAGTGCCTAGGCAAACAAGCTATTTCTTCTCCGTTGTTCTATCTCAACCTTCCATTTTTCTTTTGGCACCTTGATCATTCATCTCTATATTCCTCTTCCACGCTCTCTCACTGTATCACTCTCTTTCTGTCTCTCTTCTTTGAATTTAGAGTCAGAGTTGAGATGAGATTGGAAACTTCCAGGTGCACATGAACTGTTAGACAAGTAATAAGGGCTGAAAGCAATTTCCTCCCTGCTTTATCAAACTCTGAGATTAACCACATATTTATACTTTGCACGTGACCAAGTACTGACTGGCGGGCAAGAACGTCGTTCAACGAAACACGGTAAACTAATCAATGATCGTGCCAGGACGACGCCAGTTTTAATATACAAAATTTGTTGTTTTGGGGTGTAAGCGACATGCCAGATAGTTGTTGATTTAATAGTTGATTAGATAGCTGTGCGATTGGATGCATTGTCAGTTGTGTAATCTTAACATAAATGTGCTTACACGTTCGCCAGTAGGTGGCGAAAACACGTTCATATGTAACTGTTAAGTGATTTGATATATAATATGAGAAGATGAATACTAAAGAATGAATGTCACGTTACTGTTGTACTACATCTACTTATTACTTACTTACATTTACTTTGCTTGCATACTATCGTACACTTACTACTCTATTACATTACAGCCTAACAGATTGCCAACAGTTAATACCAAGTTTAGGCTTACAACCAGGGTGTTCTTCTACATAGTGTTATTCACCTCTCAATTCCCTCAGATTTTAGGGAGAAGTTATGGGTAGGTTAGGTTAGGTTAGGTTAAGTTAGGTTAGGTTAGGTAAAACATGCTTAGGTTAAGGGTAGGGATGTAGTTAGGACTATGGTCTTAGATATGTATTGGCAAAATCATGGGGACTGAAAAAGGATGACAGCAAGAAAATATGTGAGATTGGACTTTATTCACTGGGAATTGATTAGATTATGGAAAATTGTCTTGTTGGAGGGAAGGGGTTAAAACAAATCTCTTCAGAATCTCTTTAGAATAAAGTATCCCAATCAATTGTTCACTCTAAAAATGCTGGGTTGTTTAAACCCAATTTTGGGTCAAATGTTGACAAACCCAATTGATGGATTAAAAATGCTATTCATAAATTTCTGGGTTTGTCCATATTTGACCCAAAAATCACAATAAGTCTAGTGATGTAATAAAAAAAAGTGCATCCTTCAAAATGAAATGCATAAAAAAGTATTTCTCTCCCTGGAAAAGAAAAAAAAATATTGATGGCTCTAAAATATATTATACTCTAAAAAGGCTGAGTTGTTTGAACCCAACTTTGGGTCAAATATGGACAAACCCAAACGTTGGGTTAAAAATGTAATTTAAAAATGTTACCCAATGGCTAGGTTTGTCCATATTTGACCCAAAGTTGGGTTCAAACAACCCAGCAATTGTTAGAGTGTAGTTTTTGCCGAATTGTGTCCCAATTGAATGCTTTCTAGAATGAGAATGTGCTCTCCAGCTTAATTATAATGCCCGCATGCCACTTATCTAATACTTCAACATGTGATTGTCACCAAGCTCTAAACTACAAAATTTGGACAATTAGGCATTAAAGTCACCAGGAAATCAATCCTTGCTTTGTTTTTTTAATGAAATTTTGCTTGTATTTATCTGTGCACATCATTGTTTTTCTTCAATCAAATGCCCTTGCTTTATTTAATTAAAACAACTTCCCCTTCCTCTTGTAGAGACATCTCTTCCCTGATGACATGGTAACTAGCAAAAGGGCGGGGACAACCTGTCACTCACATGACATCACACCAATAGCAAACCAAAACCATCAAATCAATTCCCCATAAACAAAACCACTTGTTTCATAATGACCCATTTGTTCAAGTTAAAACAACACTGTGATAAAGTGTGAAGAATGAAAGTGTTTTTCTGTCAATATTCCATGGTGTTGAACTGCGTTAACATTTAATGCTTTTGTAACCGATTTGGAAGGCCTAATGGATACTCAAGAGGAGCCGAACAGAAAATGCAGATGAATTTTTAAAGGCTCTTGTTCTTTAAAAGTCTCTGTATATGTGGGCTTAGGTGTCTGCAGATGCCAGAGAAAACGGGCTGAGTTTAAGAGTCCAACAGAGCAGAATCTTGCACGGTTCAGGCACTTATCTGTGTTTTGAGTCGTGCCCAGGTCTAAAAGAAGAGCTCGGCAAACTGTGTGGTCTCTCTGTAGTTTGTGAAATGCATTTGGTAAAGATTCAAGAAGCGTGTCAAAAGAGTGCTTGTATCACTATGGCAACACTGGCCTCGTGTAGATTTTGCATCCAAGAATCGATTTCACTTAATTAATTGCATTCTGTCTTCGACCTGTACTGTTCACCCAATTAATTTGTCTATATGCTTGTGTTTATAGTGCAAGCCACTCTGGCTTGTTTAGCCTTACTAAATAATTAGACTATAGGTCACAATACTCGCATAACTTTATCTAACACTTTTATGACGAATTCACAGTCTAAAAACAACTCTAGGTAATTGCTGTGCACCAAAAAACCCCTCATGATAGACGTTTACCGTAGCACACTGAAATGCCGAATAACCTTTCTCTCCTGTATTGACGTATTTCCTTTTGAAATATTGAGATTAGGCTTTTAGCAGCCTTTAGTTTACATCACAGCCTTGTAGAGTACCTTTTTTGAGTATGTTTCACAATTGGTTTAAAGCTTTAGAGAAACCTCTGAAGTTAATGTACGTAATAGCTTTAAGTCGACATGAAACGGAAGTTGTGAGTCTTTTCTTTTCTATGGTGACATATATCTGAGTGAAATGCCTTCTTGAACAAGAAAAAAAATGTAAGACAGGACTTGGTTTTTACACTTTGATGACTTTTTTAACTTATATATATATATATATATATATATATATACACTCAAAAAAATTATATGTTGGCTTTAATTCATTTTATTTTGTCAACAGGTTCCACATAACTGGGTTACGTTAAACAAACATAATTTGTTCATGTAACTTTAACATCATGAAATTAAGTAATTTTAACCAACCCAATTTAAGTAGTCTCAACGTGAATTTTAAAGGGTTCCTGACATAATTCAGATACATTTTTTTACATTCATTAATCCATTAATATTTAATTCATTTTAGTGACACATAATTAAAATGATAGACTATAGCTAGCTATTTGTTAGCAATAGCACTTATTAGCATCTTAAATACTAAGTTTTACATGTTCCAACCAAGGCAATAGAAAAGAGTTAAATCGACAACCAAACAAAATGCTCCACTCTTCTCCACAACGGTAACCCACTGTAATTTAAACGGTTCTAATAATCCCAATTTAATTTGACATTAAACACAATTACACACTATCAAGTCTTCGCCTTTTCTGAATTTCTCAAAAAAAAGATAAAATAACTCTTAATTTTAACATTTATTCTCTCTTCATTCAACCATATGCAAAGCATGCTGGGAACTAACAAGCACCGCCCAGTTTCAGTTAATGCAAAAATCAATCATGTAATCCAACACAAACGGATTAAGTAAACTTATATTGTACATAAGCAGATTGAACACAAACGCAATCAAATTAAGTTCGGGCAAAATGGCAGTTGGCTCGCACTATACTGCCACCCTCTGGATGTACCATTTTTTTTTACTCAACATAAATGGTTTGTGTTTAGACAACGTGTAAGGATTTTGGATTGTTAGGTTGAGACATAATTACATAGACTTTAATAAACTTCTACATTGTTACAAAAGATTTCTATTTCAAATAAAGGCTGTTCTTTTGAACTTTTTATTTCATAAAGAATCCTGAATAAATCCATTTCCACAAATATTGATAAGAAATATTTATTGAGCACCAAATCATCATATTAGAATGATTTCTGAAGGATCATGTGACACTGGAGACTGGAGTAATGATGCTGAAAATTCAGCCTTGCCATCATCACAAAAAAAAAAAAAAATATATATATATATATATATATATATATATATATATATATATATATAAATATATTTGTTTTAAATCATAATAATATTTCAAAATATTATTTTTTAAAGTAACTGTAATTTTGATTATATACATATTGGCTTAATAAGCATAACAGACATTGACTGCAACCAACTGTAAAAGTTGGCACTGGCTATGCATGTGGAAGGCAAAAATGTCACTTGTTTGTAGAATGACCCAATTGTTGCACTATAAGTACCTTAGTTTGAGTATAATTTATTTCAAGGCAAAAGTCCCTGACAAAGCATCTCCTTTTTTTCCCAGTCAATGTAAACAAAGAAAACATGGGCCAGGCCGAGCAAACTATCACATCAGCAAATTATACACATTATCCTTCTGAATAAGGGAAATTGTACACTCAACTTGTTTTGTGTGCAGTGTATTGGGCCAGAAAAGCATAAGACTTGCCAGAAAGCAAACAGTGAAGTAGTCCGAAAGAGTAATAATGTAAATGCAGCATATTTCGGTTTTAGCCAGCAGTGACGATAAGCTAGGAGATTAGTTTTAATTTGACAGTGTGTGGATAGACTGCTGGTTCTAGGGAGGAATCTGTCAGTATTAGTCTGCGTCACAAGCTGCTGTAAATGAACATGAAACACACTCGAGGACTCTACCAAACACACACGAGTGTACAGGGTTCCTTTAGTTGACCGTGAGTATAGCCGGTCTACAGTCATGTCTTATTCATCCGTCTTTCCCCTGATTAAAGTGTGTGGGAGAGACACTTTCAGGGCACATGTCTACTCTCCCCGAGAGAGGACACAGCCACGGTCCAGATGAACTCTCTGGATACACGGTCAACCAATTCTGAATTCTTTCACAGTCATTTGTAGCTGATCGTTTACTAGAACTCATTTATGGTTCTACATGCGATATGTTTCTTAACATTTTATACAAATCTAATCTTGATATGGGATTTTTTCACCTTTGTTACAGGATAGATGGCTAAAACTAACAGGTGGAACTAGGGGAGGTGGAGCGGTAAATGTTGAGCAAGCAATCTCATTGGCCAACCAGCTCGTACCGTGTGGTAAAAATGTGATCGCTTGCAGATTGCATGTAAATATATATATATATATATATATGTAGAGTTCAGATGCAAAAGCCTCTAAGTGCCATTTGAAATTTTCTTCTAAAATGATCATTTTTATCAAGCTTGTATATTTAAGTTCAATAATTTCACTTAAATGGCAATGAAGATTACCTATTAATTGTCATTTAAGTGAAATTACTGAACTTAAATGTGCAAGTTTGATAAAAATGGTCATTTTAGAAGAAAATTTCAAATGGCATTTAGAGGCTTTTGCATCTGAACTCTTCATATATATATATATATATATATATATATATATATATATAAACTATAGATATATCTATAATAAAATATATATAATATATAAACAAACACACTAAATTATAATTATAAATGATCTAATACTTTTTAATGATTTGAAATTGATTTGTAATAATCTATGCATTTTTTTTTACTAATTTATAGGGCTGTCAAACGATTAATCGCGATTAATCACATCCAAAATAAAAGTTTGTAAAATTTTACATAAAATATGTGGGTGCACTGTGTATAATTATTTTGTGTGTGTGTGTATATATGTGTATATATATATATATATATATATATATATATATATATATATATATATAGTCCATTATTTTTAGTGTATATATATATATATATATATATATATATATATATATATATATATATATATATATAATAAATAAATACACACATGCATGTACTATATTTAAGGAAAAAAAAAAATATATATATATATATACATATATAATTACATATAAAGTATATACACATAGAGCTGTCACGATAACTACTTTTTGTTGTGCGATATATTGCATCAAAATGAATTGCGATAAACGATATTATTGCAATTTTCAGAGCATTTTATGCCACTGATTACCTAATGACAATAATAATGCAAGTACACTGTTTCAAAGAACAAAGAACCTTTCTTCTTATTTCTATTCAATATTTAGACATTGTGAAATGTGAAAAAATATATCCCACATAAATAAAACAAGTAAATAAATAAACATTTGTTAAAAAAGTGCAAGGTATCAAGAACTAGATCAAAACAAAGTAGGCTAATATGTCAATTTAAACTTTTAAAGTGTCTCACAAAAAAGGCACAGATCAGGCATCAGCATCAACAGGACATTTCATATTTTTAAATGCTGGTTTTTCGACCGTGCATAATGGCTGCATCTGTTGTGTCCGATTCTGAACCTGTTCAATGAACGATAGTTCATGAACTCGTTCATATTTGGGTGAACTGAACGTACTGTAGCTATTACTGCCTGATGAACGTTACTATGAACTCTTAAGGGTGCCAGATTTGTATAGAGCCTTCCAGGCGAAAACCCAGATAAAACAGATGTAAATAGGCCTTAATATGTTGCGAAAAATCACCCAATCTGGCAACACCAGGCAGCAGTGTTGCGCCGCGGCCGACAAAGCAGCGCGTGAGATGTATTCATTCAAACAGATTTTATGACAAGGTCGGTGAGGATGGGAAAAATCTTACATTTCTGTGCAAACTGCCCATCGATAAAATAATTGTTGTCTGTGGTTGTATATGGGATGTGGCAATAGTAGCCTAAAAAAAAAAAACTCACAACATAGGGACAAAAAGAACTATAAATGAACTAGTTCAGTTTTTGAAGTATGAGCTATGAACTGAACTAGTTCATTTTTAAATGTGTGAACTGAACTTTGAACTAGTTCATGTAGAAAGTAAACTTTCCCAACGCGCTGTCACGTTATTTGCACTGTCGGGAAAAGGCAACGGCAACATACCGGCTCGTTCACGTTAATTATCTCTCCTCTCTAGTTCGGCTTATGTTATGTTCCCACACCGGAGCTGAAGATTGTGGATTTGAAATCAATTCCATGGACTCGTTCTTATTAAACTGGCTCGAGGTAACGTTAGATGTCACGAAATAGAACACTAAAATGCAGTTGGTTCACGCCTTCTCTTCACCTGACGGTGTCCGCTCTCCCTCTCTCTCTCTGTGTGTGTTTGTGGAGACGCTGCCTGAGCCCCACCTCCGACACAGAGTGCAGACAAGATGACAGAGGCAGCGCGATCAACTAAAATGTTGATGACATTCATTTTATTGTGAAAATGAATCCAATTATTATTTTAATAATAAAACAAATTATCTGTTGCAATATATCGCGGCACCAAAAATTATCGCGCTCATTTACATATATCGTGCGATAAGTCGATATATTGACTATCGCGACAGCTCTATATACACACATGCTTGTATATATTTAAAAAATATTTTCATGTATATACTGTATATATATATATATATATATTTTTTTTTTCCTTAAATATACATGCATGTGTGTGTATTTATATATATATATATATATATATATACACACACACACAAAATAATTATACACAGTGCACCCACATAGTTTATGTAAGCACAAACTTTTATTTTGGATGCGATTAATCGCGATTAATCGTTTGACAGCTCTACTAATTTACTTACATAATTCTTCAGATATTTATAATTTTTCTTCTTTTTTTCTGAAAGTAACACCATTGTGGATCATTCCAGCCTTGAATTCCTAGATCAAAATGTACTTGAGCTCCCTGAATCCTAACACATCTTCCAGAGCGCTATTTCCTTCAACATGTATCTGACAGCACCACATTTTAAAGTGATTTCAACAAGATATGCATTTGATATCATAGCAGACTTTTTAAATCTACATCGGAGCACAGCAAAATCCAGCCAGTCTGTGAAAGAGAGAGAGGGAGACTGTTGAGCAGCCCAGTGGGGAAAAAGTGTTTAACGCAACAGAGATGAAACCAAATCACATCTGACACTCTGTTATATCAGTGTAATTAACATAGGGGGACAGATAGATGCAGAGACACCCTTGTTGCTTGCTCTGGTTCAGCGGCCAAGCGTGTGATTATGCCGGAGTGTTCTGTCTCTAGTGGTTTCAGCCCTTCTACTATGACTCCCCAACAATGGAGATAATGGCTACATTTAGGCAGCTTGTAAACTGACTCTTCGTGATTCCCATCCGGTAGATGATGCTTTTTGTGATGAATGAGGATTTGTCGGATGTGGTGATGTTGCATGCTCTCTGCACGCAGAAAGCTTGGGGACTGCGAATATTAGGGAGATATATGGCATGTGAATGAAAGGGTTGAATAAAAGGAAATGAAAGTTTTTTGCAGTTTTGAATACAAAAGACAGTGACACCAGTGTTTTAACGTATCGTGCATTGATTTCGCCATAAATTAAAAGCTTATAAAATATTTAAATTTGAACTCCACCACTTGCATCAGCTTATCGACTTTGATCAAATAAAAAAATAATATTAATACAATAAAAAATATATATACTGTATATCCATTTGAGAGATTGGGAAATCAACGCACAAATGGTTTAATTTTATTCGTCTCTTCAAGCTGGGATAGAACAAAATATTTTAACTTTTACTTTTACTTGGGGGTAGCTGAGTGTGATCTTGTTCAAAAATCATGGAAAGTCCGCCAAAACCTGGTCTCCAAAGACATTTCTGAAGACTGTACCACCAGCTCTCACCAGGAGGACCTCAGCTTCAGAAAAAAAGGGCCGGGAAACTAATGTGTAAACATGAATTGGAGGTTGGGGGGCATATACTACATTAGAATAGCTAAATTATTTATAACATTCCATAGCCTCCTTTACTAGTAATTAGCATCCGCACAAAATAAACGAACCTCTCTGCAATGCATTAGTGGCAATGAATCATGTTCAGGAGTGCACAAGGTTGTTGAAGATCTGCCATTTATGAGTTATTGGCTACTAAATAAGTTTGGCTGGCTATGAAAAATGCTTTCGAAAAAATGTAGGGGCTGTATCTAAAATATTATAACTAGGGCTGTCAAATGATTAATCGCGATTAATCGCATCCAAAATAAAAGTTTGTGTTTTATATATGTGGGCGTAGTGTGTATAATTATTTTGTATATACACATACACACACATGCATGTATATATTTAAGAAAAACGTGTTCTTAATATATCAAATATTTATATTTATACATAATATTAATTATGTATAAATATATATAAAGTATATACTCTCAGATTTTTCTTAAATATATACATGCATGTGTATTTATATATACAAAATAATTATACACACTACGCCCACAATATATTATGTAAACACAAACTTTTATTTTGAATGCGATTAATCGTTTGACAGCCCTAATTATAACTATTAATAATCTATTATACATTCGAATATACACTATAGTGGTCAAATGTTGGGGTTGGAAAGATTTTATGATTTTGAAAGAAATCATTTATGCTCACCCTGTATTTATTTGACCAAAATGTCTTCAATCTCACATGATTCTTCAATTTAATATGATGATTTGATACTCAAGTTATGTTAATTAACAGTTGATATGAAACCGTGAATCTTTCTCAGGGTTTTTGATGAGTAAAAAGTTGAAATGGAAATATTTTGTAACATTATGTCTTAACTGTCTCTTTTTATCCATTTAATGCATTTGAAGTCAAATGAACAACAATTGGATACTATATTAATCCTGTCAAAACAATTCAAGCAATATTAACTTTAACTCTTGGATCGTACAGTACGCATTAAATGGCAAGTCATTTATGTGCTAAAAAGAGACAGCTCTTCTGTTCCGTCACTAGTGGTGCCATTTCAACTTTAAAGAAGTGCCGTTTTTTATATCAAAGTTGATCAAGAGCAAGTTTACAAAGAACACCCACTGGCACTGAAACAAATAAAAGAGCCATCAAAGTCAAGCAGTGTATACAATATCCCTATAAAAGCCCAACAAGTGTCTTCAACAAAAACCACCCTGCCTCCCAACAAACTAGAAACCTGACACATGTGTCTCCTTAATGTAAATATCCCATTTATGAGCCAACATCCTTCAACACAAAGGGCAAAACCCTTCAAGCAGGACTTCTGGAGCACATGTTGAGTTATATAAAGAGTGTATAGGAGAACAGATGGTTTGACAGAGGAATGAAGGTCTTAGATGCGAAACACTGCAATGCTGTTTTTTCCCAATTCACAAAGCAATCGAGATTCCCACCATGAGAGAACAGGGCCAGAACAAACCAAATTGGGGGGCATTTAATTTTCATAGGGGGGCACACTGTTTTTTAATGATCTGAGACAGACCAAAACAACAGCCCATATTAGGCTTTAACTAATAGACCACAATAGTCTTGTTTTGTTCATTTTGTTTAAATAAAATACTTCACCGTATGATCTCAACGTCTCTGTTTATTTTCTCTTAACATTTCCACATATACAGTAGCTTGCTAGCATAGTAGCCTATATTTTTTGGGCAACACTTTACAATAAGGTTCGTTAGTTAACATTAGTTAACTACATTAGTTAATATGAACCAATAATGAATAGCACATATACAGCATTTGTTAATCTTTGTTAATGTTATTTTCAACATTTACTAATACTTGATTCAAATCTTAACATTAGTTAATGCACCGTGAACAGCTGTATTTTCATGGACTAACATTAACAAAGATGATCAAATGCAGTAACAAATATATTGCTCATGGTTAGTGCATGTATTAACAAATGTTAAATAATGAACCTTATCGTAAAGTGTTACCATTTTTTGTTAATCTGCATAGTTCGTCACATACACAACACAGTGCCATCTAGTGGCTTCCTTGAGTAAAAGGCGCAATCAACGTAATATCATTAGTCCAAAGTCCAAAGTAAAACTACGCCAAAACCAATTTGATTTATGACTCTACACTTCATAAAGATGAGTCACAAAAGCACCTGGTTTCCACCAACAATACAGCAATATAAAAGCAATGCATAACATACTGCAATACAAATTTAGCAATGTAGCAGCAAACAAATTCTCCATTCCTACCCTTCTTATAGTGTCTAACGTTATGTTCCTACCTTCTCATTAGCTCCAGATCTGGAGTTGTCTCCGACTCGAGTCGTCTCCACGCATGTTGTTGTTGGTCAAAGTCGTCTTTGTCAACGACGAAACTTTAAACCACTTCTTAGCATAAGCTAGCTGTAGGCCTAGTACTACCGCCAGAATTTGATTCTCGAATCGCATGCACTGCGCAGCTGCGAATTAATTACGTATAAATAATACTCTATGCTTAATTAAATAAATTGCGTTGTTTATATTATTTATTTATCCTCAAACACAAACTGAATATTGTAATTTGAAGAAATACAAATACTAACTGTTAACACAAAAATAACAAATTGAAAGGTCTGCTGCTGGAGACTTGCCATTGGCTGTTGAATGTGAATAATTAATGAGGTAGGTCTTTGCCAAGTTTGGGTGCTGTTTTGGGATCTTTTAACAGTCATTTCTGAAAACAATTATATTTCGTTACGTTCTGTGTAATAATGCGTTGAATAATGAATTTCTAAATCATTTCTGAAGAAAATGTATTATACATTCCTACCGTTGTAGAGCTTACCGTTCCTGTGAGATAAATTCTGCAGAAACTTTTAAAGTCTATTTATTTATTACTAATAACATAACAAACATAGACATGGGTATTTTGAGTCATTTGGGGGGCATCACCTTGTCAACGGGCCTAGAAGCAATTCCCATTTCAGAGATCCTCCACTGTCCTTCAAACCAATGAAGCAATTTGTATGTAAAAACACAACCAGGTGGCCCTAAATAAGTTGTAACTAGTGATAAACACAATACATGTCATGCACTATTATTGGGGATTGTTGTTGGGAATGTCCAGTTTTAAACCAACAAACCAATGCCAAGTTCTTGCCGTTGACCCCCATGTTTAGTGAATCGCTTGACGGCGTAAATGTAACAGCAGCGATTTGACAAAGCTCATTTACTGTTTATATTTATGACTTTCAATGAGGTGTTTCAAAGAAGTCCTTGGTGCATATGACAACGGGGTCTATAAGAATGACCTAATCTCAGTAAAGCAGGACTATATCAGAATCCATTCGTGCATGCCAGGCTTACAAGTCGGATCTTATGCAAATCGGATGCTTTATTTTCCTTTTGCATGCATGACATCAGAAGCATGGGAACACGTGAATCATAAAATAAATAAATTACATTTAGCCTAAGAAACAAAACACCAGTGATAAGCTCCAGTGGAGTGGATCCATTTCCCCATATAGTCAGTCCTTCTGAAATATCTCTTAAAAGGGTGAGACATATAACAGATGAAGCAGACTTCATCTTGGGATGCTTTTTAAACAGTGTTAAAAAATAAATTCACATGCAGGGGACTCGTTAGCTGTGAAATAGTCCAATTCATTTATTAAAAAAAAAAATATATATATATATATATATATATATACTCTCTAAAAATTACTGGGTTGTGTTAACCCAACTTTTGTCAAATATGGACGAACCCAGCCATTGAGATATATTTTTTTTAATTTCATTTTTAACTCAAAGTTTGGGTTTGTCCATATTTGACCCAAAGTTGGGTTAAAACAACCCAGCATTTTTAGAGTGTATTAATACAAATAAAATAAACTAAATTTTACATAAAAAATATTGCATAATAGATATGGAATAATAAAACTAGGGCTGTGCAAAGATTAATTGCAATTAATCGCATCCATAATAAAAGTTTGTGTTTACATGTGTGTGCTGTGTATAATTATTTTGTATATATAAATACATATGCATGCATGTATATATTTATAAATAAATAAATAAATAAATTATATATTTATTTTATTAATAAATAAATTATAGAATTTTTAATTATATAAATTAAATATTTTAATAAATTATTATATAATACACTCCAAAAAAATGCTGGGTTGTTTTAACCCAATTTTGGCCAGCCATTGGGTTAAAAATGTAATTTAAAAATTTAAAAACCCAGTAACCCAAATTTACCCAAAACTGTCACAAAACAACCCAAGAGTGTATTTAAATATAAATATTTTATATATAAATACCACATTTTCTTAAATATATAGATGCATGTGTGTGCATTTATGCAAAACAATTATACTAAGCACACACAAATTATGTAAACACAAACTTTTATTATTAGTTAATCTTAAAAATGTTTGTTCATATTTGACCCAAAGTTAACCCAGCAATTTTTAGAGTGTTTGCACAGCCCTAATAACATTTAATCATATAACATTTCTGATTTGTAAAGAAATGTACAAGTAGACCCTATAGGGAAATTATTATTTGTCAACAAACGTGTTTTTTTAGGCATAAACCTATAAAAAGGTTATGGAGCAAATTCAGTCATGTGCATCCAACTTGTTTAATGTAAGTGTCTCCTGAAAAAAAAAAAAAAAATATATATATATATATATATATATATATATATATATATATATATATATATAAAGGTTTATCTTACATAAAAGCAGTGGCTGGGACCAGAAACCTGCAGCTTTTGTAGAAACAACATTATGCAAAAGAGATTTACTTAAAATGGACCTGCTATAGGGAAAAAAAATCAAATCACACATTCTGCCCTGGCACACTTCATTCATCTCTCATAAAACCTCCAGCCAATGAAGACAAAGCTCTCCAGCAGGCATGCAAGCAGGGAAAACATGCTTGAGTAGGCAGACCCTGAACAGGACAGAATCTTTCAAAATGGCTGCTTCAGTCCTGAAGATAATTATAGAAGATTTACAGCCTTGGGGATGAGGGACGGGACCTGGCGGCCAGTAACCTCTTCTTAAAATCGCTTTAAATGTTTCACTGACAACTACTAACAAGTTAATACAGCTGGATGTAATATGACATGGCCTGAATACGCTGGACTATTTTGTACTCTTTTTTGTGCAAATGAACACAAAGAAAGACAATAATGGATGAGGTGGTTCATTTGATAAGGGTGAGCATTTTAACTGACTCTGATTCATATAACACCTGGAGAAATTACTTTATAAATACAGGCTGGACTTAAACGACAAAGCATAACTGTGGTAGAACGATCCTCTCAATCCACTGCATGTTGCTTCAAATTACTGCCCTGGGACAAATCTGACAAAACTGGTCTCGGATCAGTTGCCTAAAGCCAAACACAAACCTTAACTATATGAGCTAAAGGCGAAAGCTGATTCTTGATCAGTGACTTCAGACTTCATCTTGTACCGAAAATGCATATATTCTACATTTGAAATAAAAAGTTTTTAATGATAAGAGGAAGTTCCAATAATGCTTCTTATTTAAAACGATGCATCAAACTAATTTAAGAAAACCTTTCCCTTCTCTATAAAATTCAATTTGCTGGATATCTAACACCTTGTTATTTGCAACATTCAACCCAAAATCTGCCTAATATTAATGTTCATTATGAATTAAAGCTACACTGTGTAACTCTCTTAGTTTATTCTTAGCTAAAAACACTTAGTTCTTTCAAAAATATATGTGCTCATTAATGTATATATACTTTGTTCAAGTAATAAAGTATTCTTGTGAGTGTATAATATGCCATTGAAAATACAGGTATTGGTTTCTAATGTCGGCCGCCATGTTGTCCCTCCATCTTGAAAGTACATTAGCCAAAGAGGGACATACCCGTTAATTCGAGCTTCGCCTTTCGCGTTTACGTTTGAGTTAACACTCATGGACGAGGTCGAACTGGAAGCCATGTCAATCTTGGACTACATTGGCCACCGTAGGAGTTAAAACGAAATCGGAATTGAGAGGAACAGAAACTAATATTCACTGAATGGTCATATACCTTTTCACCGCTAGATGGGGGTAAAAATCACAGTGTAGCTTTAAAGATTCTCTTAGAAAAAAGGGGTTCATTAGAGTTCTATATATGAAGCATAGGGTTCTTTACTCAACTCCAAAGAATGTTTTATGCTAAAAAGGTTCCATAATGACAAGAAAGAACCCTTTTGGCACAAAGGTTCTTTATAGGCTATTATTCATTCATATATTACATTATTCTGCAACATTTTGTAGTTGTGATTACATTATTGTTTATTGAACTGTTAATATCACATTGTAATCATGCTGATTTTTGGAGGAGGAAAAACTGAACACTGTAAAAAAAATATTGTTGGTTTAACTTAAAAAAATTGAAGTAACCTGGCTGCTTTCAAATTTTAAGTTGACTTGAAATGGAAAAAGTGAGTTAATACAATGAAAGAGATCAGAAACTCAAAATAATAAGTTATCTGATTCTGAACGGAAATGACAAAACAAATGATAATGAATGAACCCAAAAGGTTCAATAAAGACCATTTTTCCTGGTTTCAAAGAACCCTTAAAAATGGTTCTGTATAGAAACTTTAGGGGTTCCAAATATGTAGCGCTGATAGAACCTTTAAAGGTTCTATATAGAACCTTTTCTTCAAAGAGTGCGATATTGTACAATGCTTGTTGCTTCATGTCACACATAGATTCATATGATATAATATAATAATATACTGTAATATAATACAATATAAAAGTACAGACACGCACAGCCATACAAAACATGGCTTTGACATGCAAATCTGTTAAAAAAAAAATCTGAAAATCACATTCTCTCTCTCTCTCTCTCTCTCTCTCTCTCTCTCTCTCTCTCTCTCCGTTTCACTATCATCAAACACCACCTGTCTGTAACAAAATCCAAACATTCAGGCAATACTCTGCAGACATGCTTAAGCGCAAGTTCCCAGTTCTCTTTAACTTTAAGCACTTGAAGCATTATGTGCCTCAGTCTACAAAATCGACTGTGTATCTCTGAATTATTCAGAGTATTATAAAGTATCCTGCCAATCCAAAAATCTCCAATCCAAAAAAAAAAAAAACGCAGACAGTGCTGCAGGAGGCTCTATAGCCAACAACCTGCTCTCCAAGCAAATCGTTTCATCAGAACAAATATCCAGACAGTGCAGAAAGATCTTGCATTTGCAGACTTTACCCCGGCAGGCCATTTAGAAATACATTGACAAACGTAAATGATCATTGCCAGTCAATATCATTTTAGTAACACTATTCCAGCTCATCGCAAGAGGTCCTATTGTGCTTGATACTCTTTCGTGTTTCACAAACAGGTGGTTAACACTCAGAGCAGGTGATTTCTGTAAACATTTAGATCATCTTAGTGGTGTGCTTAGCTGGTTTAAGAGGGTCTCCCAGCCTACCCAAGCTGAAAAGTGCCAAAATCCCTGTAACAACAGCCTAATCAGCTCGCTTAGATTTGATATGGTCTTTTCAGCAGGAATGTTTGAGGGGTGAGCGTTTCAGGAGAAATGCTCATAATAAATCATGGAGTCAAAACAGCATGCGCATGTTTCCCCAGCGAAGTTGTCAAGAACTCTTGGCAGCAAAACAAAGACAGAATGGACCAGATGAGTGAAAAGCATATTATTGCACAGAACAGAAGTGGATGTTGCGGACTTACACTGCTGTTTTTTCCAGACCAGTACACGACTGCGTGGTTGTGCGCGGAGTCTCCAGCCAGAGCAAAAGTGCTGCTGGCCAGTTTGGGTTCGTCTGGTCTGGAATCCGATCCTCGGGCATCATGCTCATCATCCTTGTTCCAGCGAACTTCGGCGCGTTTACTCTGTCCATCCAGCCGCGCACTGGGGGTCTTTCTCTGCTCCTCCGAGCGGCTATCAACGCTCCGCGCGCTCTCCAGAAACTCAGGCACGCTTCGTTTGACCCTCTCTGATGCGTCCTCGGATTCCAATTCGGATAGACTTTCCACATATTCTTCCGAAAACAATTCTTCATCTAAAGCGGACTCGGTGAAGTTCCTCAAAGGGTCACGGGAGTTCATCCCCTCGGCGTTTCTTTCCAGTTTCGGCGCAATCCCTGGAAAACCATCCGCCTCTCGTCCAGTGGGTACTCCAATATTCGGGTAAAGAACTGTGATCAGCTTGGGTTTCTTTTCATCCCCTCTCGGATATTTCCCAGAATCGGGCGGCTCGCGCAGATGCTCATCCCCCGCGTAATTCACTTGCATTGGCGACATACATGGCGCGCAACTTATATCTGCCTTTACATTTGGAAAAACATACACGGAGGAAAGAATAAGCCAGGCAGAAAGAGTAAAGTGAGCGCCATGGAATACACCCAGACCGGTCTCCATCGTTAAAAGAGATTTGGGGAATGCTTCTCCCCTCCCTCCGACTCTCAGACGCGCAGGGAAGCAACTCCAGCGAAGTGTCCGGCTTTAAAGAAGTGCTCCTCAGCTACACCGCTCACGTTCAGGGATGTGATGATGGAGTAAGGCTGCACATAGGGGAGGTACTGAATCCAATCCAAGCCGCTGCTGCGTCTAGGGAGAGAGAGAGAGAGAGAGAGAGAGAGAGAGAGAGAGAGAGAGAGAGAGAGAGAGAGAGAGAGGGGGGGGGGTATCGTGCGTATCACGGTTGAAATTGTTTTATTTTTATATAGCGAATTAGTTAGCATTAAAATTGATATTCAATGTTTTTATTGCTTATGCACAAATTTGAGCTGGATTAGTTTTACTTCAGCATTCCTAAGCCTACATAAATAGCATGCAAAATGTAGCTTATCTGTTTTATATTCTGTTTTACAATATAGGCTACAATCTTGTCGCATGCAGCATATATGATAATTGTTAGAAATAAATACATACATTGAAAACACTGTTTCGTGTATTGGCAATTGACGGTGATCGATTATTATGTCACTTGACAAAAAAAGAATGCATACAATAAAATGCGCCCAAACGACTCATGCGTGTCTATTTCATAAGCAGTTTTTTTGTTAGTAGTAGTTAAAGTGTTAATAGTGCGTTACTCATTTGTCCATTAGTTATTCAGTACAGTAGGCCTATTATAAAGTGTTACCAAAGATTGATTCGGTTCTCAAGTTCAACTCACTTAATTTAATGATTCGGTCGCAGCGATCACGTACAGCTCACTGGAGTGGATGATTATTAACCAATTATTTGCTTTGTGTGACTTCTGAAGACTTGAGACTTGACACCTACCCACTCATGTGGACCGCCTGCCTACTTACGGTGAGTTCTGCATCCTTTTTGAGGCTTATATTTTACAAATTATGCATGACAGGACTGACTTCAACATTCTTCCGCAGAACACAAATGGCACGACATGAGGCGGGTGAGTAAATGACGACACAATTTAAATATTGGTTTGAACTTTTCTTTTAAGACTTCCTATTTGCAAAGATCACAAATGACGCTCACCACATAAACAGTCGTTTCACATACCCAATTCTTAATTTCTGAAGATGTGTTGTTTTTGTGACAGATAGGCTTGGCACGTGCACGCGCGCAGCAGTGACATTATTCTCCTGTCATGACTAGACAAGGCGCGTGTTGACAGGGACAAAACTGCAGGAGCTCAGCGTGGAGAAGCTAAGTCCTCACACATCAGCGCACATGGACTGTAACAGTGGGATAGCTTTCTTCACCAGAGACGGCCGTTTTAGATGATCTAATACTGTTTTTTAATGTTGTCTCTGTGTGTTGGGGTCATCTTTGTAACACTTTAGAATACTACTGAACAAATGAGTAATGCACAGCACTACTAACATTCTACTAACTACCATTAACTAACAAGAAACTCTAGTAAGTAGGCCTAATAGCGCTCAGTTAAATGGGGTAGTTCACTTTTAGCTAATCAGTACTGTTTTTCATACCCCCCCCAGAGAACTACTATAATGTTCAGGTTCATAATTAACATGAATAATGAATAATTTATAATTAAAGGTAATGGTAACCCACTAATGAATCAAGTGTTACTACATCGAAAGGAACTTCTAATTATTTGGATCAGTATTCTGAAATGAAAAACATGATAACTACCTACTATTGACTGAAGTCATTGTAAGCTTTTGAGATTTTTGTACGATTTTGGATAGTAATTCCTTCCGATGGATTTGGTAACAATTTAGTCATACTATTGTGTTTCCATGATCTTGACTTCAGAGTACTGATCCAAGTAGTTCCTTATAAAGATGTAGTAATAGTCATTACTATCCAAAAAACTCAAAAGCTTACAATGACTTCAGTCAATTTTAGGTAGTTATCAAGCATTTCAGTTTAAAATACTAATCAAAATTACTAGTGGTTCCTTTAGAAGGCTGTATAACTCTTGATTCATTACTAATGGGTTACCATTACCTACACTGTAAAAATGAATACAACTGAATATGTTAAATCTAATCAATAAAATTGAGGCAACAGATTACAATCAATATTATTAATCAAATTTAAAGGGATACTTCACTTTTTTTGGAAATAGGCTTATTTTACCACTCCCCCAGAGTTAAACAGTTGAGTTTGACCGTTTTCAAATCCATTCAGTCAGTTTTCTGAAATTTAGAAGAAAATCAGTAACCAGACAGTTTCTGGTCTCATTGACTTCCATAGAAGGAAAAAAATATACTATGGAAGTCAATAAGACCAGAAACTGTCTGATATTCTTCTAAATATCAAAAATTGGCTGAATACATTCAAAAACTGTAAAACCCAACTGTTTAACTCTGGTGGAGTGGTAAAATAAGCCTATTTCCAAAAAAAAGTGGAGTATCCCTTTAACAAATCAGAAGACACCTGATGTTAACAAAAATAATCACTGAAGGAGAAAACCGTATTTTTAAGTCACCATTATGGAGATCAGTGTGTGTGCGATTACAAATTTGGCCCCAGAAGTTTGCTAAATTTGACACAATCCCTCTGGGCATTGATTCATAAAAAGAGATAAAGCAGTTTTTTGTGTGTGTGCATTTGTGTGTGTGTTATTTTAAAGATGTAAAAAGTTTCAAAACAATAGAGGACCTGATTTAGACAGCATGTTTAGTGTATGTGTGTGCACTTATGTGAATAAATTGCAATATGTCGGCATTGCCGGTCAGAAAAACCCTTGTAGTGTATCTATTTCTCAGCTCCTCTGAGAAGATAGTATTGATAACAGCTTAGCATATGATACACATTCACTCAAATTAGAAGGAAGATGGATTTTTGCCCTCTCCCGCTGTCTCGGCACTAACCCCCACTGGTTACATTATGTTGGAGATTACAGCTGGGCTGAGGTGACAAGAGTATCTGCAGGCAGGTGTCGGAAAAGGCTATTAATACTGATCTGAAATTATGTTTAAGTAGATTAGATTTTAATCTGGGCCAATTAAGATGGTGCTAGATAATCATATGAGCGTAGAGTGCATACATGAATCCTTATTTGCATAATGATTTTAATTGGAAAAGTGGGAAAACAGACATGCACATAAAAAAAATCGTGCTAAAATGATGAAAATTGGCATAAACCGCACAGACGCATATTTGCTAGTAACAAATGTGCATTCATCACTTGCGAGGAAGAAATGGCACATGCAGTCGATTACTTCCAAATTCAGTTACTCGTTCCAAATTGCAGTTAGGAACGTTATCCATCACACATTTAAGATTATATAATCTGACTACTTTTTGATTACTTTTTGGATGACTTTTGACATAAATTATTTATCACATTCATTTGAGTATGATAAACTTGTACCGTACTGATATAAAAAATTACAAACGGAAAAAAAAAATATATATATAGTCCATTCTTCGTGTTCGGGATGAAACTGCAGGGGTTTGTGAGTATATGAGTATAATGAAAAGCTAATAAGTAATTAAATCATGAAAAGTGTAAAATTAAAATAAATAATTTTAATTTAAGAAAGAATCAAAATAAATCAAGTATTCAAATGCTGTGGGTCTGCACAAACCTGGAAGACCTTCTAAACGTATACAAGCCGTAGGCTTTTTAGAAAATTAAATGTATAAGATAAAAACAATTATTAGTGAGAGTCAAAGAATTATGACAAATTTACAGGCATTGTAAGAATTGGAATTGGAAATTCAACATATCGAATTGCAAGTACTTAAAGGGATAGTTCACTTTGGAATTATTTTTGGTATGTTTTAGCTTACCTCAAGGGCATCCAAGTAGCTTTCATTTTTCCGCAATAGTTTCAATTTTGATATTTTTAGGTCAAACCGTTCTTGTCTGTCAGTCATATAATGGAGGTCTATATGGTCACCACCTCAAAGAGCATGCACAGAGAAGTCCAAATTAAACATGATTTAATGACTCGTAAATAAGTACACATTGATGGCCCAAGAAAAAAACGAACTGTATTTATATCATTTTTACCTCTTGTAACCACAGCCACAAAACGCCCGCAGATCACTTGGACGTGGTTGTGGTTACAAGAGGTAAAAACGATATAAAAACTCTTTTTTTTCTCACACGAACCGCTCGTTTCGTGTCTTAGGCCATCAATGTGTACTTACATTTATAAGTCATTAAATCATGTTTAATTTGGACTTCTCTGTGCATGCTCTTTGAGGTGGTGACCATAGACCTCCATTATATGACTGACAGACAAGAACGGTTTGACCTAAAAATATCAAAATTGAAACTCGGAAAACAAAGACACCTACATTTTGGATGCCCTCGAGGTAAGCTAAAACATACCAAAAATTAATTTCAAAGTGAATTTTTGGAATCTAATTACGTAATCCAGATTACATGTAATCAGTTATAACTCAGCACTGGCTAACTGTGAGGTTATCCTCTCAGATCCAAGATCTATTAACCCATTGACCTTTGCACATGATCTAGAGTAGACTTCCCAATATAAAAGACTTACAGCCTAGGCTATTGATGGCTTGAACATGTGTTTGATACCTCTAGTAAAATAGCAGTTTATGGTCATCACACAAGAAATCGCTGTTTTTCGACACAGCTGTTCTCATCCTGATTACAACCGGCAAAGGTCCCATTTTTAGAATAGACTGCGCATAGTTTGATCAATATCTTCCACTGTTATGTTGAATTATACTCTAGATATAAAGCCCATCCTGTGTTCAAATGACCATCCAGGCCTCTTCAGAACATTCAAGCCTTGTTCGCTCCAAGCTTAGGTAGCTGTCGAATTCTGTATGCTTCAAAAGTTCATTTAAGTGTAGTAATAAGACACATTAAGTCAGGATTCTCATTGTTTGCATAATTGTAATGCATTAGCAGTGGCAGCTTCGACAGGTGAGATTTAACTGTACTTGTTAAGAGCTGCAAAAGCTCTGTAGAGTCACTGGTAATGATTCACTGCATTTAGGATTTATATCATTGGGTTACGAGAATTTTATCAGTATTTCTCTTGAATCAGACTCATAAATTCAAAGTCTGTGCTCATCTTTGTTTCTGCTGGTTAATAATGCTGATGATGTAAATGGATATAAATCTTCCATTGATTGGACTGTCGTATTTTACATGGAGCCGAGTGTTTGACAGTCTGTGCAGAATTTTAATGACCAAGATGCTTTATAGAAATTAAAAAAAAAAAAAAAAACACCTTTGGAAAGAGTCATGCCCCCTTTGGTCCTTCTCAACTTAGATTCCCAAACATTTTCATGAATCTTCAGAACTTCATTAAGCAGTGATGCAAGAAGCTCATTCTTCCACCTTCTGTGCCCTTGATGAATTTTATGCAAAACTTTTCACATTTAAAGTCCCAAATCGTGCATGGATTTAATGCCACTTCTCATTGTGCCATGTCGGCTGGGTCTAAGCTTTGGATTATCACACATTTAAGAGATTTGGTTTATGTTATATTATATTATATTACATTTTTGTTCGTATATGTACTGATCTTTATTACTGTAGCAAATACAAATACATGCAAAGTGCACAACAAAACAATAACCTCTACAATGATGTGCTTATGCGTTTATAAATTAAACTGTAAAATGTCTTGCACCTACACAAGACAAAGCTTAAAATCAAGTTTTGAATGTTGTTGTTCTAAAGGGATAGTTCACTTTGAAATGAATTTTTGGTATGTTTTAGCTTACCTCAAGGGCATCCAAGATGTAGGTGTCTTTGTTTCGGCAGTAGTTTCAATTTTGATATTTTTAGGTCAAACCGTTCATGTCTGTCAGTCATATAATGGAGGTCTATGGTCACCACCTCAAAGAGCATGCACAGAGAAGTCCAAATTAAACATGATTTAATGACTCGTAAATGTAAGTACACATTGATGGCCCAAGACGCAAAACGAGGGGTTTGTGTGAGAAAACGAACAGTATTTATATTGTTTTTACCACTTGTAACCTCAGCCCCGTCCAAGTGATCTGAGGGCGTGGGCACTTCGGTCTGTGCAAGCGGCGAAAAGCACCAAAAGTGATCTAAATATGGTTTTGAAAAAAAATTCAACGTTGTCTGTTGATACAGTATATCGAAATTGTCTTCCATTGCGATTTAACGTATATCTAAATATGTTTAGATCTTCACAGTGAAAAGTAACACTTCCGAAATCTCTGTGTAAAAATGAGTGACGTACATGTGCAAAAGATCACTTCCGGCGCTTTCCGGCTGAAACGCCCACGCCCTCAGATCACTTGGACGTGGCTGTGATTACAAGAGGTAAAAACAATATAAATACTGTTCGTTTTCTCACACAAACCATGTTTAATTTGGACTTCCGTGTATGCTCTTTGAGGTGGTGACCATAGACTTGCATTATATGACTGATAGACAAGAACGGTTTGAGCTAAAAATATCAAAATTGAAAATACTGCGGAAACAAAGACACCTACAACTTGGATGCCCTTGAGGTAAGCTAAAACACACCAAAAGTTAATTTCAAAGCGAACTATCCCTTTAATGTGCTTTAAGACAAACCATTTGCAAATTCATGAGTCAACACCATTACTTATGTTGTGTGGCCACCACTGATAGGTGGCCAGGTGGCTTGTTCTCTTTCTGAAGAAGGCGTTGACGACAACGAGATCACGGGCTTAGGCGCAATCCAGGATGTATATTATGATGAACTAAATGCCTTTCTCCACTGACGTTCTGGGTTGTTCAAAGCGTTTCTGATGATTGTGTGAAGGCAGACTTCGAGATGCGAATAGGAACATGGTTTGTTGTTTGATAACACAGTCAAACAAAAGGCTAATCATATGAATTACCGTTATGTGTCCGACGGTGTAAAGAGCGATAACATTGTGCAGTGTTTATCTCACTAAGTTGGCCGAGCGAATCTCCTGAGATGGTGGGAGTGGAGGCGGGGCTAATTAGCATATTCATGGTACATTGAAATTCTTTTGTTACAATGTGGTTTATGGATTGAATATTTTCAATAAGATAAGGCGGCGATGTTCTGCTGAACACATAAAATATGCATGCCATTAGGTTATTCACATTTGAATAAATTGAAATCTTGCCCTTAAAACTGCCCTTTTAGAAGTAGCCTGAGAATAGTTTCACTTATTATTTTAAGTCAGTGGTTCTCAATTGGTCAGTCACGAGTCATGAACGAAAAGTGCATCAAAACATTGGCTAAACACTTTTCATATATTGTTTGTTGTCAAAGGCCATTTATCCAATCACACTAGGGTTCTCTGGCACACATTCATCCACTTGGTGTCTGCAGAATGTGGTAGATGCCAACATGAACAAGTCACGTGTCGTGATTTTGCAGAGTCATGCGTTCCTGGGTAAATTTTGTCCTAACCATATTCCTACCTCTAAACCTAACCCTATCCGTAACTTCTCCCTAAAATCAGAGGGAAATGATTGATGAATAACACTGATGTTGAAGCACCTAACTAAAACTTGACATAAACTGTAAACTTGTCTTTTAAATCTGATGAGTGGAATATAATGCTGTTCCAGGATCAGCAAAGATGTTGGTCCAGGAACATGTTGCACTTGGAGAAATCAGGTTATGCTCTAATGTCATGTCAATTAAAATAAATAAAAAAATAACTTTGTCCAAAGAAAGTTTTGAAGAAATAAAATGAAACACCACATTGTATAAGATAAGTTTTGGCTTATTGCAACAGACTTCTATGATCATCAACTAACTGGTTTCTTAAAATGATCTTCAAAATGAAATATTTCGCCTCTCTCTGCAACAGTTTTCAAAAGAAGCAACATTTTATTTCATTGTAAAGAGCGCGGATTTAAATCAATGTATATTTGCCTGGGGGACACAGCTGGTGGGCTCCCCAGGGTTTCACTTCACCAGGGCCATTTTTGAAAGCATTGGTATGTCAAAATGTATCTCCATCCATTCAATGTACCCTGAGGGAACAAAGCCTGATCAGAGCTCTGATCAGAACACAGCTGGAGAAAAAGAAGAACAAATTGGAGACACTTCTTTCAAAAAACCCATTCTGAATAAGGATGAAAAAATAAAAATGATAGAAAATAGCGCAAAAAAAAAAATCTAAATAAAAGCTTGACTCTGTGAAACAGCAGAGAGAGGATAAAATCAGCAAACATACAGTAGCTTTGACATTTTGATGGTGTGGATGAATTTGGCACTTCATTTTTCAAAAGTCAAGGAGAAAACTCAGTCGGCTGAAACTGGTTAAACTTACTGACAAACTCTGACGACGATCATTTGGGGATTGCATATCATACACTTTACGATTTTACGCTTTTGCCATTTACTTTCATAATAAGGCATTATCTTGAGTAATGTGTAACAAACATGATCAAGGCAAAGTTATATACGTTGTAATATTATATTAATTTTCTCTGCTCACCAAGCTCTGCATTTATTTGATAAAAATACAGTAAATTATTATAAAAAAATATTATTGCAATTTTAAATAATTGTCTGTTTTCTATTTCAAGGGATAGTTCACTTTAAAATACATTTTGGTATGTTTTAGCTTACCTCAAGGGCATCCAGGATGTAGGTGTCTTTGTTTCCGCAGTAGTTTCAATTTTGATATTTTTAGGTCAAACCGTTCTTGTCTGTCAGTCATATAATGGAGGTCTATGGTCACCACCTCAAAGAGCATGCACAGAGAAGTCCAAATTAAACACGGTTTAATGACTCGTAAATGTAAGTACACATTGATGGGCTAAGACACAAAACGAGCGGTTTGTGTGACCACAGCCACGTCCAAGTGATCTGAGGGCGAGGGCACTTTGTGGCTGTGGATACAAGAGGTAAAAACTATATCAATACTGTTCGTTTACCGCTCATTTTGTGTCTTTCAATGTGTACTTACATTTACAAGTCATTAAATCATGTTTAATTTGGACTTCTCTGTGCGTGCTCATTGAGGTGGTGACCATAGACCTCCATTATATGACTGACAGAGAACGGTTTGACCTAAAAGTATCAAAATTGAAACTACTGCGGAAACAAAGACATCTGCATCTTCTATGCCCTTGAGGTAAGCTAAAACATACCAAAAATGAATTCCAAAGTGAACTATCCCTTTAAAATGTAAGTTATTCCTGTGATGCAAAGCGGAAGTTTCAGCATCATTACTCCAGTCTTCAGTGTCACATGATCCTTCAGAAATAATTCTAATATGCTGTTCAAGAAACTATTTTAATGTTGAAAATAAGTGTGCTGCTTAATATTTTTATGGAAACTGTGATGAAATATTTTTTTTCAGGGTTCTTCGATGAATCAAAAGAACAGCATTTATTTAAAATATAAATTGTTTGTTTGTAGAATTGTTACAAAAGTCACGTTTGATTAATTTAATGAATGTATACATTTTTTTGCAGTTTTATACATCAAGTATGCTTGTAGATGTAGTGTGTGCATCCACAAATTATAGAAGTGTCTTGTTTGAAATAACGGATTACTGTAAAATATATATATATATTTTTTAATAATGTAACATTTTTACATTCAACATTTCAATATTCTCAACAGCGAGAAGCTTCTGAAGTCTAGTTATTGTCAAAATAAACCAGAGAGAAAATATATTAAAAGGATACGTACATTTTTAAAAGTTTATCCTTCAATCCAAGCCATTTTTGAAACCTTCCTCACTTGTATAGAGCTGTCAATTGAGCCGTCAATACAAATCTACAGCTGGCCATTTGCTTGTTAATGGAATCGACGGATCAATCAAGGCATCATTGGGCACTGCCAAGCCAACCTTGACAGGGAACGTCTCTCATTTTCAGTTAAGTAGGCTTTAAATGGGGAAAGAGTCTAAATGTTCATATGTGCTTTCCAAAAGCCCAGGCAGAAGTCACTTTGCTTTAATCTTCGACCAGACGTCCTTCTAACACAATTCCAGCTTTAACGATCGTAAGGTAAACTGCGTAACCGCCCTTAAATCGGCACTTTAGGATAACTCCTAACTACAGCTTTTACCCAAGCTTTCTTGCTCTGTTTGGAAAGTTATTTCATTATTTGTGGATTTGGAGGATGCTTTCTACCCTCTGGCGAGGTTGTGTGGGTTGTTTTGAGTCCTTGTCTTAATTTCCCCGTGCGTTTGAAAGAAGAGTTTCATTTTTGACGGATCTGACGTATTCTTCGGTTGCTTATGAAATGCAGTTTTACTGGCATTAGCTCTCGGAGGGAAACCAGTATATAAAACTCAAACGTTTTTAGACGATCTTTAGGGTGTCTGTAGGGCATTTTTCACTGGAAACCAACATCATTTAACCGTGAGGGCGATTCACTATAAGCTTATACAAACTCCTTAAGGGCAAAATATTATCGGACTCAATCCTCTATGATTTCATTGACAGGCAGGATGTTGTCATAAATACTAAGAAACTTTTATTCTCTGAACACCTAAAAGGAGGTCATGATTTCTCAGAATTAGCTCATGAATGAAATACTGTAGATTTGCACTAATAGCTTTGTTGTTGTTTTTAAACATCAATTTCCCTTTCTAACCCTCCTGACAGTATTAGCAAACACATTTGAGTAAAACGGCAATTGCTGTTCCCACCTTTTAAGCTGCATGCTAGTTCTCAATATAATCTCATAAACATCAGTCAAAATGACATTATGATTACACAGCAGCATGATAAGGGGGAAAAGTCAATGGTTACCAGGTTATTTCCTGGATTTGGCTAGATCCTTTGCTGTGTGACTCAGCATTGCTGTGTTGCTAACAGGCTTATTTGCTAGTAGCAAGCTGGGGAATACACGTTCTGAAAAAGGATATCCCCCAACTTTCCCCTAGGGCCCTCTCCATGTAATGCGGAACTTATTTGATCAGCCTTTCTGAATCTGGATGAGCCGTTCTGCGGTAGCATTTAGCTTCGTTCGAAGCATTCGCTTAATAAACAGAAACTGTACTGAAATAGACCTGCAGAGGTGGAAAATAGCCCCCATTACACTTATGACATGGAGCCAACACAATTCACAGTACCCAAGATGCACCTTGACAAAGTCACTGATAACGCTCTTGAAGTCTGTATTCAGAGAATGGTTTGGTTTTTAACATCAAAGGATGGCAAACAATTTTCTTTTTTTTATTTGAGAAGCGAATTTCAGTTTGCTCAAGGTCCTAACATGAATATTGAAAGCAATTAGCCTGACTTCGTCATACTCATATTCTAATGAGAATATGAGTCTGAAATCACTCAATTGAACTTTAATTATGAGGCGTGTCGTAACCGAACCAGGACAAAAAAAAAAAACCCTCTGCACTCAATTGGATAGTCGGTAGACCTACCAACCAATCAGAGCAACGCATAAGTCAACTCCTTTGCATAGCGCAGTTTTCAAATACAGAACGTAGCCTACTTTATTTATTTTAGAAGTTAAATAACGAGTGTTACTTCTTTTACTTACTTCTCCATGAGTGCCACCAAAGGAGAAGCCACAACGACCACAGGCTTTTCATTACATCCCATCTTCTTAGCGACCGTCAGAGCTAGCTGATAAGCTACACTTTTCCCGAATCATGTAGGAAGGACGGCAAAAATATATTTCCGATCGACAAATTCCTTGATTGCAGTTCTCTGTTTGTTTATTAAAATGAATGCGCTGTCGATTTATTTTACAAAAGACGCGACAGCGGAATCTATACATCTCAATTCTCCAGCTGCACTCATCTTTGACAAGCGCTCTTTGACGACGTGAGGATTACGTTACTGAAGACCACCTGTCAATCATCATATAAAGCCCGCCCTGGCAATTTGATTGGCCCGTTGATCTCTGAACCGTTCATAATTACTCCTCAATGGATCGAGTCCAGACCGAACTTCCCGTCCAAAAAATGTTGTGGGCGGAGTTCGGGCTGGCATCCAGGCTAGAAAGCAATACAAACATACTGTACTATTCCTCAAAAAGGCATTTTATTATAAAATGATGCTATGTTTTGAATGAGTTTGAGAAGTGGTTCCTACGCTATCTCACGACCAATTCGTACGAATTCGACGAATGATTAAAAAGTGGCTAATTCGTACAACCTCACTCGTACGATTTGTCTAAACCCACGTGATGGGTAGGTTTAGGGGTGGGGTAAGGTGTAGGTCATTCGTTTGAATTCATACGAATTGGCCAATTCGTAAAATATGTACGATTTAGCAAAATCGTTCTAATTCGTACGAGTGAGGTCGTATGAATTGTTACGAATTAGCCACCTCGTAAAATTCGTACGTGAGATCAGGCTGACATTCTAACCTAAATATATAATAGTAAGTGACGCCCGTATATCCAGGTGACATCCGGAAAGCTATACGTATTCTGTCAACACATGTTATATTATTAAATAATTGTATCAGATGCTCTTTTGCTAATTTTTCTCTAGCTAGTTGACAGGTTTCAAGGTTTCAGGTTTCAACTCCTTGTCACTGATTTTATTGAAAGTTCAAATACTGGAAAATGTAGCTATGTTCGCATCCACCTATTTATATGCAAATAGGTAGGTACAAAAAAAAACACATAAAGCACATAGATGCACATACATTCTAAAACTGCTCGAAAAAATGTATGCGTTCAACTGAGGCGGATACATTTTGTACAAAAAATGACTTTGCCTAAACTATGAGAACTGTCTCATATCATTGTGTTATCAAACAACATGCAATAGTAGCTAAAAATAAAGCAAAAATTATAGATAATCTTTATAGATAAGTATAGATAATCTATACTTTAAACTCTTACACAGCCGCGACACGCGATAAAAGATATCTTTTCCATGTTAATCAGAGTTTTTGTCCTAACCAGACGCGACGGCGACATGCAAAGTTTCTAATTTAGAAACGTTTCCTATTTCTGCGACGTCATGGCTGACAGAACGAAGAAATTACACTGGTTATAAGTACACATAACTTATTTTTTAGTTAAAAATAGGTCACTGTGCCACAAGCGATAATGGATAATTTACCTCAGATTTTGAAAGCATGTAATATAGCGTTCAAAATGAATTCTATATGCAAACATACAACTGTACTTCATAACAAAATTAGTCAAAACAAAAAAAAAAACTTTATAGCACCACAAATCCAAATGACTAGCCTGAAATTGAGCATCCCAATTTATATTTTATCACTAGGGGGTAGATAAATGTAACTATGTAAACTCTAACAGACGTTCGGCAATATCCCCTACCTACAACGATTTAAATCTCTGCAACATTTATGTATAGTGTATAGATAAGGAATATTCATAAGGAAAAACATCCACAGAAACCTTAATTAAATTGGTTGATGACAACTGACTGGTAAGAGTAAGAATAACACCGTAAGAGGCATTCATGCCTGAGAGCATCTGACCATCCTTGTCTCTAATTGCAGAAATAGAAGAACTTGATTCATCATACTTCAATCGCAAAGCCAGGAGAATGTCTCTCTATCCACATAATAATGCCACCCAGTACTGTGCAAAATAAATGCAACTCTAGACGCCGAGAGGGAATGCTATTTGTCTTTCAATGCAATAAGCAAGGTAGCTATTTCCTCTGAGACATCAACAATGCGCATGCTATATTCAAGCAACTTTACTTTACTCTCAAGATCAGAGTCTTTTATTCTTTGTGATATGGAGAGGTGGAACAAAATACAATGCAGTTTTCACCCTAACAAAGCACTTATGCTTTTGGGCATTATGATATTCTAAGTATTCATTGTCTTCTTGGAGAGCAAAGAAGTGTTCAACCCAACAGTCTGGTGGAAGTCACATGTAGGGAAAAAAGGGAATTAATTGAAAAGGACATAATCTCCACTTGAACACTAGATGATATTTGGACAGGTAATATGTAATAAATCCATATTTTAAAAAAAAAAATGCCTATTCGCATACACTCTCAGAAAAAAAGGTACAAAAGCTGTCACTGGGGCTGTACCTTTTCAAAAGGTACACTTTTGTACCCAAAGGCTGCATATTGATACCTTAGTGGTACATATTAGCACATAAAATGTACATATTACCACCTAAAATGGACATATTAGCTCACGAAATTGACATATTAGCACCTAAAATGTACATATTACCACCTAAAATGGACATATTAGCTCACGAAATTGACATATTAGCACCTAAAATGCACATATTACCACCTAAAATATACATATTAAAACTTAAAATGTACACATTAACACTTGAAATGTCCATATTAGCTCCCAAAATGTACATATTAACACCTAAAATAGACATACTAGCTCATGAAATTGACATATTAGCTCGTGAAATGGACATATTAGCACTTAAAATGTACATATTAACACTTAAAATGTACATGTTAGCACCCAAAATGTACATTTTAACACCTAAAATGTACTTATTAGCTCATGAAATGGACAAAAGTGTACCTTTTGAAAAAGTACAGCCCCAGTGACAACTTTTGTACCTTTTTTTCTGAGAGTGTATTGACTTGGCAAACAAAAAATGTTTTTCACAATATTACCCAATTCACAGTTTTATGAAAGATTAGCCAGGATAATTATTTTCAGATCACTGTGAAGAAAAAAAACTCTAGGCCATAACATCCATTAGTCAAAAGTCTTGTGGATGCATATTTCATGTGTTTTGTGGCCTTATTTAAGAAACTTTCATTTTTAGTTTTTTCAATAACCACGCATAAACAATATTCTCTCAAAAAATACAAATATGTACATACATGTTGCTCACATATTATGGTAGCCCTGTTTCTGCTAAATATAGTGTAATTTCACCTGTGCCATTAATATGTTTATAAGCAACTGAAAATGTCAGGGCATGTCAGAACATACACCTTGGACCCCAGAGGGTTAAAATCAAAAGTTCAAATTAATAAGGTGTAAAGTTTTGGATTATAATCACGTATATAATCTGTAGGATATATATCATATATGCCACAGATTATATATAAAAACAGGTGATCATTAGTTATTCTATTCAGATTTTTCAACAGAAATAAAACAGCTAGAATATAAGGAAATACTGCCGTCTCGTTTCCAAAAATGCCACTTGTTCTCTCTGCACTCTTCATATGCCTCATGTGGAGAAAAAAAATCTAAGACTACAGTAAAGCATGAGTGATTTATCATATATTATTGCATTTTTGTGTTAATAGCGTCACACCATATGACTCGGGATGCTTCAGAGGCACTTAGCGCATGGAAGTTTGTTTCCATCAGTGTTTCAATTACAGTGGCTGTTACTTTCTCATTCCTGCGATTTTAACTTAGAGAACCCCATTTGGCAGACTGAATGTCAAGCTACTGCTTTTACTGTCTTATGAAAACAAGTACCAAAATGTCATCAGAACACATGATGTGCACCAGCGTTCACAAGCACTTAAAGGCAACTTCTTTATCGCTCTGAAAGAAATATTCATCACCGCTGCCTTTCGTTCTTCATTTGTCTTTTACTTACAAGCCCAAACAAAAGAAAGGAGAAATGAGAGTTATTTAGCTATTTTGAATTATTTATGCCACGTTTTCCTTTGTCTCTGAGAGAGCGGCAAAGACATTGTGCTTGTTTTGCTTAAGAAGGAGCAGATGCTTCTTAAAAAACATGCCCTCTTCTCCATCCAAACACATAGTAAAAATCTACTGAAGCTAAAGGAATGCACAAACAACTCTTTATCAGACACCCACCATCTTTATCCGCAATGTCCCCAAACAGATGCTTTGGGAAATAAAACCCAAACTAAAACCAATCTAAAAGTGCAAAGACAGTGCTGCCTAAAAGCAGACACCTCTGGAAGCTAAACCTCCCTTAATGTGTGATGCTGTGCATATGATCTTGTAATATGTACGAGGTTTGTGACTAATGGCCCATTCACTTCGATAGTGATAATTATAACGTTAACTATATTAGCATCAACACCAGCGGATAAATGAGTGGGTGAATGTGAGGCAAAATGTAAAGCGGTTTGATGGCCATTGGGTCTGTGAAAGCGTTATATATATGCAGTCCACTTATCGTAAGCGCATGTAGAAGAGTTTTGTAATGTTTATAAGGTTTGTAACTAAAGGCCTATTCACACCAAGAATAATAATTATAACGTTAACTATAATAACATCAACACCAGCAGACGATAACTCGATAGTTTAACTGCAAGTGCATGCTTATGCCGCTTTAAATGCTCAAGCCCAAAAATGTTTTAAAGGGATAGTTCACTTTGAAATACATTTTTGGTATGTCTATGGTGACCACCTTACGGAAGCCCTGAAGGTTAGAAAAAAGAAAAAAAGAGGTAAGAAAAAAAGAAAGAAAACTTATCTCATTATTTCGACTTAGTGAGTCATTATTTCAACATAATATCTTGTTATTAAGACTAAATATCTTATTACGACTTAATAAGTCATTATTACGCTTTGATAACTCGTTATTTCGACATAATATCTTGTTATTACGACATAATATCCTGTTATTTAGACTTAAGGCGTTATTTCGACATATTATCTTGTTATTACGACATAATAAGTCATTATTTCGACATCATATCTTGTTATTTCGACATAATATCTCGTTATTTCGACTTAAATCGTTATTTCAACATATCTCGTTCTTGTGACATAAGTCATTATTTCGACAATATCTCGTTATTTCGATATAATATTTTGTTATTTCGACATAAATATCTTGTTATTTCGATATTATATCTCGTTATTTCGGCATGATAAGTCGTTATTTCAACATAAATATCTAGTTATTTCGACATAATAAGGGACGCATTCTAATATGCAGTAAGCTACATTTACAAGCTTAAATTACGTATATTACAAGCTTAAATTATATTAAACTAAAATAATGTTAAATCTTGTATAACTTAAAAAAGTTGAAATTGCTTAACTTTGATGAGTTAAAGCAATGTAAAAACATGTTGTCATGACTTATTGATCATATAATGTTTTGCAGCAAAAAAAAGTTATTGAACTTACAATGACAGAATTACAATGACATCAAAGCTGTAATGTGATTAGTTATCAAGTCTTGCTATCCCCCCAAAAAACGACGTTAAATTGGAGGGGAATTTGATTGGCTGTCACTGTACGTTTATCATTCATCAGATGAAAAACAAAATCATTCTGAAAGTGAAACAAGTTTTGTTGTCGTTCCAGTTATCGTCCCTGGTGTGAACGGGCCTTAAAAATCTTCGTGCATGACAAAAAAAAAAAAAAAAAAAATCATTATATTTATGTTGAAAGCTTAAAACCGTGGTGTTACTAGCATGGCATCCTGCGCTGGGCACTTAGGAACGAGAATAGAAACAGACTTGAGCATTTATGAAATTCAGTGATATTCCCGCATAAATATTAATGTCACTGTATATGCAGGACTGCTTTAAATCTGAACTGTTTTCATTGACCTCTGCCTCATGCCTTAAATTATACTTTCATTTCCTGCTTATTTCAAGCGGGAAACTAATCAATGAGAATGGGTTTAGTAAAAATGTCCACATATATTCCCTCTGGCACTATTCAAATCTATTGGAGTGGAGTGCAGTGCATAAGCAATCACTCAATCCCACCTTTGACACCATATATTTAATTTCAGTTTAAACATGCTAACAAGTAATTTGCTTAACCCTACAGTATTAGCTTACACACACTAAGTGACCAAAGCTGACATAACTGAGCGGTTGTTTGAGAAGTCTTAATGCGTGGTTGCTTATTACCGCATCCTCAAGGTTTGCTTGATTTGATTCATAACTTGCACATGAACAAGCACTGACACTTAGGATAATAAACTGTGGAAATAAGTATTTCCTTATCTGTGATAGGGAATTCACTACTGTGGTATCAGGCCTTTCTTTAAGCAATTCTCTGACGCCTTAGCCTTTGTGACCATGTGGATTTAGTATTTTCTACACCAAGTTCTACGCTATATTGTCATTGCGATAGATCCATTCATGTTGTTTGGGGAAGAGTGGCACGTCTGATCCCTGGCTACTTTAAATTCATCACCGTTTTGACCAGCGGGAGAAATACACTCAAATCATGTCTCAAGAATGCACTCTCAGACACTCTAGGCCTGTTTGCGGGAGAAAGGAATATCAAAAAGTGCCTTAAACCTGTCTGCGGAGTAAGCGTACAATACTGAAGAAATTGTTTTTTTTTTTCTTGTTTTTTTTCCAGATCTAGGTTTGTCATGAACTTCTAGCTTTACAGAAACAGCATGACAGATCAATACTAAAAGCTACACAGATTGAAAGAAAAAGTTAGAGCTACATTTTTATACCATAAACTACAGAGTTTATGGTTAATTCATAGGTTATATATTCTAGTCTCTGTTTTGATAATATATTAATATGCTATATACAAATAGTGAGTTATTCATTCATTGTAACTGTAATTAACAATATGATTAACTTTGAATTAGCTCATTAAGAGATTGACCATGCTTTTTTTTAACAACGTATTAACCATAAGTGATGTACAGTATTTTAAACCAGTAGTAGTTATAAGTTAAGTTATTTGGAGTAAATAGTTCTCACTTTAGATTATGTCATGGGAAATCTGAAAATTTAATTAGATTACGTTGTTAAAATTGATCAATTAGGGTTATGATACAAAGCATAAAAAACATTACCTACATGATCTAATTAGGGCTGTCAAAACGATTAATCGCGATTAATCGCATCCAAAATAAAAGTTTGAGTTTACATAATATATGTGGGTGCACTGTGTATAATTATTATAAATAAATTTACACACATGCTTGTATATATTTAAGAAATGTTTTCATGTATATTCTGTATAATATAGATAATTTATATTAAATATAAATATTTAATATATAAATAATATTTTTTTCTTAAATATACATGCATGTGTGTTTTTTATATATATACAAAATAATTATACACAGTGCCCCCACATATATGTAAACAGGAACTTTTATTTTGGATGCAATTAATCGCGATTAATCGTTTTGACAGCCCTAGATCTAATTAAATAATAATTTCTAAATTACAGTTAAATTGAATGAAGAACGTATATAGTTGATTCATTAACAAGGTAGAGACTACAATATATAAACTATGAATAACTAATAGTTTGCAAATGAATTGTGCTTATAGTGTTCCAATGAAATCTAATTTTACCAAATAATCAAGTGCTTCAACTTACTTGAAAAGTCACATGGTCGAATTATAACTGAAATATCGCCATTATTCTTTGACTTCAAAATTAATTTAATAATTAATAATTCAGAGTGACCAAGTGCAGAATTGTGGCTATGGAGAATACTCATCTCTTGAATAATGTATGTATTCTCGGTCAAAGCATGCGAATGTATTAGGATATTTGATAGATGTTTTTAACGTTTGAGCTCTCTTGAGTGAGTAAACCCATAGAACTGAGCTAGTTTAAAAAAGACATACAATTCCTCACCCACGTAGCTGACAGTATATTTTATTTTTTAAATAATTGCATTAGTTTGCATCCTTTGTGTAAGATCAGTCATATTTTACAGGGCATTTTATTATTAAGATACCAGAATTTAATTCATTCATACAATAATAAGTAGTTACTGTGGTGGTGTTACCACAGTATCGGTCTAATAAATTACTTAATAATTGTGTAATTTAGGTAAAACAGCTTGTTTTATGACTGCCAGTTAAAATTGCCTCTTTATGCACTAAAAACCGATGACTGTTTCAGCACCTGGTAAATTAACAAACAGAAGCTGAAAACATAATCAGGGAATAATAAACAGCAGGACAATAATAAAAGGAGGTTAATGTCTAAATTTGTTGGCTAATGACACTTGTGCGTGTAAAGTGGCATGAGTTGTTCTTCTAGATATTTCACTCCATAAGTGTCTCCTTAAAAGAGATTCATTTCGACCAGCAGGCACAAAATTAGGCTGGAACTGTCCAAGGTGCTGGCCTTTCAACAGTCCTCACCTCATCTGTCTCAAGACACCCAATTTAAAGAGAATCATTTCGAGGGGGAAAATATGAGCATGGAGCACTTTTGTTAACGTGAGTCTCTTCATGCAGAAATTCTTAATTTCTACCCCCCAAAAAATTAGGCAGGAAGATCAATAAGCATGTGGGAGTATAAATATTAGGGCTGTCAAAACGATTAATCACGATTAATCGCATCCAAAATAAAAGTTTGTGTTTACATAATATATGTGGGGGCACTGTGTATAATTATTTTGTATATATATATATATATATATATATATATATATATATAAAACACACATGCATGTATATTTAAGAAAAAAATATTATTTATGTATAAAATATTTACATTTATATATAATATAAATCTATATACAGAATATACATGAAAATATTTCTTAAATATATACAAGCATGTGTGTGTATTTGTATATATATAATAACACAGTGCCCCCACATATATTATGTAAACACAAACTTTTATTTTGGATGCGATTAATCGCGATTAATCGTTTTGACAGCCCTAATATATATATTTAATTTAAGGAGCAGGATGACTTCAGTACAAAATAAATACTGTGAGAAAATGGTATCGAAATTCATTTAAATCTCACCAGTTCACTTGGTGTGATACACTGAATGTCTGGAATCTAATTGAATTTTCATTAATATTTCAAATGTGTAAAATGCACTGTGAAAAACAACATTTTAAGAAACACACACACACACACACACACACACACACACACACACACACACACACACAGACACGTGCATTCATACGTATAATAATTATGTATATAGCACATTAACTTATTGCACGATGCATCGTTTCTTATTAAGACTTTTCACCACTCCACCACACCATTTGGGGAAAAAAATAGCCACTTAGACAAAAAAATATATATATCTACTTAGTGCACTTTAATGTAAGACACTACATTTGGAAGAAAAGTGCAGATCCAAGACGAGATACTCAGACAAAATGCTGAGGAAGGCATTAAAGGACTTTGCATTGGTTATGGCTGGAAGCACAGTCAAATACATCATTAACGAGTAAAGTGAGGAATAACTATATATCTCACTGTAATTTAAAAAATGGATGTCAATGGGAGCCTATTACACCTCATCTGAAGAGCATCCTTGGACATTTAGTAGCATGATTATAGTTTAATGAAACCCAAACTGAACTTTGGGCTCCACTGGTGATTTAGGTGGCAATGAGCATATTTCTTTGTTACAGGGTTAAAATTATGTCGATTTTTTACTATGAAATTCAAACAATAAATGTTGTTCCAAGTCAAGTGGCGTGTTATCTATGCATTTTGAGCTATCCGTGTGTATTCGTGTATGAATACGCCGTTAAATGTCCGACAGATTCCGCGTATATGTACACACTGTTAAATGTCTGAGTGAAACGAAGCAAAATGTAGATCTACATCTGGGGAGTGATATTTTCTTTCCTAGGATGGTAGAGGAAGACTCATAAATGTTATTAACCCCAGTGACGGGTAGGTTTAGGGACGGGGTTGTAGTAGGTCATATATTTATACAGTAATGTAACGTTAAGTCAACGGCGTTCATAAACACGTTGAAAAGCGATTACGCGTTTTGATAGCACGGCAAAAATGGAAATACAAATTGACGTGTCATACATACGGAATTTTGGAATTATTTTTGGTCTTTTTTTGGAGATTTATTTCCACATATTAATGAGGCCTGAAACCGATCTGAGAATAACAGAATACATGTGCTTTTATCCGATCTGTCATATCCAATCTGTGCCATGTGGGAGGAAAAAAAATCTGAATTGGGTCACTTGGACCATGTAATGTAAATGCTGTCTAATATTCTCACATTTAAGCATGGCTAAATGCTGTAATACATACTAAAGTAAAAGAGCCAAAGAGGAATGTTTTCCCGGCCCTAGATACAGAAAACATCATTCATATGTAGCTGTCTGTTATAGAAACAATGTTAATGGTGGCCTCTTTACAACAGAAACATTGGAGCAGGGGCAACTTAGTTCCTCAAAACTTATTTCAGAAAGACTTCTTAGGCAGCTTAACGGTATAATGATCTACGGTAAAATAGAGCTTTGGTAAAAACCAAGCGAATATTTAATAACTACTATATACACTCTCAGAAAAAAAGGTACAAAAGCTGTCACTGGGGCTGTACCTTTTCAAAAGGTACACTTTTGTACCCAAAGGCTGCATATTGATACCTTAGTGGTACATATTAGCACCTAAAATGTACATATTACCACCTAAAAAGGACATATTGTTAGCTCATTAAATTGACATATTAGCACCTAAAAAGTACATATTACCACCTAAAATATACATATTAAAACTTAAAATGTACATATTGACACTTGAAATGTCCATATTAGCTCCCAAAATGTACATATTAACAGCTAAAATGGACATACTAGCTCATGAAATTGACATATTAGCTCGTGAAATGAACATATTAGCACTTAAAATGTACATATTAACACTTAAAATGTACATATTAGCACCCAAAATGTACATATTAACACCTAAAATGTACTTATTAGCTCATGAAATGGACAAAAGTGTACCTTTTGAAAAGGTACAGCCCCAGTGACAACTTTTGTACCTTTTTTTCTGAGAGTGTGGTAATTTCTCACTAGAGATGACATCAAAAATGGAAACCGTTGGTCAAAAACAGGCAATCAAATCGAAAGCACCCTTAAAATGCATTCACTTTTGTAGAAAGATTTGATAGTGCTTCAGAAAAGAGTAAACCACTAAATAAGTAGCAGTATTTCCTGTTCTTTAGGCATGGAACTTTGACCTTTTTATTTCTTGGATGTAATTAGGTTAACCTTTTGGATACTATATTTGGACTCCAAAAGAATTATTAACTCCCCAGCATTAGACTGTCTCTCGCTCTCTCACAGGTCTGGGCCGAGTAGCCAATCTCCCGTCCAGTCAAGGAATTCATTACAGGTCAAAACAACCTAGCGCTCTTTGAAGCAGTGCCCATTACTCTTTGCTAGACATTTTAGGAGGTCTTACTTGCATGAAAGAACACAACCGCTCTTGGGAATCTCTGCAGATCTAGGCCCAGCAGAGTGGGCTTTGCCCCTTTGAACCGCCGCCGAGTCAGCTTCCCTTACCCAATTTTTCATGTTATCCACATAAATAGAAACAGTCAAACTGAACTGGGGTCCGGTGATAAATCCTCAAAGACCTACTACTTGTCGAAATCCAGTTGTTGGCATTTGGTCAAACGTAGGCGTTAAAAGGGGACTTTGCGAATATCTTTGTTTGATTCGAGAGCCAAATATGCTAATAGGTTGGGAGTCTAAAAACAGGCCATTCAAAATCAGTCTCTTCACAATTTAGATTAATACTGAATATAGAAGAGCACAAATTTCGCACTCGTTACGTCTCTCAAGCTAAACAGCTTTTGACTGCTGTTTATATTCTGACTCAGCTTGTTCCAATTGTTCATGACAGCCTCTCACGAAACAATGAAACCCCAATGCTAAAGTTAGTCAAGCAAACAAGCCATCCAATGCGACATAATTTCGAGTCTAATACGGGTAAGAGATTATCAAGGTCGCACAAGCTAAGCTAAAAGCTTCCCGCTCTCCCACACGTTAGCGTTTAACCATAGCGTGAGTCATAGGTGGCCAATCTCACAGTACGCCGAAGCACAGCCCGTTTGTGTTTGTGTTGGTGTGCACCCAGCCATTCTTGTTTTTTGATAACCCTTTCAAACGGATTGCGTCGTATTAATAGGCACCCGGCAATGTGGCAGCTCCGGCGTTTATATATTTATATCTGTGCACAAAAGCAAGCCGCCGTCTGTCCCTATTGATTTATAGCATTATGGGCAAAAATTGCTTTGTTTGAACCTTTTCTGACCTCGTGGCCACTCTGTGATGCATCTTTAAACGCTCACTTCCTCTGTTCATGACCTGTCGCTTTTACGTTCCGCTGTCAAATCACGGTTGTTCGGCTTATCTCAACCCCTCCCTGGTAAGAGGGGCCCGTTTGGAAATAAAGCGAGACTTTTGCGGCTACAATAACACAAAAGCGTGCGCGACTGCAATGCTAATGCGGCGATAAGAGGGGATGTTCAGATTTACAGAGGAGAGACAGATGCTGAATTTGGATGCTCTTGCATATCAATGGAGATGCTGCAAGTGGAGCGTTTAAAATGTGCCATTAATGGCATTCCTCCAATTAGGTATCAAGCCCAGAATCAATGGCGCTGGATTGAAATAATTGCAAAAAGTATGCAAATACCAACGCTATGGATCGAGGATCCTGCGGGAATTGGTTATCCTCGCCCGGTCGGAATGGGAAACAGTCTGTGTTCATTATGATTAACCTTTTAGGGTCATTCCACGTTAAAAGCGCAGTCAGCTACGGCCTGTCTGATGTTAGGTAACAGATGTACAACAGCCTCCATTATCATTGGAAAGGCTGTTCCATATTTAAGCAGTGACATCGTTGCCATGAGGGCCGTATTGCTTTCATTTGAGCGAGTGAGAGTAAACTATGTGCAGTGATGTAGAGTCCAAAAGTGTGAGACCATTAACAATACATTTATATTCAAGTCATACTATGATATCATATAAGTACTCCGAAGTATGAATGAAAGGTTTAATCCAAATCAAGAGTTTAGGATGTCCTCCTTTTTTACTGACAGCTGCATTCAAGCTGCACAAAGCTCAAAAGAGCAAGAACATCTGACCTTTTGTAGAAAGTATCTCACATGATCAGATGTCACATGATGACCTTGAAAGATTGTATATTTTACATCTAATCTTTAAAATTAAATCTAAAATTAAAAAACAAACACATTTTCAGTGCGGTTTCAAACTGCGCATAACCTAGATGAAGATGATTTCACATCATAGCTGATACTTGGATCTGAAATGTAATATTGAACAATCAGCATCCATGAAATAAACCTTAATCATGTTAATTTAATTAACCACAATTCAAATATTTAAATCATTACCATTGATTTAGGGGTAAACTGTTAAGAATTATGTTTTTTCCCACTGACACTGGTTTAACGCCCAATTCATTAAAGCAATTATGCAAATCAGGGAACGAAGCAAGCATTCCCATAAAATCCATGCTCTAGGCAATCCCGATCCTCTAGAGTGTTAGGTTGTGGATGATGGAGTCTGTGATCTACTGTGATCGACTGGATGTATAACATTTCATGATCTATAGAAATTGTGCATGCTTCTAAAATAAAATTCCCTTCACCCCCTGCTGTTTTCCACAGATGGTAATAGTCTTAATTGCACCAGGCAAAATAACTCTTTTACAAAGGAGTTTGTGAATAAGGCTCAAACTGTAAACCCAATTTACATTGAAAGGAGGTGCGTTAGTGCAGACGAGAATTACAGTAAATATGGGTGGATAGTCAAGCCAAAATTACTAGTTAAATTTGCACCAAAGCCCAGTTTTCCAAATGTTTATTATAGGCATTTGTAATGCCAGGTGGAACGTAAAAGAACCGCCGTCATCTTCACAAACACGGGTGAATGTCTTTTCAGGCGAAGCACTCGACCAGAGGGAAATAATTTGACTCTGAATGTGGATGTGATTCAGCAGTGAGTCAGTAACATGCAAACACAAACCATGGCTAATCCCCAGCTAGACCTATTTTAAGTGGTATCTGTGAAAGACACAAGTCTCCTCCTTGTTTAATGATGTGCTTTTGAGCATTTGGAGGCATACCAAAGAACCAACAGTGTTAATCTCGTCAACAAAATTACATGCAAAAATGTTCGTTGATGAAGGATTTCTTGCAGGCAATGTTGACTATAGGGACTAGTTAAAAACATACTGAGTAACAGTGGACTAGGAATGTTTTAGAACAAGTAGAAATAATCAACATAATCCAATCATAGTACAATATTGTATATTGGCATCATCAATGGTTGCAAGAACCTTTAACATCCATGGAACCTTTCCAATGTAAAAAAAAGGTTCTTTATAGAAGATAAAGGTTCTTCAGATCATTAAAATATTCATTACAATAAGAAAAAAATTGGTTATTTAAAAAAAAAAAGAAAAAAAATGGTTATTTCACTCTATATAGCACAAACGGGGCTACCATAATATGTGAACAACATGTATGTACATGTTTGTATTTTTAAGAGAATCATGTTTATGCATGGTTATTAAAAAAAATGAAAATAAAAATTGCTGAAATAAAACCACAAAACACACTAAATATGTGTCCACAAGACTTTCAAGTCAAGTGGTGTGTTATCTATACACATTTTGAGCTATCCGCATGTATGCATGTATGTACACGCCATTAAATGTCTGAGCGAAACGAAGCAAAATGTAGGTCTACATCTGGGGAGCGATATTTTCTTTCCTAGGATGGTAGAGGAAGACTCATAAATGGTATTAACCCCACTGACGGGTAGGTTTAGGGACGGGGTTGGGGTAGGTCATATATTTATATATACAGTGATGTAACGTTAAGTCAACGGCGTTCATAAACACGCTGAAAAGCGATTATGCGTGTTGATAGCGCGCCAAAAATGGAAATACGAATTGGCGTGTCATACATTAGCCATTTCATTGGTGGGTCACAACCTAAAAGTGGGTGGCAAGACCGTTCTGAGGGGGGTCGCGGAGTGTATATAAAGAAACAATAACAAAAAAAAAAGTTGTTCTAAAAGTCACCCTAAATAAAAGTGGTTCAAGTTACACAAACACAATACTACAAGCAGTCTGCTCAATGAACAAATGCACAACTGAACCAAAACTAAGTCAGATGCTTGTAAATATGCTGCTGACTATTCATGTTTAACTTAATACCGTTTTCAAAATGTGAATTATTTTATAAGGAAAGCCCTATTTTCATTTACTAAAACTGTCATTTCAGAGAGAGTACCATCAACAAAATAAATAACGGCATGAGAAATTATTGAACGTATTCATCAAAACACAAACTGTCTTGACTTTATGAAAAATGACTATTCAAAATTGAAACAGCATCTGTTGCTATACAGGCTGATCGTTTATGGTTAAATAACATGATACATTTTCTCATATCTGTGAAATCAAATACTCTGCAATATAGATGATTTCATTTGTTATTTCTGTGCTTTATGACTCTGAGAATGTACTGACATTTGATGCAGCACACGTTGTAATTTCCTCTCTTTCCTGGCAGCGTTTTTTAAGGGCCCAGTAATTGAACCTCGTGAGGCTAACTTGCAGCTTAGAGGTGTTTTCGATAACTGCACTTACACAATCTTTTAATGCCTCGAAAACCACCTAGTGATTCCCTGTTAGCAGGTCAGAGAAAGAGAAACACTCACTAACCACTGCAGTGTAAACAACACGAATCTATCTATCTAAATGTTTCAGATTTATCTAGATATAGACGACACATTTGTATTTGACAGATACTATAAATCTGCAGAACTCAACTCATTTATCTAAACACGCCAAAGAGGAAATGGACTGATACCGATCAGCAAGCGTCAAGTGTAGGATTGCTTCACTTACTAAGCCAAGTAATTACCAAATGCCATGATGTTTAAAAAAATCACATGATAGTTTTTTTTTAATCTTAAGAAATTAATATTAAATTAGAAAATATTATTAACATTAACAAAGATTAATTAATGCTGTATAAGTGTTGTTCATGTAATGATGAACCTTAGTGCATAAACCAAAGTTAACAGATGCAACTACTGATCTTAAAGGGATACTCCACTTTTTTTGGGAAATAGGCTCATTTTACCACTCCCCCAGAGTTAAACAGTTGGGTTTTACCGTTTTCAAATCCATTCATCTGATTTTCTGATAATTAGAAGAATATCAGTAACCAGACAGTTTCTGGTCTCATTGACTTCCATAGTAGGAAAAAAATATATACTATGGAAGTCAATGAGACTAGAAACTGTTTGGTTACTGATATTCTCAAAAAAAATGGCTGAATACATTAGAAAAGCCAACTGTTTAACTCTGGGGAGTTGTAAAATGAGCCTATTTCCAAAAAAAGTGGAGTATCCCTTTAAGAAATATATGAGTAAATGTTGAGTTTAACATTAGCTAAGATTAATCAATGCTGTTCATTGTTAGGACATGTTAATTTAACTAATGCTAACATTAAACCTTATAGACCATTTCACAAAATGTAAACAACACTGGTCCAGAAGCACTTCCTGTTTCAGTTTGTAACTGTTTTCTTTATTTCACATGTATAGAAAACATCTTAAAGATGTTTGTTTAACTTCTTGATTCAGTTTTAAATGTTATGTTGGTTGTATTTTATCCCAGCTTTTATGTAGTGTTAAAAAACTGAAACAGGAAGTGCTTCTGGACCAGTGTTGTTTACATCTTGTGAAATGGTCTATAGTAAAGTGTTGCCATAATGATTATAAAGCCAAGTAGTCAGCTAGGAGTTAAAAAGAAAAGAGGAATTAGTGACTATTAGCTGAAAAAAATCAATTCAGAGGCAGACACTAATAAATGATTTTAATAAATCAAGCAGACCAAGTCCAAGTAAAGGCATTAAGAAAGAAAGTGTACCAATTGTGAGCACCATATTGACTTTATGCATTGATTATCTCTATGCAAATTGCAAGTTCTTGGTTTCAACCTGATTTGCATTTGCTTTTACAGAAGAATACTTTTGTACGAGGCAGCGAAAGAACAGGTGTTGGAAGTTTTGGCAAGCTTACAGTAAGTTTGAGATGATGGTTCTGCTTAAATGAAATGCTGCATCTGAGCCTCAAACGCTGCTGTTGTCATAACAGTCAGTGCGCATTTTGTATACTGTCAGAGCTCAAGAATCAACAGCTTCTGTGAAGAACACCAGATCAATCACAGTTCAGTACGCAAAAAAAAAAAAAAAAAAAAAAAATGAAAGACGACCAACCACAAAATGTGATTAGTAATCCTTCACTCATTGAGGAAGCAAGGTTGACTACAGTCAACATCACATTCAACATTTGTCCACTGTACATTCAGGTCCATCTCAGAATTTTTTTTTCTTCACAAAAAAAAACCCATAAAAAAAAAAATACACAGCGAGTCAATAGCTTCTGAGAAAGCCGTTTAAAAGCTAATTGAAACAATTTTCTCTTGCTGCAGGGGAGGCCAAATTACATCTTCTTTGAACTGCGAGATTGGGAAAAAGAAATTCTTTGAGTGAACTTAAAGCAATTGCTCAGAGACTGCGAGAGAAAAGGCAATCGCCAGAGAGACAGTTGTAAAGCAAATGGCCATATCTCTATCATTGTGCTTTGCATTACACTTTCATCATATATGACACCATGCTGCCTTTTGGATATCTCAAGAACAATAGCGACATGAAATAAATATCGAACTGCAAAGAGAAGTTACGCAGTCACTCTAGATGTGGAAATAGTTATGTAAAGTGATATTAGTGGAATTCAATTGAGGCACGAGGCATCACGTAGACAAAGGTACGCATCCCATTAACAACGCTGAAGGCTACTCAAAAGTTAATGGGGATACGACGGGGCAGAGACATTTGCATTTAAATTGGAACAACTTCCCAAATCCTATCGACCCACACGAGTCGAGTGGCGGAGAGGATGGAGTGATTGTAGAGACGGTATCAATGTGAATCCACTCTGAGGCAGGATAGAAAGACATTCATCCATAAATCCTCTCTAGAGAGCAACATATACTACTGACTCAGAAGCACATCGGTGCACCATTCGTGTCCACGTCTGTATACTTAAATTACTAATTGTTTTTACCATCATGGGCCCGCTGTTGTCAGACAGCTTATTATACCTTATTGTAATTTTTTTTTCTTTTGTCAAATCAACTTAATTTATGTGGTTCAGATAACATAATATTTTGAGTTTCTGATGATTAAATCAATCTCCTTCATTGTATTAACTCAATTTTACCATTTCAATGAACTTAAAATTTTAAGGCAACCAGGTTACTTCAGTTTTTTTAAGTTAAACCAACAATATTTTTTTTACAGTGATAGGTAATGCTTTGAAAATTTGGTTTCACTTTATTTGGATCTCTTTAACATATTCAGTTGACTATAAGTAACGTTGCACCTACATCTCTACTAACTCTCAAGTTTATTTTTAAAATCCATTATCATATTATTTTAATTGAAACTCCTATATAACTACAAATAACTAATGTTAGGGAAATCTGTTAATGTTTTGTTGTGCGTTCCTGAAAAAAATATCGGCCATTATATCGGAATATCAGATTTTAAAACCATCAAATATTTGTATCGGTATCGGCCTTCAAAATCCTTTATTGGTCGGGCTACAGACTGATGATAGTGGTATTAGCTAGCTTTGTGGTTAGCTAGTCTATGATGAGCCATAATTTAGCAATGGATTGCGTCATACTGCAAATTGTAAAACATACATTTTCAATATAAACAGGCCAAGGAGAGATGATATGTCTCATTGCTATAACTGTCACACTATTAAAGAAATACTTCAGTCACATTGTCAGTTAAAAGGACAGTCAGTCAACTACACTGTAACGTTACGTAACTATTACTAGCTAATTCCGCTTCACTCTCGGCTTATTTAACATCAGCAAAACTGGACATGATAGTCACAAACTTTGGCATGCTTATTTGAGTTAAGAGAACTAATGGGGATCTTTTAATTGTTATTCAAGTAATGTATGTCTCGTGACCAACTCAACGAGTGTTGCCAACAAGAACGGTGTAGAGTGCCCTCTGGTGGACAAACTATACAACTCTAACACTCATGACATGGTTCAAGCGTGTTTCGTCCGTTTTTATTTTATTTTTGAAATATTCATTTATCGGCCATTATAACTGCCGATACCGATAGTTTGGAAAATGCCTAATATCGGCCGATAATATCGGCCTGCCGATATATCGGTCTGGCTCTAATAATTATTACTATTTGATTTATAATTATTATTATTTGACTTCATTAAATATTTGGTCTGGATATACAGTATTTATAAAGGTTTGGAACAACTTGAGGATTAGTAAATGATGACTACTATCCCTTTTATGTTGAAGCTCACCTGAGGACATTCTTCTCCAATTAACTTTGCTACTACATGTCAACTTAACTCCTAACAGTCTACTAATTCTCAATTGAGAGATAGGAAGTGAAAGCCCTCTTGCCACATATTGACCTTTTCAGGCCAGGCTTGGTGTCTACCTCAAAAGATTCCACGAGTAGCAAGTGTGTGTGGAGGCCCCTGGCAGTCCAAGGCCTCAGAGCACAAGAAACCCCCAGAAACCCATCCCTTATTCTTACTTCACCCTAGACGACGTCTTTTCTTTCTTCAGCCTTCCTCATTTTTTAATCTGAAGTCTTCCAAGTCACTTTTTTTTCCCTCCCTCATGCTGTCATATTCAATTGACTGGAAGGCACAATCATCCAGACCCACAGATGGTGTGCTGAAGAGCAGCGGTCTCTCTTATCTCTATCACTCCTGCAGTTTTGCAGGGACACCCGTCACCAATGAGACATTGGCTCGCTTTGACCCAACTTTATCTTGCCCCCGCTGGACCCTTCTCACCATAGCCGTGTGTTTGCTACTCTCTTGAAGGCAAATAGTGGCTTCCAGCTAAGAAATGGACAGAAATACCTTCAGAACCCGTCTGTATTAAAGGACAGGCTGAGAGGACCAAATGACTTGATGTGTGAGATGGCCATTAGCATATGGTAATGAAGTGAGCTGTTGCACTTATGAAAGATTATTGCCATGTGGAGGCAAAACACATTGCCGTGCACCGCTCTGGGACGTTAATCAGATTTAGATTAAAATAATATTTCACCCTTATGTCATTCCAAGCATTTGTTACTTTCGTGTAGGACAAAAAGCATCAGAATCATTTACTTTCTATAGCATGTGGACAGACAGTCCAGTTTTGTTTTTTGTTTTTTTTAGAAGGCAGTATTCGTTTCAAGGGGCGGATGGAGACAAACCAAGAGCAGAGTGAGCCAGGGAAAAATAGCCAAATAACGTCTCCACTGTTCTCTGCTAAAGCTTTTCTGTATCTGCCTCCATCTCCGTCTGTCTGTCTATGTGCTGGTCAGCTTTCTCTCACTCTTTCTTTCAGTCTGGTCAACCTGCCCTGACCCTTGCAGACATGAGCCACGCTCGGCAAACACTGCGGACTGCACAAGCAAAAGCCAGGTTATTGAATTACAGCTAACTTTGGGATTTGGAAAAACATCTCTACAGTAATAAAGGTTAAGTTGCTTGCTTACGCATTCAGACGTTAGCAAGCTGAACTAATATTGAAAAACTTAAATAAATAAATAAATATAAATATCATTTAAATGGCAGCAAAACAGACTTTATTTTTATTTTGAACCAACAATAGCTGCCTGTATATAAATGTGAGAAGCCTATATATGAAGAGTTCAGATGCAAAAGCCTCTAAGTGCCATTTGAAATTTTCTTCTAAAATGATCATTTTTATCAAGCTTGTATATTTAAGTTCAGTAATTTCTCCTAAATGGCAAAGAAGATTACCTATTAATTGTCATTTAAGTGAAATTACTGAACTTAAATATACAAGTCTGATAAAAATGGTCATTTTAGAAGAAAATTTCAAATGGCATTTAGAGGCTTTTGCATCTGAACTCTTCATATATATATATATATATATATATATATATATATATATATATATGTAAACTGTTAAATAGTAATACATGTAACACATAATATAATAATATAATATAATATAATATATAATATAATATAATTAGGGCTGTCAAACGATTAATCGCGATTAATCGCATCCAAAAAAAGTTTGTGTTTACATAATATATGAGGGTGCACTGTGTATTATTAATTTATATATATAAATACACACACATGCTTGTATATATTTAAGAAATATTTTCATGTATATATATTATATATATATTTATATATAATTTATATTAAACATAAATATAAATATTTTATATATAAATAATATTTTTTTCTTAAATATACATGCATGCGTGTGTATTTATATATATAGAAAATAATTATACACAGTGCTCCCACATATATTATGTAAACACAAACTTTTATTTTGGATACGATTAATCGCGATTAATCGTTTGACAGCCCTATATATAATATAATAATATAATATAATAGTTTGAACTATTTAGGAAAATGCAAACTATAAAATAATAAGGTATAATGTAAACATAATGTAACATACACTCACCTAAATGATTATTATCAGAGGATGGGTACATGGTGGTCATAAAGGGATGGACATGGTCAGAAACAATGCTCCGGTAGGCATTTAAACAATGCCCAGTTGGCACTAAGGGGCCTAAAGTGTGCCAAGAAAACATCCCCCACACCATTACACCACCACCACCAGCCTGCACAGTGATAACAAAGCATGATGGTTCCATGTTCTCATTCTGTTCATGCCAAAATCTAACTTTACCATCTGAATGTCTCAACAGAAATCGAGACTCATCAGACCAGGCAACATTTTTCCAGTCTTCAACTGTCCAATTTTGGTGAGCTCTTGCAAATTGTAGCCTCTTTTTCCTATTTAGTGGACATGAGCGACTGTGCATGAAAATCCCAGTAACTGAGCAGATTGTGAAATACTCAGACCGGCCCGTCTGGCACCATCAACAGTGCCACACTCAAAATTGCTTAAATCACCTTTCTTTCTGATTCTGACATTCAGTTTGGAGTTCAGGAGATTGTCTTGACCAGGACCACACCCCTAAATACATTGAAGCAACTGCCATGTGATTGGCTGATTAGATAATTGCATTAATGAGAAAGTGAACAGGTGTTCCTAATAATCCTTTAGGTGAGTGTATATATGTATAAATAACACCAGTATAACATAATACGATATAATATAATCATTTTCACCCTGTATGTAAAAAAACAACAACAACTTTGCTCTCACAAGGAAGCAATCACTCAGAACACCTTAGCAACCATACATCAACACCTTGGCAACCACCCAAAATGCCCTAGAATAAAAGTTTTGTTTTGCACAGTCATGCATTCATAACCATGTAAGAGACTCAGAACTCTAGAATTCAATTAGAACAGGTCACAGTCGAATGCCCCTCACATGTACAAGCTGTATTATGATCTATAACCAGAAACGCAGGCTTATCTGATTGCTATTGACGTATACTGTATTTCATGTATTCAAATGCAGCTCCTGGGGTCTAGTTCCAAAATCACAAACATTTGATGTCAACCCTTTTGGACAGATGTCATTTTCACTTGAGAGAGGATATGACACTCCTGTCCAAAGAAAACCAGTTTGGTCCAGGGTGTCACCGCCTCAAAATTAGATCTGGGAGGGAAAAATCATTACACGAGTAGATGAACGGCCGTCTTACCCGCCCCCCTGGGTCTAAGTTGAAATTTGTTTATTTCTATTCTAATGGCCAGCCTGTCACATGCCATCAAGGCTATTTTATTGGTTCCCATTTGTGTCTGATGCCAGTCAGCATTAGAGGGGCTGCAGAAAACTCACCCACGTGCTGGTGTTACGACCCTTCTGTTCACTAACACACACACGACACGAGACCCGCTGATAGTTGACAGATGTGTGTACTGCTCTGCTGCCCTTGTGGAGTTGCAATGAGGCACAATCTTCTTTTTTTTCTCTCTCAAAATGGTTGTGACAGGATTTCAGGAAGGGATATATTCCTAAACTATTGGAAAGGCCAGATGTCACACTAATGCAACACTTTTCACAATAGTGATAACATACAAGCCAAAAGCCCATTGACATATCATTCAGTAAAAAATGCTAAATACTGATTGGATGCACCACATTTTCATAAGAGCAGTCTTAAATGAGTTTAGTAAAGTCTTAAAGGGGTCACGTAAAGCCAATTTTGTATTAATATGAATCTTTAGGGTCGAAATGAAAACTTGCGCGTGACGTCACCGTCGGCCGGAGTGCCTGCAGTTACTCACAGTGAGTGGCAAAAAGACTGAGCGGCTATATTTGTTATTAGCGTGAATGCTGGGAAAAACAAACACAACACATATAAAGCGGGAAAGAGTTTTGCGAATGGAAAAAAAAGGGGACAAATAAGGTACAAAAGTGCACCTTTTAAAAAGGCATCTCCTCAGTTTCTCTACCTTTTTTTCTGAGAGTGTATATGTGTGTGTGTGTGTGTGTGCCTTTTAATACATTACACAATAGAGTGGGTATCATTTAGCAGGATTATTATTACAAAGGGTGAAAAATGACTCGGATAATAAAACACTTGAGCTTGTTTGTCTAATCTCATGCTTTGACAATTCTGAGTGCAATCATGGGAAGCTAACCTTGAGAAAGAAGAATTAGTAATAATTGAAATCCAGATAGAAGGTTTTTACTAAAGTAAAAACTCATCCAAAGCTCAAGTTATTATTAAATGTCATCTTGTTGTGTTGTTTGGTGCAAGAATTGATGAAAAATGAACATGCTGTATCTGGAATTTTTATTTCTAGAAAATATTCACATCATTTAAAAACGCACCGTAATGTCACTCTTTACATTGTCGTCGTCTTGGCGAAGGCTCGGCAGAACTGCGGATCGTACACACAAGTCTTGTACAGGACGATATAGGCATCTAAAGATTTATATGCCCCCAGTTTCTCTTTACGATCGTTTTCTCTATAAGGTAGGTGTAGAAGACAGGCCACTCAACCGAGGTAACGTAGCGTTAATCCTGTCAGATCGTCCATGCATTGAGTGAGCGTGTACGGGTCGGCCAATCTGGTTCCGTCCGTTAAAAATAACTTTTGGAAATAAATATTGCGGTCTTGGACACTGAAACCTTACACACTAAGATAAAATTGGATTTTCCCCAGTCATTGTTAAAAAACAAGCTAACAATACTTGCAAACTAGCATTAGTGGGATCAGAGGGATCGTTCTGCCTCCACCTAAGCTCCACCCACAAAAAAACGTCACCATGTTTACCAAATGAAAAGGGGTCTATACGCATTTTGAGCTATCCGTGTGTATGTCCACGCCGAAACGAACCGGTATCTTTTGCGTCTACGCCGTTAAATGTCCGAGTGATTTCGCGTATGTACACGCCATTAAATGTCTGAGCGAAACGAAGCAAAATGTAGATCTACATCTGGGGAGCGATATTTTTGGTAGGGGAAGACTCATAAATGGTATTAATTAAATAGTTATTACTTTTACAGTATGTTAATCCATTCAGCAGATGATGTTCCAAATAAACCAGTGCAGAAAATGCAAAGCAAGGATTCCATTCCTGCTTATTGCCTATTTAAATTAAAGTTGGTTCCTAACACATTCTTCATGTTAAGAATTAACAGTAATATTCATAGAAGCACATTCTCATATCAAAGAGAATGCACCACGGAATAAGCAGCGTTATGCATTTGCTTGCAGAAATGCAGTGTATGTGTGTGTGTGTGTCGCGTCTGGCTTCAAGTCAATCTGTGCATTGATTGCGGATCTTGATGAGATGAGGTCTTTCGGGAGGTCTTTTAACTGCACTTTGCTCTATCATTGGTGCATGTTTGCATCTGCATATGTGCTTGTTTACCGAACCCATTCAACTCTTTAACCACTCATCCTTTTTCTTCTCTTCTACTCTCTTGTTCCTCTTTCTCATTATCATTCGCACCGCTTCACAGCAGGATTAATTGGTCTGATCAAACTTTCTCCCAATAATGCGAACAGAATCATTACTAATGAAGTGAATACTCTTTAAAAAGTCTGGAGAACGCTTTCCCCCAGCTTCATTTTTGAGAAATAAAGTGCTCTTGATGAACCAGGCTGATACAAATACTTCGTTTTTTTCCCCTTGTACTGTCTGATGAGAACACAACTGGACTGAAGCTCCTAATCTGAGTCTGACGTCTTCGAAGAAACAGAACTTGCTGTGCTGAAATGCGAATGCACACACACCTCCATTTGTGCAATACTGTCTGTGAGCACAGCTTGTTAACTTCACTCCACCGAGCACCCTGTAGAGATAGCGTGAGAGGGGGAAAAAAAGAACATACAGCACCAGTTGCATTTAACGACCCTCTCAGCAGACAGAGGCAGCCAGCATGGGACAGTTCCATTTCACTGGCAGCTCATTGTCATTAGAATGCCTTTCTCCACCGGCATCCAGTGTTTTGTGTTCCTTCTTTGATTCGGCTTTGTGAGCTGGTTCTAAAAGCTGCTGGAATAGTTACAAGTTATCTATTAAAGATGTATTGAAAGGAACTAGTCAAGTCTACAGTGCGTATATCACGTGTGTAAAAAAAGCATACTCAATAAAGTAGATTACTTACAAATAGTCAGTTACTGATTCCAAAATACATTACAAAAATTGTAGTTACTGTAGTAATGTAATCCGATACATTACTTTTGGATTACTTTTAACCTACACTGTAAAAAATAATCCTTTTAAAAAAAACGGTAAACTACTGGCAGCTGTGGTTACCAGCATCATACTGTAAAAATACAGAGTGTTACTGTTTTAAATTAACAGCTAAATACCGTATTGTCAGCTACAGTATAAAACTTTAATTTAATAGCTATATGCTCTAACACAAAAACAGTAGCACACCGTATTTTTACGGTATAATGCTGGCAACCACAGCTGCCAATAGTTTACTGTTTTTTTACAGTACTATTTTTTACAGTGTATAGGCCATTGCACACTGAGTCTATGCATTTTTTTTCATATTCGTGATTCAGTGGCTCTGAATTGTCAAAACACCATTCGATTCGATTTTTTTGTGACGGACGAAAGTTTCGGAGGCAGTGTGCAAGCGTGATTGACATAACGTGAGGTCGTATTTACTTTTTAACGTGCGAAAATTTTGGACGTGAATTTCGGACTAGTGTGCAAGGGCCTAAACTCAGTTTTCACATATTTGAATCTGATAATTTTGTACCATATTGATACAAAAATAGAAAGAAAAAGAAAATATATCACATTCTTCTACATGTCAAGGTTTTCCAGACAGGTTTGTCATGGAATTTGTCAGTTTAATGAAAAACTATGAATTTATTAACTAATAAAAAAAAAACAATTAAAATAAGTTATTTTAAAATAAAGGCACAAATATTTGACTTCTTCTAGAATTTTAAAAACCCAGACAACTTCCAGAACAAATTTAGATTTGCTCTGCAAGTTAGTCTGGCAAAGAGAGCTCAAAATTCAACCCCATTTCTAAGCCGTTGAAATCGCGGCTCCAGTCAGAAACGTTGGGGTGGGCTTAAATAAATCCTTAATAAACTAAATAATTAAAGGTCTGAAATCTTTGCACGTTTACCGATCAAAGCGCACGCTGACATGGAGTAAAACCTTGTTTAAACTCGATGCGTCCACGAAAAATAGCGCGTTCGGTTTGCAAGACCGGCAAGACCCCATTTCGCTTGGCTGTGTGCACTGTTTTTTTGTAAAAAATAAGGATGAACGACTTCAAGCCGAATCTGCCCGAGCATGTACGTCTCACCGCACTGGCACCCAGTTTGTGTGTCTAAATTGCAAGTTCATTGCAAGTTCATTGCACAGTTACAACTGAGAATGGTCTGGTTTTAACCAGGCTACAGCTCTAGTGCCTACAATAGCAAAACACATAGCAGGAGCAAAAGTCTTCATGTACATGGGTCCAAATGTTCAGAGAGGCATTCCTGTCAGTGCTAAGCACTCGACACACCCTCTGAAGTCTTCAATGAAGACCTACCTGCTCAATCAAGCATGTAATGATCCATCATACAGTGCTGTATTCTGCCTTCATTCACCTCTGCAGTCCTCTACATCCCTCCACAAGAAGTCTGAATAGCCATCTTTGGCCCTGTAAACCTTGCTTTTGGACTTTTTGTAATAACTTGTTGTCAGTGCTTACTGACTACCTTTCTATCTTCATATAGTCCTCTTTGGGATTTGTTCATTTGATTTGGATGAGGCCAGGACAAGATTTTATTGGAACATATCGGAGCCATAGATTGAAAGATCAAAGCAATGGTGGGTTAAATGAATAAAAAAAATGGCTGGCCCCTGAGATATTATAATGGAAAATGAACAAAAGATAGAGACGACCACAAAAATAATTCAACTCCCTGGAGAGAAGAGGATCATTATTCACGGAGATAAAAACAAACTCAAAATTGTTTCAAATAGATCAAACATCCATTAAAACTTGTCCTGTCCCTAAAACTATACTGTAAACTGCAGAGCGTTTTTGTTGGAGAGAGGAAGGAGAGAGAAAGACAGCATGAAAGAACAATATATTCTCAGGAGTGCCATTTTTTGGATCCACTATTTCAAATTTAGATGAATGGTTTTCCCATAGCAGACTATCCAATACCCCAAGATCCAGTTATGGATTAGTCCATTACAGACTATGGCAAGCAGACTTTGGAACAAAAGGAGAACTAAAACGAGGATCAATGTCAGCGTGGCGTTTTCAAAATGCCGTGAGCTCCACGTCTGTGACAATCTTTGACTTTTTGCAGACACCGCTTTTGCTTGTACTTTATTAGACAGGTGTGCAAATGTACATAAAACTAATCAATATTATACAGCCAAACATGATGAAAGGTGAATATGCAACGACATCATGACTTCTGTGTAAAAATACACGCCACTTTCAAGTCAAGGATGTTATCTATACGCATTTTGAGCTATTCGTGTGCATCTGCGTGTATGTTTATGCCATTAATATCCGAGTGATTCCGCGTGTATGTACACCCCGTTAAATGTCCGAGCGAAACAAAGCAAAATGTAGATCTACATCTGGGGAGCAATATTTTTTTACCTAGGATGGTTGGGGAAGACTCCCCAAAATGTTATTAACCCTAGTGACGGGTAGGTTTAGGGACGGGGTTGGGGTAGCTCATTGATTTATATATACAGAAATGTAACGTTAAGTCAACGGCGTTCATAAACACGCTAAAATGCGATTATGCGTGTTGATAGCACGCCAAAAATGGAAATACGATTTGGCGTGTCATACACACGCGATTTCATGAGATCAGTCTGGAATATGATCTATATTTTAGTGACGATAGTGATACTTTTGAAATTTCATCTAAATCCAACGCACATGGCACCCTTTAGCGTCAATATAACACGAACAGAGCTTTGTTCGGTTATGGGTAGGTTTAGGTCTGGGGTAGGGTTAGGGTTAGACCACTAGGGGGCGCCTTCTAGCCCATATATATCTGCGTCTCATATTGACGCTAAAGGGTGCCATGTGCGTTGGATGTAAACGAAAAGTCAAAGTCAGTATATGACGCCTTGGGATGAGAGCGGGCTGGTTATTCTAATGTTGATCGAGCTTATTGCTAATCTCATACAGCCAACAAACTTACTCATATAATATTATAAATTTCAACACACTCAAATGCCGTTTAGTGTGATAGTAGACCAAATGAATCAACGCTGCGTTACCTCACAAGTTTAATTCATCAAATAAATTGACCTGTGTGAGTAGTAATTCACCACTTGGGTAGTTCAGTAGAATGAAATGTCCTCATTCCTTTATATCCATGGGACTCGCGTATGGTGCTGATATCTGTCTCTTATTAGCAATAGCGACCTAAAAACATCAATGTATTCACTCATCCATAAACATTATTAGATCCTTTGGCATGACGATAAGTTCCATAATTCCTCTTGGCCATCATCAACCTACGCCTTTGTTATTGTAAGTGGTTAGCGACCCCTAGTGGCGAAAAAAATTACATATTTTTCTCTATGGGTTCTGTACTTTCACTACTTGAGAGACTCTCCAAAGTAATTCTGTATCATTATAACCATTAAAACAACTCCAAATCCCTTTCATGAGGCTGGTATAGTTAAAGATCTTGGAAAGTCTTTCCTTCAGCAAACCTGGCCTTGATCAAGCCACTTAACCTCAGGCTACTCCTGGGGGACCGTCCTTGTCTTAACATGACATTGCTCTATGGCCACGCTGCATGGAAGAACATGAAATGAGTTCCACTGGCCCCAGTTGTGCGCTGATAAATAATGAGTCTCAATTTTATTCCCCTGGGCTCTCTCCAGGCTATCCCGCACATCACAAGACCCAAAACAGATCTAGGCAAAACAGTCATAATGAAGCACAAAGAGATGAATGCTGCAATCATCAGCCACTGATAAATGACGGGCACAGAGCCTACTTTAGATGGCAGCCACTGCGCTTTAACAAAATATAACATTTGATATAGACTTGGCAATAACAGTAACTGTTTTATGGCACATCTAGTCTCTTTAAAAGGTTTCAACACTTCAAAAGCGATTCCAGCTTCAACTGAATGGAAATTTCCAATCTTTCCTTGGTAAAAGTGCTAATACATCAAAACATTAAAATACGTTTGAAGACAGCTATTTAGACTCGTGCTTTTTAAGCCAATTTGATCCAAAAACAACAGGGAAGAAAAGCATAGAATGCCCAATTCTCTCCTTCATCAACTTGCTTGCGTTACACCAGTCATTAATAATCCCCCTATAATAAAAGCACGATTAGTTTGGTCTGATCTTTCAGTCGTGCAATGCATATTAAAACCTGAAACTCTCCGAATACACTTGACATTTCATACTTTTCAAATGACTCATCAGTCAGTAATCTGCAAAACAGAACTGAACAACCTGTCAACAATGGCTCTTTTTTCCAAACCTAGTGAGCTATCTATGTAGGCAGACTTTTAAGGCATCAAAGGCGCGCTTCTAAAACGAAGACGGTTCAAATGGTAGGCAGCATGATTGTGTTGCCTTCTGGAACAAAAGCTCAGGCAGAGAAAAGAACCCAAGTGCAAGTGTTCGAAACGAACAGTACAAAGCAAAGAGTCACAAATATCAAACTACAAACAAGCAACCAGAATAACCCATAGAATACACAATGATTCAACAAATCAATACAAGCACATACTTCAACACGCAAGTACAACACATATACCGATATATATATATAAACTGAACAAAACTGTAAACGCAAAACTTTTGTTTTTGACCCCATTTTTCATGAGCTGAACTCAAAGATCGAAGACTTTTTTCTATGTACACCTCATGTTGAAGCATGATAATGCACAGCCCCATTTGGCAAGGGTCTGTACACAATTCCTGGCGGCTGAAAACATACCTGGTCTTGCATGGCTTGCATACTCACCGGACATGTCACCCATTGAGCATGTTGGGGATGTTCTGGATCGGCGTATACAACAGCGTGTTTCAGTTCCTGCCAATATCCAGCTTCTCACAGCCATTGAAGAGGAGTGCACCAACATTCCACAGGCCACAATCAACAACCTGATCAAATCAATGCGAATGAGATGTGTTGCACTGCGTGAGGCAAATGGTAGGTATATTACCATACATATCAAATTATATATATACACTCACCAGGATTATTAGGAACACCTGTTAAAGTTCTCAATAATGCAATTATCTAATCAGCCAATCATATGGCAGTTGCTTCAATGCATTTAAGGGTGTGGTCCTGGTCAAGACAATCTCCTGAACTCCAAACTGAATGTCAGAATGAATCAAGAAAGGTGATTTAAGCAATTTTGAGCGTGGTGTGGTTGTTGGTGCCAGACGGGTCGGTCTGAGTATTTCACAATCTGCTCAGTTACTGGGATTTTCACACACAACCATTTCTAGGGTTAACAAAGAATGGTGTGAAAAGGGAAAAACATCCAGTATGTGGCAGTCCTGTGGGTGAAAATGTAAATATATACACTCACCTAAACGTGGAGGGTATACAGCTTATATTACCTGGACACAGCCATCCATTAGTATCCCCAACTGTAGACCTACGGAGACCCTAAAGGGACATGGTGATGAAAAATATATGACATAGAAGGTAAAATATTTCAATGCTTAAGCTTGCAAAGTCCTTGCATTCACTTGCAAATAACTAACAAATAACTGGAAAGTTGTTTTTGTGGGTGAAAGCAAAGTTTCTCAGGGGAAATGTGAAACATTTGCGAGGGAATGCAAAGTATACCCAATATTATGTACTATGTATTTTTATACCTATTAGAGAACATCCTAGCATTTGCTTAGCAACATGCTAATGATACACTAATGAAACAAACAAACAAAAATAGTTCTAAAATTATATATATATATAAATATATATATATATTAATTTTAAAATTATATATATATATATATATATATATATATATATACACACACACAAATAAATGTCTGTTTGCCCAATATTTGTGTGCTTGGTGTATTTTTATGCATAACACATCATTAGCTTACCAACATGCAAATCTGTGCACATTATGTGAGGAAGTGAAAAATGCTATTTATATGATGCAAAGAGCTGAATGTTCCAAATCAGTTATTGAGGTTTCATTTCAGATGCTGCTCATGTAGGAAGTTGACAGCAAGTGAGCTCACTAGGTTTTGGAATAGAACCGACATGGTTTTATGTCAGAAATGGCTTAGAAGCAATTACAGTGTATTGGCTCTGAGAACTACCAGAATAAAATGCATTGCACATTCTCACAAATCCACAAAAATCCCACATTAAAAACAAAAACAAAAAAAAAAAAAAAACGTTGAAGGTGGTGACAAGTACATAGTGTCATTTTATACACAGCAGCCAACAGCACACTAGAAAACAAGAGTGCACTACATCTGAGAGCGACAGAGGACTAGAGAGGCAAATAGAGATTGTGTGTGAGTGTGGATTTGTGTGAGTGTTTAGTGCAGAATGCAACAGAAACTTTTCAGTGAAAATAACAGACTTTATTTTATTCCAGAAGGCGAAATGACTTTAGTGCATTGGTGACTGCCAGAGCTGAATAAATACAAGGATATAAGGTCTATCAGGAGGCGATGATGGGTGAAGGGGGTCCTCGGAGGAGTGTGGTGGGCATCAGGATTGCTGTTCCAGGGCTTGAAGTGTCATCCTGTTGTGCTGCTTAAAACTGAAGCCCCCTCCAGCGAATCTGGGGCCGTCCGGACGCTGAGGCTGAATCGCAGGCTGTCCTGCCGCCGAGAGATTTCGCTCCTTCTCCCTGTAGAGATGACAGAGAGCAAAACACACGGTTAGGGGACATACAGGAAGTGTTCTTGAGTACTGTCGGAATTTGTCCATTCACACTTGCATTAGATTTTGTAGCTACTTTGCGTGTTCGTTTTATCAGCGCCTAGCTCATAGGGTCACATTTTAAAGGGGTTATGAACTGAGAAATCAAATTTTCCTTGAGCTTTTGACATCTAAGAGGTCATCGTATTATAAGAATATCCTGTAAGATTCAGAACTGAAAACGTCCTTGTTAGTCCAATAAAAGCTTTTATTGACACCAGCCTCAGCAAACGACTTTTTCAAAGTGGGGAACTATGGCGTCAAAGAGGATAAAACACCACCCCCGCAGAAGAAGATCAACGCCTACTTCAACACGGCCCATTTAGCCCCGCCCATCGATTCGCACATTACACACATAGCTAAATAACATAGATGCTTACCTCTTGATGACAAACCGGATCGAGCTACAGAGCAATACAAAATATTGTGCAGCGCCTGGTTGTGGAAGAAGACAGTCGCTGCATAAGCTTCCTCTGGATTCCAATAGGACTGCATGGATAAACTTTATTTTTAATGACGTTCCAGCAGATGAGGTAAAACATCGTCCGTCTGTTCGCTTCATTTCTCTGAGGATTGTTTTGTAAACAAGACGATTAAGGGTAAAGAACGGTGCTGTGCCGTTTATATTGAAGCTGACAGGAATGGTGCAACACACGGACGAACGGGTCGAACATGTATGGGCGAATCATTCCAGTTGCCATTTTACAACATTGGACGTTTTCAAAACAATTTTCCCCAAGTGCATCAACGGGTGAGTTGATACTCATTATAATATGCAAAACTGTTATCTACTCACAGCAGTGGGCGTTTACTTCCAAGTCTTCAGTGGGAGACGCCCATAAAAACCAAGCGTTTTTCAGCTAGGCTCAAAACTAGGGTAGAAAATAGCCTATTTCTTATTCATTTTGATGTGTTTGAATGCAAAAACCAAGCAAACGTCTTAAGTTGACCTCAAACAACAATATAATAAATTTTGAAAAGCCATTTCATGACCCCTTTAACACTACTACAGTATCTTGAAAAATGTATTTTGAAATGTAATTTAGAAAAACGATCTACATTTAGATAAATTAGAAAATAAATAAATAATTTTGATTGTAAAAGTCTAGCCTTAAAATGATTGTTTCTGTGAATTGCTTTGGATAAAACATTCTCCTATTTAACATCTGGCTAGTTTTATTTTTCATACTTTTAAATCCGAACATAATATTTCTGCTCATTTTAATTTTTTTTTTTAAATGTTCACCAAAGCTGCATTTATTTGATCAAATATACAGTAAACAGTAATAATATATCATTATAATTTAAAATATAATTTATTCTTGTAATGCAAAGCTGAATTTTCAGCATTTTTACTCCAGTACTCCAGTCAAATATTTTAATATTTTGCTTAATATTTTGTGGATTCTTTGAAGACCAGACACTTCAAAAGACGATTATCTATTTGAAATTGAATAAAATTATGAAATTATAAATGACTTTACAGTCATGTTTGATCAATTCAATGCATTCTTACTGAATAAAAATGATAATTCAAGAAGGAAATCTAAAAGTCAAAATAAAATAAAAAACAGCTAATTTAATTAAATAAGAAATAAAAACAGGAAAAAAGACAATTGCCTTAAAAAGACCCTAACATATGCATTTTACGTTTAAAAAGACATAAAAATAGTTCAACACTTATACAGTCCTTCAATGTTCGTTTTAAATCATGAATAAACCAAACAAAAGAAGTGAGCCGTGGAACAAGCGTCTTGAGTGTAACAGGCCTTTACAGAAGCGTCTGTAACATTAATGTCTTAATTATGGATAACAAGTGACAAGTTGTTAAACATGTCTTGAGACCTTGAGACGTTCCACTCCGTCTAACAGCAGTTAAACGCAAGAAAGCATCCTGAGTGTACGACCCCTTAAAGTGTAGAAAGACGCACGGCTGGTTATATTATAATCCCGCAGGCGAACATCCGCCTGGTGAGGTGAAGTAGCACACATCTAAACAAATCACAAATATATCAAGCGACGCACACATTTTGGTACACTCTCTCTGTCCTTTACACCTACACACAAAAGATCCACACACTCCCAGAAGAAAACATCTGTTACTTTCCAGCTCGCTTTCAACTGTGCTTCAGTGATCATGGATCTCTCGTTCAAAACACTATTATTCCAGAACCTCACAAACACACACAAACACACTGCTCACTTTGTTTGTCCAATACCAAATGCCATCAATTAATATTCACTGACTGTGTAATGCAATTTCACAGCGGGCCGATGAAGAAATTTGGCAACAAGCTTTAAACACGAGCAAACACACAGCTCGTACAACATTAAGTACACAAAAATGTTGCGAGTAAGATGAATTATGTTGATTCTTGGATGTGGCTCTTGACATCTGTGAACGAGCTTTGTGCTTGACTGTCATTGTCATCTGGAACAAACGGCTTCTGACGATCCGAGGATTGACGTGATATTAACCCAGATCCTCGACCAGTATAAGGGAAAGGATTTGCTCTGTGAAGTCATTATGAATTAGGAAATTACAGGTTTTACTCCTTTTACCTGGAATGAATTGCCATACATAACACTAAACGGTGTCTAATAGCAGTTAGCTGGTTTTTCTCCTGCTTTTATCAATGGCCTTCATCTTTTACATCACGAGCACACTTGTTGACAGACGCCTGAGCTCACAGGTCTTCCTCGGGTGTCACAGCTGCACACTGACTCAACAGTATTTCCAGCTCTGAATGCGGCGCACTTGAACTAGTTGCTGATATCAGAGAGTCACAGCTGTGCAGCAGGTTAACCGTACGTGTCCACCGTCGCAGAGTCGAGCGTGCCTTTCCAATGCATTCTCTATTGGAGCTGACTCACGCAGGGGATTATGGGATAGACAGCGGGGAAAGGGGTGAGGATGTTAAAAAGTCGAGAAATGCTAGAATAGTGGGTGTAAGCCAATTGCCGAGATGAAGGCTGTGAATTCCGTCATAAGCGTTTCAAAAATCTGGGGCTAGAGTAATCCGGATAGATCGAGTTTTCGTTTCAAAGCGTTTTCCTTCCACACCAGCATTTTCAAGTGTTTTCCAAAAGTTTCTCATCCACACCGAAATGACGGAAAACGCTAAATTCACCTTACAGCGTATTCGTAAACCCCAAGCGGCAACCTTCCGGTTTCTCTCTCTTGAAACCAAAACGGAAGTGACTTAAACTGCAATTCTTCGACTGACCGCTAAAGACAGGCTCCGAAAGAGTTAATCCAGCCCGATCTCATGAAAGTTCGTATCTATAGCACGAATGTCATTTCTTGTTCCATTTATACGCCAAAACTAGTTTTTTTGTGTATATGGTACGCGTTTTTGGCGTGCATATGATACGCACTTTTTGGCGTATAATAAGTACGAACTCCCCACCCCCTCCCCCCTAAACTTACCCAGGGGGTTTTCAGTGCGTAGGATATGCACGAAAAAAAACAATTTTGGCGTATAAATGCCACGAGAAATGACAATCGTGGTATAGATATGCACTTTCATGAGATGTGTTGGTTAATCCCATAGATCCACCATGTTAAAAATGCCCAACTTTACAGCAAAAAAAAAAAAAAAACATGTTTACTGCTTGGTGCAAAAAGTGGCGATTTGGACTCGACCCTCTATGGTCTCGGTCTCGACTCGGACTCAAGTAAGCTGGTCTCGATAACAACACTGAGGGGTACGCTTTTTTTTTTAGTAACACTTTTCTGTTTCTGTTTGTTAACATTAAAAAATACATATAAAGCATGTATTAATCATGGTTACTATTGATCTCAACACTTACTAAAGATTTTGTAATGTTTTTGAAAGGGAAATTTTTGGATGAAGAAAAATTTTCAGTGTCACATGATCCTTCAGAAATCATTCTGATATGCTGATTTACTGCTCAATTATGCTGCATAATCTTTTTTGCATAAACTGTCACTTTTTTCAGGATTCTTTGATTAACAGAAAGTTACAGAGAATAGCATTTCTTTTTAAATAGAAATATTTCGTAACACTATAAATAACTCATCTTTGATCAATTTAATGCATCCTTGCTGAATAATAATAATAATAATAATAATAAAACTGTATTATTTTATTATTTACCAAGATCACAATTGTCTATTTGATTACCAAGATCACATTTTCTAATTGTAACCCAGATAACAGTAAAATAACACGACTCTGAACTGAAACAATTGATGATCCTTACTTCTGATCACATTGGCCTATATGAATATATTCTATATTGTTGCTAGGTGCGCTACATGCTACATAATAGTACATATAAAGATAAGCTAATACATTTTTTTTAAAAATCTTAAGTTATTCAATGAATAAGTACATACAGTATAAACCCTTAAGTATATTTATGTGAACACACTCAACAAAATGCTGGGTTGTTTCAACCCAAATTTGGGTCAAATATGGACAAACCCAAATGTTGGGTTAAAAATCTGATAAAAAAAGTACATTTTTAACCCAACATTTGGGTTTGTCCATATTTGACCCAAATTTGGGTTGAAACAACCCAGCATTTTTTAGAGTGCATCAAGTGTGATAAAGCAATTGAAAAGGACTGACACAAACAGGCAATAATTTTGTCTGTTTTGAACAAAACACTGCTTTGAATCATCATGGCCCAATTTAACACCTGTTTATTTGTTTATCTGGGAAAAACAAGGTATACTGCAGTGTTCCTGCTCTCCCATGGACTCTAATTATACAATGTCCCTCCATCACGTTAAACTCATCTATTGTTTATGAAACACATGATTCATTAATTGCCGCAAATAAATCAATCAGCATGTTTAGCAGAGCTGTAATAACAGCCAATGAAAGTTTAAAAATCAGGGAATTAGGAATCAGGGCATGACCATATTATATGGAATTATGCTGAAAGCAGTTACATTACGCGCAGAGTTTATTCAATACGTCCCCATGCCGGCAGGAATAATAAAAGGGAAGATATGATTATTTGCCTGTCTTTCAAATCAGTCAGCTCACTCCATCTGGCTGATTATACGTCCCCTCTACCACAGTAATTCAATTATGATCTATAGTTCCACGTAGGCAGGCGGAAAGAGAGAAACAGAGAATAAAGTAAAGAGAAGGAGGGAGGGAAGAATGGCCGCTCTAGAGATTATAAATCAATAACAGATGGTGATTTGTGTGTGGTAGGAATGTGAAGGTTTTAAATCTCAAGGAGTACAGCAGTGAATATTCCCCTCAGACTTTTTACAGTTCTATTCAACAGCACAATGATATTTGCCACCAAACACTAGGGGTGGGAATCTCAAGGCACCTCACGATTCGATTACGTTTCAGAGGGCAGCATTCGATGCTAAAGCGATTAGCGATTAACTGAATCTTTTTATGTGTGTGTGACTATAAATACTTTGCTTTAAAAGTACAAAGTAATGACTCATAAAGAATTAATGTACAATATTTGAAGAGCTCTTTTCCAAAACGCGATAAACGCCATTTTTAAAAAAAAAAATGAGTTAGTCGTGTCATTCTGCTGTGTACAGAACCTATTCACTGCTCCATCAACGTTTCATGCCAAATCGCTATATTTCCTTGTTTAAAATGTACTACAAGATGCAGTTTCTTTCCAAACCGCGATAAGCGCCAAACCTATTTTTAGCCTAAACGCGATAAATCCTCGAATTCGATGAGCGTTCTACGCAATCCAGCGTGGCGGCACTCTGAACAGAGGTTCGTTTATTTCATTCATCCCTCAAAATGAGTCCAAGTTTTCTAGTCGACTACTAGTCGTTCATTTGTCTAATCACATATTGATTTAATTAAATGGGAGCTCAACCTGGTAATTTTGAGTTATCTACAGACAAATAAACAAAGCTTCTGTAGTTGGGATGGATTTGGTTCCATTTGAGCTATTTAACATTTATGCTAAAAATAAATTAAATTACCTAATAATTAATTTAAAAAAATGCACCCCATCCATTTTTTTTGGTAGCATCCCCCTTTTTTACGAAAGCATGTCAAGTTAGAAATAGTTGATAACACTACTATAAGTGTCATTATGTCCTGTGTTACGGATTTTAAGGACTGTTATTTTGATGTTCTTTTGTCTTGTTTTGCCTGTGTTCAGTTCCTGTGCTATATATATGGTGCGTCCTATTATTCATCCGTCTCGGATATCCAAATCGGAAGACAGACGTTGCCTAGCAACACGCCCCCTTTCTTTGGATTTCTCCTCTCGGACGTCGGACAACAGTGAGGACACTGAGCAAAAATTCTGTTTCGGAATTCAAAATGGCTGCGCCATGTGTGACTTGTAAGTATGAATTGTTTTCATTGTTTTTGAACCGCTTTGGTATTTTAATTGACGGTTATAATCTGCGTCCCCTGTAGGTATGGGAATCGGTCATTGTGAGTGCAATTACGTACGCTGCTAGCGTTGCTTACAGAAGATTAACATGAAAAACATGAAATAAAGTGAACATTTTCAGGTTCAAATGGCTGTGTTTTGATAAGGTGTAGTCATAATATTTTTTTTTTTTTGGTACTCGGCCAGTGCTACCATTACAACAGCTTTCCGGGTGGCGTCCATTTTTTCTCCGACTCGGATGCTGACTATTTTCTCCTTATAACTGCATTGAACCAAAGACAGTCTCGAAAACATGGTTTGAAATCACTGGTGTTTCTGATGTCACAAACTACCTTGTAACCTTTCACATCAACGAGTGGATCTCTAAGCTGGTGTGAGTGAGTGGAGGTGGGTCTAATTTGCATATTCTTAGAACCTTGTATACTAAATGAGGCAAGGGTGTACAGTTACATTCAAGCTTTTTTTCCCCAGGGAAAAAAGGTTTAAATGCCATTTTGGGGATCAAGGATAAGTTTCAAGGGATGAAATGATTGACTACAGGGGGACTTTAGCTAACGTAAACAAACTTTTAAAAAAATAGTGTAACAAATGCATTGGTCACTGTTTTTATTAGTTAATGCATTAACAACTGTTAACCTATAAGACCTTTAGTGTTACCAAATAGTTTATACAATAGCAATCAGTCTCAAGGTACCACCACACAATTCCATTCAGTGCGGGTAGTAGCAAAGGAATTATAGCATATTTAATCACAATTTTGTGTGTTTTTCTAATAACACCGTTGACCTTGCTGAGTCCGTTGCCATCATGAAATTCTACAAGCCTACTTGCAAAACTCATAACAAAGAAGCAACCACTCCAATCAAGGACGTGTCCTATACAGCTGTATGAGGTCAGAATAAGACCTCTCATACCAGAGAGCAATTACACGGCTCTCCACATAGCAGAGGGCTTCAATCCAGCAGACATCGCAACGTGCGCCTACTTCAGGCGAGACGGTTTCGTATAGGCTATGGTTTTTCCACCTCCAGAGGTCTACAACCTTCACACAATCCAATGCTGGTGGCAGTTCAATGTAGTATTGAGAGTGTTCATGTTTTGCATGGATCGAATACTTTTCTGGCATTTCAATCCAACTTATTTTTCCTTCGCAACTAATTTCATGTCTTCGTGTGTGCCGATGTAAGCAAATCTCCCTTTACAAATAAAATATTTGAAACTGATCCCACTTTAAATGAACTTCACGGCGACGTCAAACAGATCTCTAAAGTCCAGGCAAACAGCCAAACAAATGATTCCTCTTTGAACATCATTGGGAACGTTTCCATCTACTATCAACTGAATACTAATGTAATCAATGTCAATGTCAGATAGACATTGAAAGTTGCCGTCTGTGGAAAGCAATTTCTCCACAGTGCTCAACAGAGGATCATTTGCATTATGTTTTGGCACAAGACTTAACTGGAGGTTGTTCTAGACAGACAAAAAAAACATCTCACCATCTTTCACTTAATCTCACTCAGCTTCTTTTTTTTACATATCTCCCATGAGACCACAATCTTTATTGTAATGGCTTAAAAGTGTCTTCAGCCACATCCATGACTCAGCGAATAGCTAGAGCAGGTTTTAAGTAAACTATTCCTTAACCACAAGACTTGGCTAAATACCAAGCTTCCTTCCCTAATTAAAGTGCAAGATGCTGCTTTTCAATCCAGAGACAGTATAGAGACCGTATGGTTAGATACAGTATGACTCACATTAATGTCATAAGAGGACAAATTCCCCCAGCTGAGCCCGGTTCCTCTCAAGGTTTTTCCGCCCATTACCTAAACGGATGACATTCGCCACAGTCACTGGAGGCTTTAAGACATTAAGGCAGGGTTTTCTGCTTTCAAACTACATATATTCTGAAAATGTGCTATACAAATACACATAAATTGACCTGACCTTAATGCTAGTATATAAAAAAGAAGACAATAAAGATGCAATCTTGCCACCCCAAATGATTATAAAACTTTCAGGAAATCTACACATACAGAATGCTCATTTCTATGGAATGGCTTCATGACTTTTATTACCTGCTTTGGTATTTTTTTTTTCTACTCAACACTAGCAAAGATGACGTCAATGCTAAAAGATGTGGATTCAAAATCTCACATTCATGAAAAAGTCCAGTACAAGATTACGACATCTCACATGCCATGTTGAGAGAATACAAAAAAGGTCACCGTCAAGGCTGGTTAGTATATTCAATAGCCAGTTAGCTAATTGTAGTTGTTGTTACTTATGTTTCAATGCAGCTTCAAAGGTCTTTAACCGACACCAGACGATGAATAAGGGTCTTATCTAGTGAAACGATCGGTTATGTCAAAAATAAATAAAAAAGAACGTTATGCACGTTCGTGACTCTCCTGTTCAAACTCGTTCATCAAAATGAACAAACGAAATGACTCAAAAAAAGATTTGTTCATTTTGATGAACAAGATGTTTTCATCAAAAACATTCATTTCTTTTCGACTGAAGAAAGAAAGACATGGACATCTTGCATGACATGGGAGTGAGTAAATTATCAGCAAAAGTTTTTTAAAAGTGAACTAATCCTTTAACTTCAGCATTATTGCCCAGAGATTGGCCACCTACATATTAAAGAATGGCTTCATTGACACTTCAGTTCAAACAGCGGGCATTCCAGGGTTCTCAGGATGCTTAGAACACATCAATGTTATCTGGCAACGAATTCAGTCAGCTAAAAAGGAGAGGAAGGAGCTCCATGTGACATTCCTTGATTTGGCTAATGCATATAACCCAGTGCCACATTAGCTTCATTGGGCAGCATTTGATTTTTTTAATGTACCAATGTGAACAACAAATTTGGTGAAGGCATATTTTGGAGATTTGCAATTTAGTTTCTCAACTCCAAAATTCAGCACTGCATGGCAATGCTTAGAGGTTAGAATAATGGCAGGATGCACCATTTCTCCACTGACTTTTACCATGGCAATGGAAGTAATCATTAGGGCATCAAGATGGGTAGTAGGAGGAGAGCGCTTGGCTTCTGGGATGCGACTACCACCAATCAGAGCATACGTGACCACTACAATAGCCTGCACTAATCGGTTATTGCTGGGATAAGCTGGAAGTGTAAATAAGTTCATACATCAGGAAATGGTTGGGAGTTCCAAGCTGCCTCAGCAGAGTGGGACTTTATAGTAAAGGAATATTGCAGCTGCCAGTCTCTGCTTTAACCGAGGAGTTTACAGTAAGTGTGCCAAGGTCAGACTAGAAATGACCTTAGTAGAGTCACTCGATAAATGTGTAAGGGAGGCAGCCCTTGTGTTAAAAAACTGGTAGAAAGTGGTCAGCAAATAAATCTGTAGTAGAGGCAAAGGCTGCCCTTCAAATTGGGGATATCATGGGATAGGTACAGCATGGAAGAGGGGGTTTTGGGCTCAGTTTAGCTCCTCCTAAATGGCACAAGGCAGGCCCAGCTTAAAGGAGGAAGATGGTAGTCGCGAGGTGCGAAAGCAGGAGAGGACGAGGTGTATAAAGGCCATTTCTCAGGCCAAGCAGGGAGAGTGGATGAGATGGGAGAGAATTGAACAACGCAAGATGGGTTGGCAAGACCTTTGGTCAATGGAAGAGAGTAGGATCAGTTTCCTTATTAAGTCAACATAATGTTCTCCCATCACCGCAGAACCAAAACCTCTGGGTAGGAGAGGATCCCTCTTGTCCTTTGTGTTCATCATCTGCCACATTAAGGCACATTCTGACAGGATGCAAGGTGGCTCTTAGCCAAGGTCGGTTCACTTGGCGCCATGACCAAGTACTGCGATGTTTGGCTTTAGCATTGGAAGGCAAGCGTAGTATGACCAATAAGTTGCCGCCTGTTGTAGCAAAACATTACACGCAGAAGACAATATTCCACCGTCCAGGTGAGCAACAATCAAGAAAAGGTGTTAACACCAATTTTCGCCCAGATAACTGGAAGCTGCTAGGGACTGGAAGATGCTGGCTGATCTTGATCAACGGCTTATTTTTTCACCTGAGAATGCCACCACTAACCAACGACCAGATATTGTTTTGTGGTCTGGATCAGCACGCATTGTTCAAATGATGAGAGGAAAAATGCTAGCGTAATTAGCATTAAAAATGCTAAATTGATCAGATTTACACATGTACAGTCCTTTGTCGATGCTGTCGGGTGGCATTATTTACAGACCCGAAATGTGCATGTCATACTGACAATCGCTCTTAAAGATTTTTATAAACAAGCATAGTAGGAACTACCAAAACTGTGGCAGCTGTTAAGTTTTACAAGGAAGAAATTCTCATTCAGAACCTCTGACATTGCTCTCAACCAAACCTCCGCAAGATATTTCCAGTCAGTAAGCGCTCACTCAACTATGAGCTGAGAAGTTATTCCTGAAGGTTTGTATTTGCGTATTTGCTTATATGCACGCTGAGTGTTTCTGCACCTTGTCAGCTTGATCAACTCTCATTACTGCCTCTTGTTTGCATCACACCTCATAAACATGGCGATGCTGCCCGTCTCGTTCGCTCCCCAGAATGCAATAATCCACATGTCCTCATTTGCATGCAATTCATTGTGAACTTGTCAGCGTCTTGGTTGCCTCCTGTCTATTCCCTCATTTCGAATGAAGGCGTCAAGACACCATCGCTCATCGCACGTCATCTGAAACAGAGAATTTACAAACCAAGCCAGCTGTGATTACATTTCTCTCGGTTCCGTTAAGCAAGGGGGGTAAAAGTCTGAAAATGAATGATTTGATGACAGGCAGCATTAAAGATCCAGTCTGAAAGTTAAAATGATTTGTTTGCTTTGCAGTGGTTAGCGAAATATTGATGGCTTGTAATAAAATGCTGTCTAGGGACACAGCGCCGTTAATTGACACCGCCAGTTTAGTTCTTCGGGTCAATTTTAGCTCTGCTGAGATTAAAATAAATCTTTTGGTAGGCCTATCATTACTGTATCTCACTGTCCCAAAACCCCAAAGTACAAAAAAACCCATCATATAACATTTAGAACATAAAACGGTGGCATTAAAATATTCTTAATTTCTATCAACTTCTTGTTTTTTGGTAGTTCTGTCATTTATTATTTAGAAAAAAAAAGACATTTGACATTTATTTAGAAAAAAGCGGGGGCTATTTCAATGTGTGGTCTCATAGGTTTTAATCAATCAATAAAGCTTGAAGCCTATTAGAGAGGAAGGAAGTAAACAGTTTATTTGCTTTGCTCTCAAACGTATTCTTTATGGTTCTATAAATGTAGTAACAAAAGTAACATTCGGTTGACTGTTAATCCCGTAAAAACGTATGTGAAATGAGGGCTTACTCCACTTATGATTAGCTATTGCAATATTTCATTTGCACTTAAATGTCCAATCTAATGAGGAAATAAAATTAGTGGGGGGCCCCTAATGGAAAGAGTGGCACTAAACAGCATTATTCTAGTCTTCCCCTATAAGTTGTTTTTATTAAATCATGTTTTCTTGTACTGTATATGTTTGTCATTTAAAAGGTTATTGTAATGCTTTTTTATTGTAAAGCACTTTGGGCTCCATTTCTTGTATTTGTATGCAACAGAATACAATTTCATTATGATTATTATCATTATATTGTTGCTATTTTGTATAATTATTAACCCACATTGCAAAACCAACAGTGCAATATAAGGTTCAGTAACACTTTACAATACGTTTCATTAGTTAAAAACCTTAGTTAACATGAACTAAGAATCAACAAAACTTCTTGAGAATGTATAAATCTTAGTTAATATTGATTTTAACATTTACTAATACGTTATTAAAAACAAAGGTTGCATTTGTTAACATTAATGCGCTGTGAACTAACTTGAACAAACAATGAACAGCTGTATTTTTATTAACTAACAAAGATGAATAAATACTACCATAGCTCATGGTTAGTTCCTGTTAGTTAATACAATAACTAATGTTAACTAATGAACCTTATTGTAAAGAGTTACCCAATGCAACTTCTGTTCTAAACATCTGGTGCATTGGTCAAGTCACCTTTATTTTTTATAGTGCTTCATACAACACAAATAGTTTCAAGCAGCTTCGTAGTAATAAACAGGAAAGTAACAGAATGAACGGTGCAAACAAAATATCAGACAAACTCAAGTTCCGCTGTAAAGCAGCTGTAAGATAATAGTGTCATTATTCAGCTCAGTCTAGACTCAATTCAGTTCAATAACTGTAAAGCTCATTCATTACGAAACAAGTTCAATTCAGCTATAAGCAGCTCTTCTGTAGACAATAGTGTCGCTATTCAGCTTGAGCCAGTTCAATACTGATTAAATTCAGTTCAATAACAGTGTCGATGTTGCAGACTTCATCGGTTTTGAAAAAAAGAAAATTGATTCATCTATAAGGGAGAAGACAATAGTGTCATTATAGTTCAATTCAGTTCAAGTATATTGTTCTCATCCCGATAGCGTTAGTGCAGTCAAATCAATAATATTGCTGAATATTAAGTGCTCCCAACTAAGCAAGACAAAGGAGACAGAGGAACCCAAATTTCATCAGTTGACAGAAATGGAGAAAAAAGACCTTGGAAGAAACCAGGCACATATGAGGAAGCAGCTCTCCTCTGGACTAAATGACCTACATTGGACCACTGTGATGGCATCAATTTGATAAAGTCATCGGTGCAATGAAAAAAAGATGCCTGTACCAACCATTCTTCAAAATACAGACAAATTATAAGATACAAGCTGTTTTTTAGGGAAATCAGAACAAAGCAGAACAAAAAACACCTCAGGATCCCACAAGAGGTTTGTATGCCATTCATATCTGTGAGTGGCTAGCTTAGTCCTGACATGGCACATGCTCTCCAAGCCTTCATGTTTTCCAAAATGTATAAAAAACAACAAAACTTGTTGTTTAAAGCAGTTAATCCAAATGTCCTGAGTGAGCCAAAATGGCTTCCGGAGTTTTAGAGCAGATGGAGCCAGTTACCACACCTCAGTGGAGCTGAAGCACACAAGCAGAGAGAACAGAAAGGGTTGGTCGAGATTAAGTTTCAAATGGTCTGTGAGCACATCTGAAAAGCGAAGGGGAGAAAATGAAAAAAAAAAAAAAGAGGGAGACAAAAGAAATTTAATGGAAAACAATAGCATGAAGCATAAAAGCCTTTAAGTGAAAGATGGAGAATGAAACCCAACAGGACAGGAAAGAATACAGAGCAGTAAACACACTTCAACCTATCAAAACAAAAATATAGAAGCTTTAGCTTCTACTCTGTGCAGACAGATTATTTGATAGAGGGGAAATGGCTGAGGCAACTATTTCTTTTTTTTATCTCAAATTAATTACGGGAATTTCATTTGCTCTCGAAATCAACCATGCAGTCATTAACATTAGGAGCAAAATTACACAGCGCCAGGCTTTTGATCAGCAAGAGACTGCTATTAGGAACAAAGGGAGTGTGATTCATTTACTTCATAATGTCATTGTCGATTCTTTGAAATGCCATTCACAACATATGCGCTGGAGTTTTTATTCACCATACCTTCAAAAACAAAACATATCAATGTGTAAATGCATAATTCAGAGGATATTTTCTAATGCAACACCATTAGTGTCCTTATAGTACTGAACAGAACATTTTACCACATCACATATATCAATAAAGGTTCCTTCGCTAGAAAAAGAACGTGTTTGGTTCAACACTATCTCATGCCCAATTCGTACGCATTCGACGAATGATTAAAAAGTGTCTAATTCGTACTAATTCGTACAACCTCACTCATACGAATTTGTACGATTTGTCTATACCCATGTGACTAGGTATAGGGGTGGGGTCAGGGGTAGGTCATTCGTACGAATTCATACGAATTGGCCAATTCGTAAAATATGTACGATTTAGCAAAATCGCACTAATTCGTACGAGTGAGGTCGTATGAATTGTTACGAATTAACCACTTTTTAATCATTCATCGAATTCGTACGACTTGGTCGTGAGATCGGGTTAGTTTGGTTCCACAAACAACCTTTCTGTGAAAAATTCTTAAAAGAGCTTCTTTTTTCTTAGTGTAAAGAACATTTAAATAATCTAAAGAACTTTTTTTTTACTCTAAAAACGTTTTGTGCAATGGAAATTCCCAATGGATGCTAAAAGGTTCTGCATGGAACCATTGATACCACTAAAGAACCTTTATTTTTAAGATCGATACAGTCAGATCTGAAGTCTTGAAATTAGGATTAAAAATACAATTTAAACGTAAATGAAAAAAAAAAGTTATAAGATACTGTACAATTTTTAAAAGTAATGTTATGATGTCAAAGGACAAAGATATATTGAAGATTCTGCTCTATTTCTAGGTCACTTGTCAGATGTAATTTATACATGTCAGCTAAAGTGCTGGTGCCGTTAAAGCAACCAAATACAAAGAAATACTGAGAAAATCAGGTTCATTTTTCAATCCAACTCTGCACTCTACTGTTATGCTGTGTTAAAATGTGATGTGAACACACTGTAGATCACTGGTCGTCAGAGTCAGACAGAATTGTCACTACCAGCGTCATTGTATTTGCGAGACTTCAAACCCGCTAGATTTAAATAGCCAGTTGAAACCCGGAAATGTGAACTAGATCAAATTATTTTTGCTAACACTCTCGGGCTTTTGAACCCCACTGCATTAGGCTTAACGGCAACACACCGGTCAGTTACACATACGCTAAAGTCCTGCATTATTTATTCAACCTTTTAACCATCTATATCCACCCATTGACTCATTTTGACCCATCTAAATCTATTCATTGATCTTGCTATAATTGCTACTTTAAGCATGAGTGATTTTCTGCCCATTACGAATGTAGACAGAAAGGGCTGCAACATGTGCTAACCAGAAAGGTTAAAACAAGCTAGGCAAGCAGATTTCAACCCCCTTGATCTCATGCCTTATTTAAAAAAACCTCGACCATCCTTGCCTCCTCCAATATGCTGAAAATGTGGTCTAAAACCTCACAGCATGCAGCATTCAGTGTTGCCAACCTACTCATTATTTAAAGTAGTTGAAGATCTACAGAAGTGCCCTGAAACGTGCAGAATTATCGAATGTGTTTTCCACTGAAACAGGAAAACAGGACAATTGTATTTCAGTGACAATTGTTTTTTGTTTTTTCACAAACCACACATAAATGTCATTATCTAAAAGCTAGGACATTTTACATACATGCTGCTGACATATTATTGTAGCAGAGTTTGTGCTGAATACAGTGTAATAATACTTTAGCCATGTCACAAGTAACAGAAAAAAAGCACGCGTCAGACCCCTATAGGTTAACTACATCCATGGTGATTTTACTTAAATCTTAAAATCAATCAACCATTCTTCAATCACAATTCAATGTAGCCAAGATTCAGTTACATATCAAGGTGCTTTTCTTCAATAACAGCTGTTTCAATTTAGCTGTCTTGTCACAAATGGACAGCACTGTCTTTGCTTTTCTTAAAGGGATATTTCACTTTTTTGGGAAATAGGCTCATTTTACAACTCCCTCAGGGTTAAACGGTTTTTTACCGTAAACGAGTTTTGCCGTTTTCTAATCCATCCAGCCGATTTTCTGATATTTAGAAGAATATCAGTAACCAGATAGTTTCTGGTCTCATTGCCTTCCATAGTATTTTTTTTTTCTTACTATGGAAGTCAATGAGACCAGACACTGTCTGGTTACTGATATTCTTCTAAATATCAGAAAATCGCCTGAATGGATTAGAAAACGATAAAACCCAACTGTTTAACTCTGGGGGAGCTGTAAAATGAGCCTATTTCCCAAAAAAAGTGGAGTATCCCTTTAAATATCTCTGTCCTTCAGCTAACTGCCTTCATCCTTCTTCTGGTGTGAAGAAAACAAGACCTTCTCCATTACTTATGAGCGACTAGTTTTACTTGGTGTGAAAACACTGATGTGGGATTTGTGTAGAATTAAGCCATTGGTCTGAGCTCACAAGATGTCAGAGGGAAAAAAGGAAATCAATATACTGCCCATCAGCAAGGCTTAGGTGTAATGTTTAAACGTGCAGCCAGGAGAATTCAAAACAGACGCGGAAGCGATGTCTGCAGTTGACCCAGACAAACCGTTTAAGGCTGTATGTGTTACAAACAAGACAAAAGAAATGAGCTCCGAAAAAAGATATTTGGTCTAGTAAATATTGTTGGACGTTTTTATGAGAAACAGATTGCAAGAAAATTATGTTAACTATATGACACCTTGGTAAAATGGGCATGGTAATTGCATTTCATTTACTTATGAATATTATATCTGATAAATGTGCAAACTGTTTTCCTAGAGAAGACAGCGGTATAGAATCTTCTGAAATATGAGCCAGATCTCATAGCATCAACAGTATTTCAGAAAGTTTATGAAGCCAAAAGGGTATCAGGGTTATTTGATATCTAAAAACATATTGAAAACTCACATAGATATTGTCTTTGGTTTAGATTTCCCAGACCTGCTGGTTTCAAATAAATGCTCTTCTTCTGAACTCAAAAAATCCTGAAAAAATATCACTGTTTCAACAAAAACATTGATAATAATATGAAATGTTTTTTGTTTTTTTGAGCAGCAAATCGTACCAGTAATAATGCTGAAAATTCAACTTTTATAAAAAAAAAAAATAATATTTTTAAATATATTCAAATATATATATATATATATATATATTAATTTAGAAAAGAAACTTATTTTAAAAGCATTTAAACAACTTTCCGACCCCAAACTTTTTTCAGTGTGTAACAATTTTGACTTGATATGATTAATAGACAGATCAAACAGGTAGAATAAATCTACTGCGAGGACTGATAGAACTTTTAGCCGAGAAAAGTAGATCATTAAACTCAGCTTATATATCTCAATTAGAAATCAAGTCATTCTCTGGGATTCAGTTATGAAATTGTAGATCACTAGAGATGATGGATGCTATTTAAGACGCCACGCAAAAGGCAACCAGGCATTTTCCTAAGACTCCTACTGGTCCACCAACAAATCATTAACACACTGTGGTGTGACAAGAAGTAAGGCAGTTGTGCTTGCAACCAGGTGGCAGATACTGGCCAATCAGATCCATGCAATCTATATCTGTTCTCATCGATGTGTCAACCACTAACAAAAAATGTCTCATCTTGAAGGACGTGTCCTCCAAAAGTCTCATTTGTAGGTAGCATTCGTCAAAGGGTTCCTCATTTCAGTAAAGTAACCATTATATTCAAAAGTCTTACAATAAGGTTCACAGGGAATAACCAGATGGTTACTTTTCTGAAAGAAGACCAAAACATGTGCATTATAATTGTCTTGTTAATGAATGACGTGTTTGAATCATTGTAAAAACATATTCTTATGTACATTGTACCGGTCCATTAACATAAGAATGGCCTTACATGCAGATTCTCCATGCTTGTGTTTAACAAATGAGGCCCAAAGAGTGTGTTCTGGATGTGTGTGGGAACTCTGGATGTGACTTGAGGAGTTGTGATAATTGTGTATTTGGGTAGCCGTAGTGGTTAGCATATTGCAAACATGAAATCAATGCTCTCCTAAGCAAGTGCTTTAGAAAATAAGACTCCCCAGGTTAAACAACAGACAAGCTTCCAAAATACCACACGATTAGTCATAATTTCATTCGATCGAAGGCCAATAGCAGTGGAACTTGGCAGGGTCCTACTAATCAGCGTTTTTCTCGGAGTAACACATACCGGCTTTGCGTCACTCCATAATTTTCAGTGTCACGATTTGCTCCCAAGAACACAAGAGTCCAAATGAGAGAAATTTTTCCAATTCACTGGCTCATTGATTTCTCTCCAGCTCCAAATGCCTTTTTCCTTTCTCACCGTTATTTTGAGGTATCATTTTCGTCCGTGTCAGAGGCTGCCGTTCATGTCTGCTTGTTGGCAATACTGAAGGTCATTTTCTGTCAGTTCCGTGAAATATATGGATACACAGACACCATGCACATACAAACACTGTGAGAGCTTTCTGCTGGTCTGACTTAAACCGTGGATATAATGTTACTTTCTATGCTGATCTGGGATTAACGTCTTCCACCTGAATCCACATGCACTCAAACTGAAATCCAGACACAAGGCTATTTTTAAATGCTAAGTTTAGCCAAATTCTGTCACTATTTACTCATCCTCATTTATAGTACCTGATGTTTTTAAAGGGATAGTTCACTTAAATTAATTTTTGATATGTTTTAGCTTACCTCAAGGGCATCCTAGTTGTTGGTATCCACAGTATTTTCAATTTTGATATTTTTAGGTCAAACCGTTCTTATCTGTCAGTAATATAATGGAGGTCTATGGTCACCACCTCAATGAACATGCACAGAGAAGTCCCAATTAAACATGATTTAATGACTCGTAAATGTAAGTACACATTGATGGCCTAAGACACGAAACGAGCGGTTGTCAATGTGTATCAATGCAACGAGCACAGATAGAGTACTTGGACGTGGCTGATTACAAGAGGTAAAAACGATATAAATACTGTTCGTTTTCTCACACAAACCGCTCGTTCCGTGTCTTAGGCCATCAATGTGTACTTACATTTCTGAGTCATTAAATCATGTTTAATTTGGACTTCTCTGTGCATGCTCTTTGAGGTGGTGACCATAGACCTACATTATATGACTGACAGACAAGAACGGTTTGACCTAAAAATATCAAAATTGAAAATACTGCGGAAACAAAGACACATCTTGGATGCCCTTGAGGTAAGCTAAAACATATCAAAAATTTAATTTCATCCCTTTAAAGGGGGAGTTCACCCAAAAATGAGAGGTCACTATTCTGCCGGAACTTGACTCGCGCATGGCCATTCTGGAAGCCGGTGATTATAGTTTCTAAACTTATAAATATAGATATTTTTCTTACAAAAATCCATCGCTTTACTTCAGAAGGACTTTATGAACCCCCTGAAGCCGAATGGATTACTTTTATGATGGATGGATGTGCTTTTTGGAGCTTTGAAGTTTTATTCACTCCCATTATAAAGCTGGGAAGAGCCAAGATAATTTTTTTTATATAACTCCGATTGTGTTTGGATGAAAGAAGAAAGTCATACACACAGGATGGCTTGAGGGTGAATAAATTATTGGATAACCTGTGGGTGAACTAACCCTTTAAGCAATAAAAAGTTGTAGTTTTGTGCTACACTGAAGAAAGAAAGTCATACAGGTTTAGAAGTACATGAGGGTGGGAAAATGACAGAATTGAACACCCGTCTTTCTCACCTGTGCTCCTGCTCTTTGCGTTTCTGTGCGAGGTATTTTTTCTTGACTTCCTGGAGTTCTTGTGCCAAGCGTTCGATTTCATACTTGTAGTCTTCCACTTGGGACTCGCGCATGTTGAGCTCAGCTGTTAAGGCCTGAAGAAGAAATGATAAAAAGGTTGGGGATGAACTCAAAACGTAAAAATTGTGTCAGTGCAATCAAAAATCTGATTGGACAAGCTATGTTTGAAACCGTTTAAATAGTTGATATGTGCACGTCTGTGACTTTACGTCATGCAATTTCTGTAATAATGCACTTGGTTACTGCAAACCATAACCGGGTCAACTGCATGAAAAAGTCCATAATGCAATTGTACTGTATAATTTGTTAAAAAAATAATGAGAAATTAGAAAAATGTGCTTAATTTAATAAAAATGATGTGATTAATAAAGCGTTAAAATTAGGGCTGGGAAAAGATTAATCGCATCCAAAATAAAAGTTTGTGTTTACATAATATATGTGTGTGTAGTGTGTATAATTATTTTGTGTATATATAAATACACACACATGCATGTAATTATTTTAGAAATATTTGCATGTATATACTTTATATATATTTATACAAAATCAATATTATACATAAATATAAATATTTGATATATTAATAACACATTTTCTTAAATATATACATGCATATGTGTGTATTTATATATGCAAAATAATTATACACACTACACACACATATATTATGTAAACACAAACTTTTATTTTGGATGCGATTAATCTTTTCCTAATTAAAATTAATGTTAAAATGTATGTTTTTTAATGTAACCTTCTCACTTTAAATACTCCCTTTAAATAATGGTCAGTCCGAGAATAATGTATGCAATTTTATATAATTTATTTATTTTTTAAAGATAAAAAAGAGCAGTTTCATGTCAACGCTTGTATTGTTCAACTGGATTTAGAAAGTAATTTGTGTTAACTTAGTATACTAATGCAATACTTTTTTGAGAGAGAGTAATCTACAGTAAGTAATCTAAAAGTACACGTTGAAGACGTAATTAATAGCTAAAAATTAATTACTGAACAACACCCCAAACCATGATAAAACACTAAAAGTAGCTAATAGCTTTTGCATCCACTTCTTTGGTGCTTCCAGTTATGTTGCACACCATCTAAATATTGCAAAGCACCTAAGAGCCCGTTTGTCAATTACTTTAAAATGTTTCCCAAAGCCACGCTTACACTTCAGTAGGCACCTCTATGCTATAAATGTGTCCTAGTTGTACAGTTGTGATCTATCACTGAGGACGTGTTCGGCTTAACACGCAGTCACCTCATCTCTCCCTCCGAGCAAAAAAAAAAAAAAAAATGGAGTGACTTCCTCTGCCATCTCATTGATCTCCGTCAATCTTTGCACATATCAGTCAAGCTCTAATTGTCATTCATCCAATGTGCTCGAAACCACCCACATAGTGCGGATGACCCAACAGCCCAGAGCTCAGCAATCAAAGGAGCAGGAGGAGGAAGATGGACAGGAAGTGAGACAGAGAATCCAATATTTGCAGTGAACAATTAGAAAAGGATTTTCCGCAGAGCAGGCATTCATAATGTTTCTGTTCAATGAAAGTTATTCACTTTAAATGTGTGTCCATCCACAAAATTGAATACAAATCATTTGGAAAAAAGAGTGCAACAATTAAAACTTTTTTGGATTGAAATTCAGATTTGGATGTTGAACTGGGCCAACAATTACATTGTTTAACCAACTTTCAAGCAAAAACTGCACTTCTGGCACATATCACTTTACAAATGAACAAAATACTTCAACTGTTGTGTGGTTTTCATAAACCATATAATAGTCTGACTCGCATTGGGTATTTTATAAAGACAAAAACTCAAACATTTTCCAAACAAGCATTGGAGAGTGAAAAGACCGGTGTTAATGAATGTTGATTTCTTAAAGGGAGGTCGGAACGGGAGGACATGCTTCAATCAAAACAAAGAACGGGTTGGTTTTTCCATTTGGCTCGTTAGCAGGGCTTCTGTTCTAATGTTAATTATGCTGAGCTCTGTTTATTTAAAGCTTTGCCAGTGATGCCTCCGGTGCGCAACTCATTTTAAGCTTGGCAATAAATTATCAGAAAGCCAAACCCCCCCAATGCCTACCTTCGGGGCATTATTTTTAAGTTCAAGGACGCCAGAGAGTTGTACGCTCCACACTGCAGATATTCTAATAGATCAGCTCAGAATTTCTGCTGAGCTAAGGAGTTTTGAGGCTTTAAAGTCTGTTACGTCCATTTTTTAAAAAGATGGGGAGCCCTTTCTATATTGTCCCGATTGCAGGGGGAGGTTTGCCTCGTTTTCAGTTTCCTGGATCCTAATGTTAGCCATTACATGGCAAAAACCTGATCAAAACCCAGCTTAAAGATCAACGTATATCAAGGCCATATGGATATTATAAGGTCACCTAAGGCTCAGCGGAGGCTCATAACTTTTTAACCGCTCTCATCTCTGCTTTTCGCCTTTTTAATAGGACAGGATGAAGCGGCTGAAACCGAACCGACTCATTAAAAATGACATTAGTGGTCCCTGTCTCCAGATGGACCTGAACTCTTAATTAAGTGGTGGTGAAGTAACTAATTATTCATTTTGTGTGATGGTGAGAGGTGGAATAAGGCGACGAGGATGATGGGAGAGGAATGATTTGTGTGAGAAAACCCTTTAGTGAGTGGGAAGGGGGATCTAGCTGACATATCACAGATAAAGGGGGTTGGGGGTCTGTTAATAAATTAATTTAATCACATAATTAATTTAATTTAATATTTAATTTAAACAATAAATTAAAGAATAAACAATTTACTCACCCCCATGTCATCCAAGATGTCCATGTCTTTCTTCAGTCGAAAAGAAATTAAGGTTTTTGATGAAATCATTCCAGGATTTTTCTCCATATAATGGACTTCAATGGGAACCAAACGGATCAAGGTCCAAAAGACAGTTTCAGTACAAACTGTTCAAAGGGTTTTAAATGATTCAAGACAATGAATAAGGGTCTTATCTAGCGAAACGATCACTCATTTAAAAAAAAATAACAAAGTTTAATTTTATAAGCTCAAATGCTCGCCTTGCTCTGTTCTGTGATGCGCACTCGTGACTCTCCAATTCAATCTCGTTCATCAAAATGAACGAATCTTTTTCTGAGTAATTTGGTTCATTCAACGAACGAAACGAACCAATTGACTCAGAAAAAGATTTGTTGATTTTGATGAACGAGTTCGAACAGGAGAGTCGCGAACGTGCATTGCAATACAGAGCAAGGCGAGCATTTGAGCTTATAAAACTTAAACTTTGTTGTTTTTTTTTTATGAGCAATCGTTTCGCTTGATAACAATTAATGTTATTCATCATCGTCTAGTGTCGTTTAAAAGCCCTTTGAACAGTTTGCAGTTTGCACTAAAACTCTCATTTGGACCTTGAACCGTTTGGTTCCCATTGAAGTCCATTATATGGAGAAAAATCCTGCAATGTTTTCAATAAAAAACCTTAATTTATTTTCGACTGAAGAAAGAAAGACATGGAGATCTTGGATGTTTTTTCAAAAGTGAACTACTCCTTTACATTAAACTAATCAATTTAGTCAAATTACGTTTTTTTTATTATTATACACTATTATTGTGTAAGTTTATGAAGAAAGAATGGAAAAAAAACAATAAAAGATGATGTTTTTAAAGCACCTTCAGTTGTTTGGTCTTCTCCCGGAGAGTTCGCTGATAAACCTGCAGTTTTTCTGCTGCCTCCGGACCGGGCTGCCGAGCAAGGATGTGTTTCAGCTCCACGTAAAGTTTATCTTTCTCCTGCAACCACAAAATACACACACAGCATATAATTTAACACAAAGTAAAACAAATCATGGCATTTGAGCTTATAAAACTTAAACTTTGTTTTGTTTTTTTAAAATGGCTGATCATTTTGCTTGATAAGACCATTATTCATCGTGTGGAATCGTTTAAAGCCCTTTGAACAGTTTGCAGTTTGCACTGAAACTGTCTTTTGGACCCTGAACCGTTTGGTTCCCATTGAAGTCCATTATATAGAGAAAAATCCTTGGAATGTTTTCATCAAAAACCTTAATTTCTTTTCGACTGAAGAAAGAATGACATGGACATCTTGGATGACATGGGGGTGAGTAAATTATCAGCAAAAGTTTTTTTAAAAAAAAGTGAACTACTCCTTTAAATTAAAATTTTCACTTTCTATATTTTATTTTTTATACAAACAGTGAAAAATTCTAGCGTCGTTATTTCAAAATATTCAAAATAAATGGAATGAATTTGAGGATTGTAATTAACTCTATATGATGAAATAGAAATAGATAAAACATTGTGAGCTTGTATTTAATGTCAGTCATATGATCAAAAGCAAAGGAAAGAAAGATGTAAGACTCCATCGCAGCGCTGACCAAGTAATGACACGCACACACACACACGTATCATCAATGTTGCTAATTAGAGAGGGAGTCCTGACCAGTTTGAACTCTAATGCTAATAAATGCAGCCTGTCTGGTGTCTAAAATGATCACTAATATAAAGGCTCTTAGAATATAAATGATGTGCCACAGGAGAAATCATGAATTCAGGGGGTTTAGGATGTCTGAAAGGAGATCGCTCATGATCAAAAGGTCCGGGATTCAAAATGAAGACACTCATGGCCTTGGCAACACAAAACTGTTCTTTGTCTCAAACACATGACTCACGCGTTACACATGCACGCACACACACACACTATAGATTTACTGCAAAGCCAAAAGCTTAACACATTATTCCTCTGAAGCTTCCAGTATTTTTCTCAAGATATTTTCTTTACAAGTCTTTTTTCCTTTCCCCGTTTCTTCACAGTCATGATGGCCGTCTCACAATTCCATCAATGGTGAAGTGAGCGTGCGCGATAGCGAGTCTGCGAATGAATGATTTATGAGGCGTCTGGACTTTAATACACTGACTTTTATAGGATCACAACAAGTCCGAGATCAAACCCAGTCTTAGACTCCACCTTCAGATCGCAAAAAATCTTTATAGACCAAAACCATTTTCATGACCAGACGTGGGCTGAGCTTTGATAACGCTAATGCAGTTAACGTGTGCTCAACGGAGACGCAACAACCTGTCTATTTCACTCTTTCTCTTTTATTCTGCCTGTCCTACTATATTTATCATATATATATAACACCAAAAATTACACAATTACATACTTTATTTCTCAGAGGAAATGTTTTATTGCTCCGAGTTTAGTTTGTCACAATGCCTCTAGCATACAGATCTTAAATGGATTGTTTCAGGTTCAATACAAGTTAAGCTCTTTTGAATTACTTTTCTCTGACTGTTGATCGTAGACCTTTCTATCTGGGCGAATCTGAGCACAGTTTGTGACATTATCGAGATCTCTTCTCAAGCTTTATAAAGGATAAATGTTCAATTACTAGTCTGTCTGTTACTCGAGAGAAAATAACTGGATTTCATCCAAATATTTTAATATAGTTTGTTGTTAATATATAATAAATGTTGGATGGAAACACCAAAAAAGTGAGTAAGATTCCCAAAATGCACATAAAAATCATGCATGCTATCTTCTATTTTCTACGAGAGTCAGTAGTTTTTAAGAAATGAATTATTTTATTCAACAAGGATACATTAAATTGATCAAAAGTAACATGTAAAATTTAAACTTCAAATAAATGCTGTTCTTTTGAAAATACTGAAAAAGTATCACGCATCACCAGATGAATATTAACAGTACAAGTTTTCAACATAAGAACATTTAAAATAAGTTTCTTGAGCACCATATATTAGATATTACACTGTATTACACTGAACAAAATTTTAAACGCAACGCATTTTTCACAAGCTGAACTCAAAGATCATTCCTCTACTTTCATGTGGTCACATACTCGCCTTCCCACCACAGCAGCGATTGTAGGTTGTGAAGGCGACAGACTTCCTCCCTGCAACACGGCTGCATTCAAGTTATGAAGGTGGTATCTTATGCCTGGTTGAGATTACACGATTTTAGCCCGATGTTGGCGCGATCCGTTTGACGTAGGGTTACGTGGGGATTCGTAAACGACAACAGGCGTCGGGACGCAAGATTCGATCGTATCATCTCGTATAGTCTGTCATAGTGGGCGACAACCTACGTCGCGTCTGCGATGCTTCACGACATCACGACAGCATGTTTAATTTTTTTAAAGGTCGTCCACGACGGTTCCGTCACATGTATGAGGTTGACCAATAGGAGCGCAGAAGCTTTTCCGTACACAACTTTCAAAAATGGCGAAACGAAAGAGAGACGATGGTGCTAACGTTAAAACTAAAAGTAAAAATATATAAGAAAACGAAAAGTTCTCTTTGGAAATCCAGGAACGTGTCCATTGTCGGGTTTTCTTTCTTTTATTTTTTACTGAACACAGGACAGCCAATACAACACTCACCGCTTCCTCCATTGTTTGTTTACATTCGTCACTTGCTACTAGTTTCGCCTCCTCGATGACATCACGCACGCCGTTAAAGACGGCATGCGATGACTGGTCAGGAAGCAACGTGTAGTCTGACATGTGTCTTGTCCACGACATGACAAGATTTTAGGAGTCAAAAATCGCGTAATCTGACACAGTGACTATAGTAACAGACAAAAAAAAATCGTGTAATCTGAACCAGGCATTAGCGAACTCGTAGAGCTGTTGTATTAATCGTAGTACCGCAGAGTTTACATTGGGCGTCTTTTTGACTCGCATATGCGACCTCATATCACACAATTCTGAGAAATTAGAAATTGCGTGATAGATTAAAGATAAAGATAAAAAGTCGCAATTACCTTTTTTTATTTTGTGGCAGAAACAAGCTTCCATAAAAGAGTTTACATTGGCCGTCTTTGTGATCATTAATTAATTTGCTCCCACACTCCACTCCGTTTTGAACGCCTCCTGTTTGGTTTCTATTTTGCCGCCTCAAGTTTGTGTTCTTGTCAATCTTGTCACGTTCGCAATGTTCAAATAGGCGACAATTAATTTAATTTAATCGAGTTTGTTCTTGTCGACAATTAACCGATAGTCGATCTAGTAAAAACGTATAGGTCAGATGATCTACTGCAAATCAAAGCCAATGTCCCCCGCTTCTAGATAATGATAGTGATTAAAATGTGCTTTTGCCTGCTGAATAGAAAAGCATAGTCTATAAATAAATACTATAATCTGAATTTCTCCATCCTCCCTGATTCACAGGAAATGACAAAGAATATCCTACTCTCATCCAATGACCGAATCATGGCTCCCTCAAATCCTCATCTCTCGATATTCTCGCTCACTTTCTTTCTCTTTCACTCATTTCCATCTCTCTCTCACCAAATCTCATATTTAACAGCATGTCTCCAGTCACCATCTTACACGAGAAGTATTTTTACACCTTGCAAACAAAGGAAATGGAACAAACAGGAAGTTGTTGCTTAGCTTCATTCTGACTTCATTTCCCCTATATCCGACTGAATAATCATAGGGGGCCATGTGACACAGAGAAGACCTGTCGCTTCAGCGTGATCAGGATGACAAGCTCGATTTAAAAGCAAACAGATGTTCTGTGTGTCACTCCATTCAGAAAAGACATGGTGTGATTGACAGTGACGGGAACATAGGCTTAATTTTCACCCCCGCAACATTTTTTTCTGCCAGAGATTTCGGACGACAATTGTACGTCTACCGGCTTCCAACCTGTCGTGTCTTGCGGCAGAGACATCCTCCCTTGACAGCTAGAGAAGATTTTGACAATCAAAATGGTTTTATAGTGTTGTTGTTGCTGTCATGGAAAAACAGTCACAAAAGAGGGGAGGCAAGAGTTCGTGACGTGACTCAATTGGCAGGTCACAGGTTTGATGAGGTCAAAAACAGCACAAACGGGGAAAAAGCGATAAATGCATGTCTTAAAGTGATAGATTTAGCTAGATGCTAACACTTAACCCTCCTGTAACCCTCAAATCTGATAACATTTTTTTACCTACTGGGGTCAATTTGACCTCTTATACATCCAAAATATGCATAGCACGACTATGGACAAATGTACAAATCACCATAAAATCTTACTGACTGACCTAAAAATGGAAAAGTACAAATATATTTGGTGTTTTATTTGTTTTAGAATATTTCTAAGTATAGGTTTTGTAATCTACAACATTTGGAAAGAAAAACTAGTTATTTTATCAAGGAAAGTAACTTTTGTTTGGGGTCAGTCTCACAAATATTATGTTTTCCCCTCCCCCGTGGCACGGGAAACATCAAAGTTCTCGCAAAAACTATGTTTTCCCTTCCTCGATGGCATAGGAAGAATTATTAGTTCTCATGAGAATTATGTCACGTCGTGTGAACTACTAGTGGTTCTCGCAATACTACAGATATGGTTCTGGGGTGCGTTTCCCGAAAGCATTAGCCACCTATGGTCGCAAGTTGGTCGCAATTTCCATTGAACTCTATTTATCACGACGGAACTTGCGACCATAGTTGGCTAACGATGCTTTCGGGAAACGCACCCCTGTTTGGTTAGAGCCCTAAAACAGAGGGAAGTTTTTTTGAATATAATATTGAATATGTAAAATTACATAAACATTATAAATGAAAATTATAACATGTTATAGTGACCTCAATAAAACAACCAAAACAAATGTGTGTGAAATTTGAATATTTCTTCTGTTTTATTATAACAGCTAAAAGAGCCTGGGGTCAAATTGACCCCAAGGAACACAGATGCTACAAAATGTGTATAGGACATTGAAAAGATATCAGCAGGTTAATTTTTTTGGTTTACAGAGTGTTCCCCATTAAATTAGGAAAAGTCATTAAATCTGAAGCAAAAAAATAAATATGTATTTACAGATGTTAAATATTGAATGAGGTCAAATTGACCCCAAAGATAATAGGAGGGTTAAATGGCTTAAAAGTCTACATTATTTCGACATACTATGGCAACCGAGAGAAGGCCACATACTATCAATAAAAAATTGTATTTTACCCTGAATATTCCTCATAACCTTCAGCTTAAACTATTTTTGTCCATTTTACAAAGCTAACAAGCCAATCAAATCATTCTCTTGTGCATTTAACCACATTTTAACTTAAAACAACTAAAGAAATTGACTACAATGTGAAATTGGGGGAAGAGTATGGAATCTTGTTTATGCCACACAATAAAACAGTGCGACTTTTTATCTCACTTATCATTTTTATTTCTCAGAATTGCGAGATATAAAGTCAGAATTGTGAGACTGTTAGAAAACAAACCCGCAATTCTGTCTTTTTCTCAGAATTGCATATTAATAACACGCAATTCTGACTTTATAACTCGCATATGCGACTTCATATCACACAATTCTGAGAAATTAAGAATTGCGTGATAGATAAGATAAAAAGTCGCAATTACCTTTTTTTTATTCTGTGGCAGAAACAAGCGTCCATAAAAGAGTTATGGGATCAAACCATCAGTTCTGGACACTAAAAACCATCAGTTCTGGACACGTCCATGATGCTTAAAGTAGTTCATATAGCAGTGTGTACTAAACAGGTTAGTCTGTGTAAACAGCGTTGAAGGAAGCACTCACGCATGAGCTTTGGAAATTAGAGGTCATGACCTTGCTCTGAGTGCTGGATCTTCCGCAATACAAAATAAGGCTTTCTTATCTGTTTTACCCACTTGCTCAAAAAACTCAATATAACTCTAAGGTACCTTATTCGAAAGTTTCGCTGACCTTACGACTCATCTGTGATATGATGCATATAGTGTTTTATTACATTATCTGTAGGGCATAATAAACCCGCTGTTTGTTGGAAAGGTAAAACAACCCTTCCCGTCGTACCTCAGCTGGTAATACGGTGAGTCATTGGGCCATATCTTGCAGCCAAGCCAATATGCATGATAAAACAGCTAACCGCTAATCGCCAGTCCAGATTTGCCTGCACGTATATTAACCAACATGATATGGTCCGTGCCTCTTTTATTACTGCTCTGCCTCAATGCAAATAATGCAACAATTAGAGTTTGTGTCTGTGCGAAAAACATCTCCTGGTCTTTGTCTGCTGTAAAGTAGTCCATTGTGAATACTTCAAGATCTATAATGGGTATTATACTCAAAATGGAGCCCATCTCGCATACTTTCTAAATCACAAGTGTCTTCCATCTACAGAAGTGCAGCATTGTCTTGACTGCAATGCTTTTTGCTATTGTGTCCTAAACGGGGCTATATTGTACACGCTGTCACAATCTTCACTGCAAACAGCTACAAAACAATACAACAATGCCCTGCTGTCTGACGGCTGTTTTAAAAGGCATCAAATGCAGCTCACACACAGCGCTAAAGCCAATACACAGAGATGTGCCTGAGCGACTTCATAATTACAGTGAGTCATAGGGGTGTTGTAAGGCAGACAGCTTTAACCTAATTAGCACCGAACCCCAATGTTCACTCATACTTCCACACAGACAATGTGTGCATAAAAAGCTGGAATCAGAGTTCGTTTCAATTGGGGTCCATTGGCAACTGAAGTTGTGATAGAAATCGTGCGTAGAAATACGCAATACTTATTAAAAATTATATATATATATATATATATCTCCACCCAAAAATGAAAATTCTGTCATCATTTACTCACTCTCAACTTGTTGCAAACAAGTATGAGTTTCTTTCTTCTGCTGAACACAAAGGAAGATATTTTGAAGAACGATGGGAACAAAACACTTGTTTGGCACCATTGACTTTCGCAGTAGAAAAAATAAAATAAATTCTATGGAAGTCAATGGTGCCAAAGTACCAATCGTTCTTCAAAATATCTTCATTTGTGTTCAGCAGAAGAAAGAAACAAATACAGATTTGCAACAACTTGAGGGTGAGTAAATGATGACAGAATTTTCATTTTTTTGGGTGGGATATCCCTTTGACAGAGAACAGTTATTTTAAACTGTAATAATATTTTTTACAGTATGTTTAATCAAAAAAAATATATATATATCATCCTGAAAAAAATTTTTGAATGTTATTTTCAATTTACTCGGAGACATGAGGTTTATCTTGCAATTTTCAAGCCTAATTTAAAGGGTACCTATTTTGGATTTTTGAAAATTGCCCTTCATGTAGTGTTTAACATAGATCTAAGTGAACGAAAACATCCTGCAAAGTTTTAAACATGAAAGTTCATCGTATACAAAGTTATTGTCTCTCAAAAACAAGAGTCGACTCTGAGTCGCTGATATGAATCGTTAGAAGAACGATGCTTTTCCTTTGTCTGGTTGACGTCAACTTGACAAGTTATTTGAATAAGAAACGCCCACTTATTGCGCTCGGAGACGCTAGGGAAAACCGGAGCTCCAGGGGTGGCGGGCAAATCTGAAACTGGCCCAGGACAGGCCACCCTACCTGGGCTGGCCAGGGAGGTCTGAGAGCATGGAGGTTTGGACCCACCGCACCTTTTTGGACTCTGTCGTTTTTCGAGATCTGGGCTTCGGAAAACAATCATGTCGACGAGACGCTGTGTTTTGAAGTGCGACGCAAAAGCGAACTTTTTTCACCTGCCAAGTGAGGAGTATTTGAAGACTAAGTGGCTGCAGTTCATATATACAAGTACTGCTATACCACACAAGTATAGCCCAAACCTTGTTCTGTGTTTGCGTCATTTTGAAGATGATTGCTTCACAAACCTAAACGCTATAAAGTATGGATTCGCGAGCCGGCTCTATCCTAACGAGCTGAGGATCTGAGGTGTGTTAAATGAGGGAGACATATACACAATATGTAGAGCAGTGGGTCTCGAGGACCGGAGTTGAGAACCCATTTAAGGTAATAGGAGTTCCGTTTTTCTGCACAGAGAATACCAATCACAACTGACTAGGTCATCTGACCAATTACCGCAGATTAGCGTCACGCAAAGGCGGGTCTTGGACAAAGGACTCGCTAAAACGATTCATATGGGAGTCGGTGGGCAATTCAGGTAAAAATAAATGCATATTATAAGAAAACAAAAGTGTTTTTTGTCATTGCATGCTTGTAAAACTGTTGTTGGGGACTCCCAGAACAATATTAGGAACATTTTAAATGCCATAATAGGTACTCTTTAAGATTTCTTCCTCCTCATTATAAAATTCATTTTTTTCAGAAAAAAAAAAGAAAATCAGAAAAAAAACAACTTTAACTGAAAAATGTACAAAATGCTGAAAAACAAATTGGCAGAAATGATCAACGATGCTTTCCTTATTTTTGTAGATATCTTTACTGTATAAGATGAAACACTACATGGCTCTAGTAGAGTGAGCTAAATGTCCATCCACTTTAATTTAGTTAGTACATTGCTACAGTGCAAATATAGTGGGTTTTGAATTCAGTTTAAGAAGAAAACCGAACACATGATTTGATATGATCTGATACCTAAAAACGGTTGCTCGTGTCCTTAGATTTCGAACCAGACAATGAAAGGAACCTTTTTAAACTGGCTGTCTGTCCGATGTTAATGGCATTTTGAAAGCCCATTTTATCATTTCCATGGCATCTGAACTCAAGATCCCAATAAGGGAAAAAAAAACTCTTAACTCAAACTCACCATCACAGTCAATGTCCACACATCTTGTAATGGTGAAAGTAAAGTGGACAGCTACTCCCGGAACATTTTGTCTGTCTCTTTCAGACAAAAGTTTCAGAACTTTCCTTCTTATTTATTCCCTCTATCAGTTCCGTAACGTGTCGGCTTAGTTGCTTTGGCGCCACCATTATATTCCCCAAACAAACCAAATCAATTAAAAATCCCAAATACAATAGCAAGAAAGCATACAAAGTTACCCTAGTCGCTCTCTCCGTTTCTCCATTCATAACCTAATCAGAGATTTCAAGTGCATTTATGTAAACAAATGTTGCTCCCTCAAGAAGCTCTGCTCGAGCACCTGCTACATCCAAGCAATCACATTTGTTTCTAGACTGAGCAATGAACAGCACGGATCACTTCATTTCAGATAATGGAGGGCTCACACCACACACAAGGACAAACACAATGAAATGACTCTGCTTCATTGTTATATCTAGACTGTAATGTAAGTAGAGCACGGCTAAACATTATATAAGAGACTATGCTTGCTGTGTATTCTTGAATTAAATGGCAGAAAGGTCAATGATGACAATCTTATACATAAAAAAAAATGTATGTCTCTCTTAGTTCGCAGTACTTTAAAAATATATTATGTAGTCAAAATGACTTATTATCAGTCCAGGCAGAATATGCAGACTTTTTCATAGTTTTAGGGAAAATCTGAAGAATTCTGTGGAATGGATTTTAATATGATAAAAGTAGAGAGTGCTTTACTATTATTAGGCACTGAGAGCATTATCAAATTAGTCCAAATATGTAATAATGGAACAAGAAAGGCACAGGGGATGTGTAAAACTAATGGTGGACATTCTGATTATGTGTAGCCACAGGCACAGAAGTTATTTTATAGTATCTTCTTGATAACTTGATAATAACTCAAGATGGATTTATCAAGATTTTTTTTCTCTCGATCACAAAAATTAGTGAATACACCAACAGTCAACATTTTGTGTTGGTAAGAAGGGCTGGTTTAATGTCTAAGATCGAGCATACATACTGTAACAATATCAGTTTTGTCAAATCAATTAATCACAATTAATCTCATCTACTTTAACATAAGTTTTAGTTTACATAATATATGTGTGCATATACGGTAACACTTTATTTAAAGGGGTGTGCATAAGACTGACATGACACTGTCATAAACACGACATAACACCTGTCATGAACATGAATGAGTCTTTATGAATGTTTATGACTTTTGTCATGTGTCATTCGGTAAATTATGACACTTTTAATGCAAAGTTGACATTGTTTAAATTGTCTTTGTTATGACAACTTGACATTAACAGAGACAAAAATGTCTTGATTATGACAACTTGACATTAACCAAGAAAGAAATGTCTTTGTTATGACAACTTGACATTGACCAAGAAATCATAACCTGTCACAAATATGTCATAACAGGCCTAATTATCAAACTTAAAGAAGTTATTTAGCTTTGCGTTAACGTTACATTACCCTGTCATATGTAGTTGGTTTTGACTTTGGCCGTCATGACACCATTATAACTGTGACATGAATATTTTACTTGTCCTCAAGTAAAGTGGAACACATTGTACTAGTTATAAAGATGTCATTAAGGGTTATTACACTGTCAAATGCTTTAACAACAGCGTCATTAATATTTCCCCTTACCTCAAGTAAAGTGGAACACGTTGGACTGGTTATAAATATGTCAGGTTGACAGTTTATGATTTCTTTGTTAATGTCAAGTTGTTATAATCAAGACATTTGTTGTCTTTGTTAATGTCAAGTTGTCATAACAACGACATTTTAAACAACAATGTCAACTTTGCATTAAATGTGTCATAATTTACTGAATGACACTTAATGACAAAAGTCATAAACATTCATAAAGACTCCTTCATGTTCATGACAGGTGTTATGTCATGTTTACGACAGTGTCATGTCAGTCTTATGCACACCCCTTCAAATAAAGTGTTACCGCATAGGGTGTATAGGTGAAACTCGAAAAATAGAATATCATCCAAAAGTTCGTTTATTTCAGTACTTAAATGGTAAAACTAATATATTATATAGACTCATTACATGCAAAGTGAGATATGTCAAGTCTTTATTTTTTATAATTTTGATGATTATGGCTCACAGCTTCTGAAAACCCAAAAATTCAAAATTAGAATATTTTGATATCAACCATAATCATCCAAATTATAACAAATAAAGGCTTGAAATATTTCACTTTACATGTAATGAGTCTATATAATATTTTAGTTTCACCTTTTAAGTTGAATTACTGAAATAAATGAACTGAATTGAATTTCACCTGTATATTATTATATTTATATGAAGTTTTATGAAGCAAAGTTCGGGATGAGCATGTTCAGGTAATCAACGCATCAGCACAAGAGGAAGCCGGTATAAATAGCTTTCCCTCACCTCTGTCCCATGACAGTCTCACAGCATTTTTGGATTATTATTTTAAAGAAATTAATTAATATAACATTTCAACAAATGGTGTGATTCTGGGATTGGACAATCTGTTCGTCTGACCAATGAGAGGCGAAGCAGAAGGGGCACTAGGATTGTTCTATGACTAGTACCAATGAGAGAATCTTTTTACCTGTAGCAGAAGCGATTTCTCCACCACCTCCTGAGTCTTAGCTATCAGCCTCCGCTGCAGACAATGAATCTTCTGGATCAATTCGAAGGTGCTTGGATCAGTTTCCTAAACAGAGAAAGAGATTTTAGAAGCAAAATCCAACTGTTTTGGAACTGTTTTCATTGATAATGCGACTGTTTCGGCAACAAGCCAGTGTAAGCTCATACCGATATTTTTCTCCAATGGTGTACATTCATGGGATTTTTGAGCTCGTCTTCCAGAGCACGACATCTTGTCCTCTCTTTCAGCAACTCCCTCTGCATATGAAACACTTCCTGTCTGCCATCAGAACAAAAGCACACTGGTAAAGAAACTCTGGCTCTGGTTTTCAGGCTGTAATAAAAGCAACAATAACCTACTAATTTATAGTCAGTCATTTAAAGTCCCCAGCATTCTGGCAGGACGTAACAGCACTTTGAAAAATGAATTTGAACGAGAGGAAGTAAAGGGATGCAATTCACTTATTTACTTGTGCATCACAACAGGCACAAACAGGGAAATGCAAACAAGAGGGTGAATGGGAGTGAGTGGGTGAAACAAATCTCTTGGTTATCATATCGACAGGTTATGGCTCACAACATAATCCTAGCTGACCTTTTCATCTCTGCACCAATCTTGTTTGAAAAGACAAGTATGCTTTTCTCTATGTACATGCAGGATGCATTCAATCATTCTGAGCTGCTTTATGGTTGGTCTATATGTACACATTTGCTGCATAGTCTCGCTGTTTATACGGTTAAAGCCGGCATGAAATGGAAGTTGTGACTGTCTTTTTTCTCAATTGTGAAAAAAATCAGAGTGAAACGTCTTCTTGAACAAGAAAAAATGTAGGGTGTCCATCTGGAATTGATTGAATTGTTGTCATTTCATATTGCTGTGATCCCATGTGAGTGACAGGTAAAAAACATGAGAATTATCCATTTTGATTTTGAGGGGATTTTAATTCTGGTTTCAAAGCTGGTGTTTCGAAGAACATTTGAGCAGTGCTCATCACCACAATGACATGTTGTGGATGGTAGCCAGTGCTTTGCTACATGTTTTGAGAGATGGCCTGGGTCCCTCCCTATGGAAGCATGTTCCCACCATAGAATGAAAAATATAAAAGATAATTGCGACTTGTTATCTCACAATTCGGACTTTTTTCTCACAATTGCGAGTTTAGTTCTCGCAATTCTGAAAATGGAAAGTCAGAATTGCGAGATATAAAGTCATAATTGCGTGACAAAGTCGCAATTGCGAGATATAAAGTCAAAATTGCGAGATATAGTCAGAATTGTGTGATATAAAGTCGCAATTGTGAAATATAAAGACAGAATTGCGTGATATAAAGTCACAATTGCGAGTTATAAAGTCACAATTGCGAGATATAAAGTCAGAATTGCGAGTTATAAAGTCAGAATTGTGAGAAATAAAGTCAGAATTACTAGATACAAAGTCGCAATTGCGTGTTATAGTCAGAAATGCATGATATAAAGTCAGAATTGTGAGATATAAACTATTCTGAGGGGGAAAAAGTTAGGTTTTTTTCCCTTTAAGAATTGGCCTGATAAGTCACAATTGCAAATTTATATATATACTTATAATCTCACAATTCTGAGAAAAGATGTCAGAATTTCGACATATAAACTCGCAATTATGTGTTATAAAGTCAGAATTGCGAGACGTAAACTCGCAATTGTGAGAAAAAAAGTAAGAATTGTGAGATAAAAAGTTGCACTTCTGTTTTTCTTTTCTTTTTCTTCTTTTTTTTTCTCAGAATTGCGACTTTATATCATGCAATTCTGACTTTATATCACGAAATTCTGACTTTATAACTCGCAATTCTGACTATATCTCACAATTGTGACTTCATATCTCGAAATTCTGACTTTATAACTCGCAATTCTGACTTTATATCTCACAATTGTGACTTTATATCACGCAATTCTGACTTTATATCTCGCAATTCTGACTTTATATTTCGCAATTACGACTTTATAACACACAATTCTGACTTTATATCTCGCAATTGCGACTTTATATCACGCAATTGTGACTTTATATCATGCAATTGTGACTTTATATCTCGCAATTCTGACTTTATATCTCGCAATTCTGACTTTATATCTCGCAATTATGACTTTATATCACGCAATTCTCACTTTATATCACGCAATTCCTGACATTTTATCTCGCAATTCTGAGAAATGAAGTCAGAATTGCGAGATATAAACTCGCAATTGTGAGAAAAAAGTCAGAATTGTGAGATAAAAAGTCACAATTATTTATTTTATTTTTATATTCAGTGGTGGAAACAAGCTTCCATACCTCCCTCAATGCAAGTTCCCTCTTTCAACTTTTTTTTTTTTATTGTCCGCCAGTAAACTGTAAGTCTGATCATGAAGAAAAGAAATAATGAACCTCACCTTAACTAGTGCTACTATAATCAGAAAAACTTGGGGTTGGAACTGGAAGTTCAAGTATACTGAGTGTTTACTGTAATTTTTGTCTGTTACAGTGTCTGATGCTAAAGTAATCATGGACAAATGGCAAAAAGATCTCTGCATTCTGCTCTGATTCTTTGCATTTCACCCACCTGCTATTTCTCACAACATTGTAGCACATGTGTACGCCACCCTACAGTTCAATCTCCACATCATCTACAGTAGTAACTTGTGCAGAATGTTCACATCATGTTTTGATATATTCAAGCAATATATTTTATACAGTAGTCTGCCGTTTCCTACATTATCAATTGCTAATGTCAAGTTTCTTAAAATGTATTATACTGGTTTTCTGTTAAAGTCTTCCTCCCCAAAACATCTTTAGTTCATTCCACAAGTCATTAAATGCAAAATGGTTGAACTAATTGTCATAATGTGTCAAGCACACTGCCAGGAGCCAAATATGCAAATGCCTATGAGTATATGATTGGATCATTATTGCAATGATTAGTATGTTTCTAGCATGATATATATTTGGCAACAGTTCTTGCCTAACTGATGGAATGAGATTTTTTTTTTCATTTCTGGAACAACCATGTAGGAGAATGCATTCCTGCAAAAAAAATATATACGACTATTGATGGAATTAACATCTCAGCATTTCTTTCCATCAAGAGGTGAGACAATTTTTGCTCAAGATCTTGAATTGACAATGCAAGAGTCCAGTACTATGCAAAGTATCCTCCAGCACATGCCAAAGACTTTCAATGAAATTGGAAAAAATCCTAGAATATGGCCATGATGCGTTTTCCTACATGGTGGTTTAAGAAATGAAAAGCCACACTCCATCAATCAGGGTTAGAAGAACTGTTGCCAAATATATATATATATATATATATATATATCATGCTAGAAACATAATCACAGCAATAATTATCCAATCATAGACTTCTACGCATTTGCCTATTTGAATCCAAACAGCGACTTATTTTTGGCCGGGTGGTGTATATTTTCTGTACATTTTTCAGAGGTGAATCTGGAATTTCACTAATGAAGGGGAATGTAATGAATTAGACCAACCAATGATCAACCAGTTCTCAATCATGACCTTACGATGGCTGGCGTGGGTCGAAAGGTGCAACCGAATGTTTGGAAAACAACGTTTCCACAATCATTCAAGCATTTGTATACAGAACAGGCCTGTACTTCTATGTGCTATGCATGTAATACTGTATTCTTACTGTAATGCTTCATGTTACACTTGCATTTAAGTGTATGTATAGGCTATTTCATTTTCTTTTATATATTGCAATGACATTTTACTGTAATTTGTTGAGAGACCAACAGTAAAAGCGCAACTGTGAATCCTGTCAAGTCTCTTGCAATCAATATCCCATTTACAGTAATGGGTCAATTTGTACTGTTAAAATACAGAAAAAAGATTTTCAATCATTGTCATGAAAATCATAGCCATACTTTACATCTGAAAACACTGACAGATACTATATTGACAATGTGGCTAAATCTTGTGAAAAATGACATTAACTTAACATGAAAACTTACTATTGTGAGATGAACTAAGGATTTTGAGCAACTTACAGGCTTTTGCAAGTTGATTTTTGTACAAATGCATTCAAGAAATCAACTTACTGGTTTGCAAGTGTTAAGGAGGATTCAAGAAAAGCACCAAAGCGACAGAAAAACTGTAATGCAAGTCCAGCCGCAGCCAGCATGTTCACTGTGTGCTGCAGTGATTCAACTCTGCAAATAAACAACTTGAAAGCTCCATCAGCAAACCTATTAGCACTAGTGGCTTGCCAGAGTCTGGGAAAAGCAAATTACACTATTTCAGCCACAATAGAAAAGCCTCTTGAAAATAAATAAATGACAAAATCATCTCTATAGGCAGGCACACACACACACACACCATCTTCTTGGCAGAAATGTGTATGAAAGGGGGATAAAATAAGAAAGATATGACAGATTGTGAGGTCATTTTATCTAATATTTTGTCAAGTGTGTGTTAATGTCCCCTTGTTATCTTTAAGTAAAGTAACTTCCCCTCTCTCTTGAGGGCGGGACAACCTATCACTCACATGAGTTTGCAACAATAGCGAACCACAACCATTTAAACAATTCCCAATGTACAAAATCAAGTCCCGCCCTACATTTGTTCTTGTTTGAGAAGCCGTTTCACTCAGATATCCGTCACAAATGGCAAAAAAAACAAAAAAAACAATTGCAACCTTCGTTTCATGTCAAATTGAAACAAACACTGTTAAAACACCATATCTTTTTGATGGTATAGTAACTTTCAGTAAGAATAAATTAAATTTTTTTTTTTTTTGAATATCCTGAAACCATTAAAAAAAACATTTAAAGCCTCTTTAAGGAGGGTTTAGCCCTTGTATCCTAGAGATGACAGAGCTGTAACCAACCGAGTGCTAAACCGAAATGATACGATACTCCGTTTAAACAGTATGTCCTAAAATATTTTTCTCTGAAGCAACGGAGAGAGATGGATGATGATAACGCACAGCTCATTTACCTGAGTGCAATGCAGGTTGAGTTTATGATTAGCATCAGTAAGTCATTTCCTTTAAAGGGAAAAGTACACTATTACTAAAATCTTCAGTGTAGTGTCATTTCATCTGGCAATGCAAGTAAATTGGAGAGGCGTTTGAAACCGCTGTTGAGCTAAGACGACGGTAAGATTGCTTCTAAATGCATGGATTGATTTCTCAAGACCTACAAGGTCTTTTTAGTCAATGATGATTCAGACAAAAGCAATGTTGTTAGTGTTAGCAATGTTTGAGGGAGAAAAATAGCCCTTCATCTCTACGCTATCTCACGACCAATTCGTACGAATTCCTACGAGTGATTAAAAAGTGGCTAATTCGTACTAATTCATACGACCTCGCTCGTACGAATTCGTATTATTTGTCCAAACCCACGTGGTAGGTTTAGGGGCGGGGTCAGGGGTAGGTCATTCATACGAATTGGCAAATGCGTAAAATGTGTACGGTTTAGCAAAAATCGTACTAATTCGTACGAGTGAGGTCGTACGAATTGTTACGAATTAACCACCACGTAAAATTTGTACAAATTCTCGAGAGATCGGGTTGGTCAGCTTCATAGCATCATATTGACTCTGTTGCAAAACCTATTGAGCTACCTAAGAAGACAGCATGTTAAGGTGGCTGATGCGCTCCTCACACAAAGCCTGTTTTAGATGGTCAGAACTTCATTTAGCTGTGCATGAACAAACAAGCTCAGTGAGCTCAAGTTTGAGAGGATGGATGATGAATAGTTAATAGACATTATATTTATTATAAATGCTTTTCATTAAACATGTAAATTATAATTTAAAACTGTTTAGTGGAAATTATTTTAGCCTGCCTAATATTTGTAGGCTATTTGTTATACTTAACAACATCCTAATTTCAAATTCAATTGCGTGTCGACTTGCCCACGTTGTGCGTGATGTAGAGTGGAAGCTCTCTATTACATACCATGTGTTCATATTTAGGGCCTAAACTGAGTCTCGTTCCATTCGACCGTAAGTGGACTGTGAAGTGGATTTCACAGGGTATTTCGCCATCTTAAGTGAGATTCCAATACGAAGGGAACGAATATGTTCAGTATGAAGGGCACTGCAAACGGGATAGGGAATAAGGGAACATCGATACATCACTTTACAGTAAGTGGAGAGCGAAAATCACCCAACTGTCATTGTGCACTGCGTCACCAGAACTAACCAGAGCAGAGCCGTTGGAAGAGATTTTAAAATTTAAATAAAAAATTTGAACGGCATTTGAAGTTTAAATTTGAAGTTACGTAGGCATTTGATACAAATTAGAGTATTTATGAATGGTTAGGGTGATGAATGTTACATTTCCATAGTCTACTGCGTGAATATCTAAATAAATGAAAAATTTTGAGAAGCAGCTGAGGCGTTGTCATTTTCTTACTGAATGAATTAGCTTTTTTTTTTGTTTTGTTTTTTTTGGTTTTAATCATTTGAATAAATGATTAAGTGAAAGCCATGTCACCACCTACTGGTGTACGGATGTATTGTTCAGAAAGAGTGATTGGAAATTCCCACTAATGCACAGATGGATCATGTCTAGAATGCGCAAACAAAATGTTGAGTGATCATAAATTAAACTCTAACATCCCTGCGTTATTAAGACCAACTTAATCAAGAAAACAGCTTTTAATGAGGACTAATCTCTATGTCCTTCAAAACAGAAATATTTTATTGGAATTCAAATGATAAGCCAAGATTGCCAACACTACTTCCAAACATTTATCAGGTGAGCAGAAGAGTTCTTTCAGGGATAACAGACCACTCTGCTCAAGACAGGTCTAATCCAACCCTGGAACACTGAGACTTTCTTCATGTTGCGCTTCGATTATTTTAGTGCTTGATATAAGTTTATATCTGGGAAATCCAGCACTTCTGGAAGCCAGCATCCTTTACTGGATCTTTAATAAAATACTTTTAGTCGCACTCAGTTTGATCTGTTCCTAATAAAAGCTTCTTAGCTTTGTGTGCATTCAAATACATGGCTGAATTTCTACACTCAAAGGATATACTACATATAAAATACTGTAACATAAAATGTGACACAAGAGCAGACAGTAATTACTGACATCAGTGCTCATATTAATCTTAGTCAATGGTCATTTTACAGCACCTTACAAAGAACAATAGAGAATTTCCAGTCCAGACTGAAAAAAATAAAAGCACCCTTTTGCTGGCTTTGGCCTTAATTTATGCATTTTAATTGTCTTTTTGGCAAAGCTTTTGTTTTTCTCACCATTCTCTCGTCTCAACTGTATTTTGCATAAATGCATCACTGTCCACTAAAAGAAAGCAAGCCATCCATCTTTCACCATCAACAAATTAATTCTACTGTGGCGAATAAATAACTGATTTAGAATGGGGGGGAAAAAATGTTTTATTTCAATTTGGTTCTCTTAGTGTTCTCTAAGTGTATTCCTCTTTCTCGGCATATTTGCTGTTGTTTCGACTGAGAGCTGCATGAAGATACGGAAGGCAGGAAAAAAACACTGGGTGGGTTGGGGTATATAGATTGATTTATTCAGGAAGACAGGGTTGATATCAGAGACTTAAACTTTAATCAACACGCTTATAGAGTTCAGGACTCTCGCCCACACACACACATTTCCCTGTGTTGCAGAACGAGTTCTTTCTAGTTGCACCACACACATTTTTGCATGCATTTGAGAAAAAAGGCATAAAACAAACACAATGATATTAAGAACTGGGACTTGTTACCGTCATCAGCACTATTAACATTAGCATCCTCCCACTTACTCACAAGTCACAGGGCCCTATTTTATCGATCTAAGCACATAGTCTTAAAGCCATGTCCGAAAACACTTTTGCTAGTTTAATGACGGAAAAAATACTGGCGCATCCAGTGTATGGTCTAAAAGGGTTGCCCCTGTTCTCTTCATGTGTGTGTTTAGGGCGTAACTCTCATGTCCCATCCATTTTAAAATAAGCTGCACTTGAGCCATGGTGGATTCGCTATGACTGTCTGACTGCATTTTAGGCATTGCGTAGAAATCTATTTTTTTCTTTTTTTTACTAAAAAGTAAGCTGACATTTTTCTATCCCTCATTTAAATCAGATTTGTGCCAGCTGCCAAGAACATCTGTAAAGACTGCATGCATAAAGCCCTTATTATCTGAGGGATTGCATCTTTGGCTTGTTTGATTGAGCAAAGCAGCCTATTATGGAATGTTACAAGTGAGGCTCACGGTAGCTCAGCTAGCAGTTAGTCAATGCTACAGGAACGTTTATTTAATGCTTATGAAATATTCATGCTGATCTGAATGGAAGCGGATTATGGGTAATTCGTCTGTTAGAATGCCACTCAGTTGTTGAGTCAGAGGATGCATTGGGAGGAAGACATGCTTCACCTAGTACAACCAAATGTGGATAAAAGGAGTAGGATGATCATACATCCATGTTTTTTTGTTTGTTTGTTAGTTTGTTTTTGTTTTTACACTTTTGTGTTAAAAAAGCCCACAAAGTGTACAATAGGCAGTAGCATTTTTCAATACTGAATAATCTATGATATTACACAATGTTTCAGAAATTATATTATATTATATTAATTGTTAATTATTGTTAATTATTTGTATTAGTTAGAGCCAGACCGATATATATTAGACATTTTCCAAACTATCGGTATCGGCAGTTATAATGGCCGATAAATGTATATTTCAAAAATAAAATAAAAACGGACGAAACATGCTTAAATCATCTCTCCTTGGCCTGTTAAATTGAAAATGTACTGTAAGTTTTACAATTTGCAGTATGACGTTATCTATTGCTAAATTATGGCTCATCATAGACTAGCTAACCTGACGTTGTAATTATAAGGTAGCTTATAAGGCAATGTAGGGACTAATTATTATTTTATTTATCAGAACTTTAATATATTTTGATGTTCCTCTGTTCTGTTGTGACAATAAAAGAAACAAGTTTCTTTTTAAAAATACTTTAAAATCATATTATTTTAGTTAAAACTCATAAACAACTACAAATAACTGTGTTAGGGAAATCTGTTAATGTTTTGTTGCACGTTTCTGAAAAAAAAAATATCCGATATATCGGAATATTGGATTTTAAAACCAAAAAACTATTTGTACCGGTATCGGCCTTCAAAATCCTTTATTCAGTTGGGCTCTAGTATTAGTATTGTTTATGGTACCATACACTCTAAACAATGCTGGGTTGTTTGAACCCAAATTTGGGTAAAATATGGACAAATCCAAATATTGGGTTCAATTTTAACCCAACTTCAACTTTCACTTTCAACTGTAACTTTTTTTTGTTACATTTCTAAGCCAACATTTGGGTTTGTCCATATTTTACCCAAATTTGGGTTGAAACAACCCAGCATTTTTTAGAGTGTAGTAGTTTTTAAGCACCATGCCATCTAACAATAGTGTGCAAAGTAGAGTAAATGTACTTTAGAGTTGTATGACACAGTATGATGTACCCTCCTTCATCACATTTGCCATGTTGCCACGTAATTTTCTCCTTTTCTTAATTCATTGAAAATGACACACATTTCAATGATATACTGCTTTCTGAACTAGAAATGTTCACGATTAAAGGGATACTCCACTTTTTTTTTTTTTTTTTTGAAATAGGCTCCTTTAACAACAATTAAACAGTTGAGTTTTACCGTTTTCGAATCCATTCAGCCGATTTTCTGATATTTAGAAGAATATCAGTAACCAGACGGTTTCTGGTCTCATTGACTTCCATAGTATATTTTTTTCCTACTATGGAAGTAAATGAAACCAGAAACTGTCTGGTTACTGATATTCTTCTAAATATCAGAAAATCAGCTAAGTGGATTCGAAAACGGTAAAACTCAACTGTTTAACTCTGAGGGAGTTGTAAAATGAGCCTATTTCCAAAAAAAAAGAGGAGAAAATGGAGTATCCCTTTAATAGAGTAATAAAGAAAGAAAGGATGGAGGAAGTGCTAGTGGGCACTGGTGTGAGACAGATATGGAGAAAGAGAGCAAGAAAGAGAGCAGTCACAGAAATGTGCCTACAGCAGTACACATATAAAACAATGAGCTGTGATAGAGTCCAAGGACTCTGTCCAGAAATTGTGCCAGTGAGATAAAATGTCAAAGGTAAGGTATCCAAAACCCTCCCCACACTCTCTCGCTCCCTCATTCTGTTTTTCTTTTCTTCCATATTTCAAAAAAGCAGGGGGTGGTTCGAGAGCAGTAGAACGTGTACTAATGCTCGTGTAAGAGCAGTTTTAATTGATGTGAAATGCACGTAAGGGTAACCATGTGATTCAGGCAGAGTTAGCCAAACATAATTTATTTTGGAGTATGGGCTCTTTGAAATCATTTGAAATGGAAAGACCTCCTCATTACAGTAGACAAACACCCAACGTAATAATTTGCTTCAAAGCTGGATCAAAGCAAAAACTCACACACACAAACACACACTTTCACATCATTGGTCCGTACTCTGTATTGTTCATTCCACTCAGTGATTTTATTATTCTAATGAATATTCAAGGCAAAGTGCAACAGAATTTAGTTCATTATGGAATGAGCTATCATGGTCTCTTTGGTATAAGAAAAAAATCACTCTCTGGGAAACTACTTTCTCCCAAAGCTGCAATTTACTCATGAAGTAGTTCTACTACCGTCAATCTGCCCATTAAAAAGAAAAAAATTGATAGTTACACCACAAACTTCTAACACAAAGCAGTGAACTAACTCTGGTCAGAGTACCGGCAACATGTGAGAAAAAGTGAGGAGACGCCACTACAGATTAAAGGGATACTCCACTTTTTTTTTGGAAATAGGCTCATTTTACCACTCCCCCAGAGTTAAACAGTTGGGTTTTACCATTTTCGAACGTATTAAGCCGATTTTTGGATATTTAGAAGAAAATCAGTAACCAGACAGTTTCTGGTCTCATTGACTTCGATAGTATATTTTTTCCTACTATGGAAGTCAATGAGACCAGAAACTGTCTGATTACTGATATTCTTCTAAATATCAAAAAATCGACTGAATGGATTTGAAAACGGTAAAACTCAACTGTTTAACTCTGGGAGAGTGGTAAAATGAGCATATTTCCAAAAAAAGTGGAGTATCCCTTTAAGATATAGAAGTACTGGTGTCTACCAGCCCACTTCAAGCACTGATGACACATGATGACCTGGTGGGTAGAGTGAAATGTCTTAGAATGTGTCTCGGTTTAATTTAAAATTGCATACATTATCATTATGTACATGAGCTTTGATTGCAATCTATTTTGAGACAGAGAGTTCATTTGACTGTCATTATTAAGAAAATAGTTTCATTTACATTCCAATCATTCTCTCTCTCTCTCTCTCTCTCTCTCTCTCTCTCTCTCTATTGAGTGATGTTGAGACAAGTTTTCTTGGAACGTTTGAGCACAGTTCTTATGAACCAGAGGAATTTTCATCCAATTTTTATTCAGCTTCATTTGTGGTTGTATATCGCACTATTTAGTAGCTAAGTGGCACAGAGGCAGGGAATTATTTATGACAGAATCACAAGCTTGTTGATAAGAGTTCAGGGGCCCATGACTTGACAAACTAACACAGTGGCGTCAAGTAAAAATCGTCACCCTTACACCTTCCACTTCAGTAGGTGACAACAACGGTACAGCGGCTCTCCTTAGGTCACTCTAGTCTACAGGAATAGATTAACTCCTATCTGAACTCTTTAGGATCTTTTTGGTGCGTCATTAATACATACTATTCTGAAATGTTACAAGATCTCTTACTATGAGATTCCTGGATATCTCTTTATGAAATGTGAGCGATTCCTTTGACACTACAAAGTTAACTCAGAAGTAAATTACTGTTCAAAAGTCAGAGGTCAGTAAGATCTCTCTAAAAAAAGTAGACACTAGTTTTGAATGTTGTATCAAAAAATATGTTTTAAAGTATTTTTTAAGTATTTTAAGTTATTTCCACTGCAATCAGAAAAAAATGTGAGTGAACCTACGCTATCTCACGATCAATTCGTACGAATTCGTACGAGTGATTCAAAAGTGTCTAATTCGTACTAATTCATACGACCTCACTCGTACGAATTCGTACGATTTGTCTAAACCCACGTGACGGTTATGTTTAGGGGCGGGGTAAGGGGTAGGTCATTCGTACGAATTCATGCAAATTGGCTAATTCGTAAAATATGTACGATTTAGCAAAATCGTACTAATTCGTACGAATTGTTACGAATTAGCCACCTCGTAAAATTCGTACGAATTCCCATGAGATTGGGGTGCCGAGTGAAACTACTATAATTAATAATAAATAAGTATAATTATTTATTATTATACTATTCTTATGAACTTTCGTTCCATCAATAGTTTCCACAAACTAAGCACTAAGCTGACTAAGCAAAAACTATTTTCAACATTGATAATAATAATAATAAAAACATTTATTGAGCAGCAAATCGGCCTATTAGAATGATTTCTGAAAGATCATGTGACACTGAAACCTGGAGTAATGACTGATGAATTGCCATCACAGGAATCAACAGTTATTTTAAAAGAATAGTTCACTTTAAAATTATTTTTTGCTATGTTTTAGCTTACATCAAGGGTTAAACCAAGATGTAGTTGTCTTTGTTTCCGCAGTAGTTTCAATTTTGATATTTTGTGCGTGTACGTCATTAATTGTCACAATCACAATGGAAGACGGTTTTCACAACCATATTTAGATCACTTCCGGCGCTTGCAGTAGTACCTCAATCCAGTACATGAGTTCCACAGGAAGGAGTCGGATCAAGATCCAAGGGGTGGAGATGGGTAGGATTAGGGTTTAGGGATTAGGGGTGGGTTTAGGGATCAGGGGGCGGAGTTGGGTAGGTTTAGGTGTGTGTGTAAGGTGGGAGGAGTTGGATTGCGATCTGACTCCTCCCCGTGGATCTCATGTACTGCATTGAGGTACTACTGCAAGCGTATCGTATATTGTAGTCATATTACTGGAAGAAACTCGGAAGTTGTCGCATTCTTCATTTGTAATGAAAGCGCCTGGAAAATGTATGAATGTAAACATAGAAGGATGTCAGTTTCTCATGAGACTTTCCTTTCATTGACTTGTCCCAGAAAACCTAATGCCTAAAGGAAACATTTCTTCACACCCGGGCAACGATATGCTACAGTCAGCATCTTTCGGGGAACTACATTGCACTGATGACAGCAATAATGACTAAAATTTGCCACCTGTTTACCAGGGAGGCTTGTATATCTGCAGAGTTCTTGGCATCCAAGCTCGGCAACAAGTCAACCCATCTGGCACAGTGGCTGCTGACTAGTCTCTCTGAAATCTTACCACTAGCTCTTTGATTCTCACATATGTTTGAGGATATAGGAAGGATTATGACGCGTCTATGTTTTCTGTTGAGAGTTAAAGGTGCTACGGGGCATGACTGGTTTGGAGAGAGATGTGACTGCTCACTTTTTAGCAGATAAATGCATTTAAAATTGACAGACTTTTTCAAGCTCTGTGAAATGAGAATGTCAATCAAACTGCAGCAGACTAGCAATAAAATCATGTTTCATGGATGTTAAGTCTATGGACTAATAAAAAATAGGTTTTTAGCCCTTCTGTTATCTCAGAGAAACATACAGTTGTTTCATTCTTGAATGCATCACGTGAATGAATCAACTTAATGATTTAAACTTGCTCTTTAAGACACTTGTTTGACCTTTGAGGTCACTTTTTTTTCTTTAAAAGGCACACTATGCAAGAATTGTACCTTTCGTCATTTCGGTGCTAAACAATCTCATAGTAGGGGAATCATCCCGGTAGTAAAGCTTGGGGGGGACGCCGCTGGAACGCCGCCATTCCACGATGGAAAAAGCAAAGAAAAGGAAGAGAGTATGAAAAGTAAAAGATAAACTGGATGCAACAGTGATGCTGACCTGGCGATCTTGTTGATGGACTAGTAAGTAAATATTTCCCAGTTTGTGTGCATTTTATTTTGTGATTTCACTGGAACGAATAGAGATTGAAGAGCGCGTCCGGCATAGGGTGACCAGACGTCCCGAAAAATTCAGGACAGTCCCGAAATCTAAGCTGTTCTCCCGAATCCGGTCATCCGGAACCACAACACGCCATTTTTTAGTGGCAGACTAAAGTCTAATGACAGACTTTTATTATAGGCCATGTAGTCTAATATCATAGAAAGTCTACCCATAAACACCCCCTAGATCTCTTATTCAAAGGCATACAATGCAAGATTTGTACACTCTCAGAAAAAAAAAGGTACAAAAGCTGTCACTGGGGCAGTACCTTTTCAAAAGGTACACTTTTGTATCCAAAGCCTAGATATTGGTACCTTAATGGTACATATTAGCACCTAAAATGTACATATTATCACCTAAATGTATATATTAACACCTAAAATTGACATATTACCACCTAAAATGTACATATTACCACCTAAAATGGACATATTAGCTCATGAAATGGACATATTAGAGCTTAAAATGGACATATTAGCACCTGAAATGTACATATTATCACCTAAAATGTACATATTAACACCTAAAATTGACATATTACCACCTAAAATGGACATATTAGCTCATGAAATGGACATATTAGAACCTAAAATGGACATATTAGCTCATGAAATGGACATATTAGCACCTAAACTGTACATGTTAACACTTAAAATGTACATATTAGCACCTGAAATGTACATATTAGCACCTAAAATGGACAAAGGGTAACTTTTTTGGACATATTAGCACCTAAAATGTACATGTTAACACTTAAAATGTACATATTAGCACCTAAAATGGACAAAGGGTAACTTTTTTGGACATATTAACACCTAAAATGTACATGTTAACACTTAAAATGTATATATTAGCACCTGAAATGTACATATTAGCACTTAAAATGGACATATTAGCTCATGAAATGGACATATTAGAACCTAAAATGGACATATTAGCATCTAAAATGTACATATTATCACCTAAAATGTACATATTAACACCTAAAATTGACATATTACCACCTAAAATGGACATATTAGCTCATGAAATGGACATATTAGAACCTAAACCTTTACCTTTTGAAAAGGTACAGCCCCAGTGACAGCTTTTGTACCTTTTTTTCTGAGAGTGTACCTTAATATAACAGTTTCAAAGGGGTATCAGGCCATGAGTGCAGAGATACTCTGCGTGAATGGTATTTACGACAGTAACGTTAAATTTAAGTACTCCACTGTGACTCTAGGGGTCGCTGTTTGACAAAAACAGAATTCCTGCATAGTGTGCCTTTAATGAAGTACAGCTGTAAACAAACTGTTTAAGTGAATGATTCAAGGGCTCCATAATATACAGCCGCTTGTTTTGTTCTTGAATAAATCTGTTGTGAACGAATCATTTGAGTAAATAATTGAATGAGTCACTCATAAACACAATCACTTGTTGAATGAATAAATGTTGACATACAGTTTGAGTGAATTCAATGACTCACTCATAAAGAGTCAAGTGTTTCCTTCTGGAATTAATCAATCTTGTGCATGAACCATTTGAGTTAATTATGCAATGGTTCACTCATAAAGAAGGGCTAAAAATGGAACCACATACTCAACTGCTTTTATCAATTATTTATATGGCAGAAATAATAAGAGTAGTATGCAAGTATTTGATTTTAAGTTCAGCCATAGTTACTTCTTTCTTTCATTAATAAATAAAAGCCTAATGGGTGATTAATGAGTCATATATTTAGTAATTTACTCATTTTATTATAAAAAGTGAATCTTATTAGGCCTGAACAAAACTAAAAGTCAGAAAAACAGCACTAGTGCACTATTCATTTTCAAATGGTTGTCACTTCTTTTTTAACTTTTGAATGAATATACTGTAGATATTTTTGCTATTTAACCATTAAATGAAGGCCTCCAAAATGTTCAATTAATTCAGTCATTTTGGAACAATGGACATTTCGGTACACAGTTCAGACTCACTGAATGTTTAGGGACTTTGCAGTGGCCTAGGAGAAACTGTCTGTGAACTCGTCCCCACCCCTCACATTACTAAAATAACAAGGAGAGTGTTAGTAAAACCCATCTATTATAGATCTGGCTTTAGATGCAAGATCTGCTAGTGTTTTCAAACGTTCCCTCATTTTCCACAGTGAGCAGTTGATGCCTCCTTTTTACCCAGCCAAGAACTCCATTAAAAGTGGCTTTTATTGCATGTCTTTTGTGACACAAAAAGTGACCGGCATTGAGAGTGGTGAATTGCGGCTTTTGAAAATATCAATAAACATCTCGCGGGGTCAATACTGACAGGAGAATTAAATGACAAGCACCCAATTAGCTTTGTCTCTCGGTGCCGTATGTGCCGCATAATCATTATGTCATTATACCTCTAAAGAGTACATGAGTGTTGCAGAAAAGCAATCAAACACCTGCCTCTACGATGTTTTAGAGTGTTTTAGACATAAAAAAAGATTACATTTGTGCCATCAATGTATGATCGTGAATCAAAAGTGCGTCAAGTGTTTCCCTTTCACAATATTATGCCAGATTACTTTCATACCACTGCCATAATGCAGTCAACATGAACCGTAAACAGCTTTCACACAAACTAAGGCAATCGATCTCTGACGTCAAACACGCTTTAGCGTGAAAATGCAAAAACCCTTCCATATATAACAGAAACTGTGTTACCTGAGGTCCTCCACATTTGATGCGGTCTTATTGAGGATGTTCTTTTCTCGTCTTTGCTTCTTGATCTCTAGCTTCAGGAGTCTGATATCCTCCACTTTTTCGTTGTAATGAAGATAGCCCTTGTTTATGATGGACTCGTGAATTTTGATCTTTTCGTACAGCAGTTTCAGCTCATCGTTTCTCTTCACCAACTGTGTCCCCAGGAGGTCACGCTCACATATCACCTTGACACATAAACACATGTTTAATGAAAACATCAATTATGATGAAAGGCAACAAACTAAAAAAAAAGTAGTAGTAGTCGTCGTGCAATCGATACCAAAACCTTGTTAATCTGGTCAGTAAATAAACATTGATTAAACATAAAAAACGGTATATTTTAGTTTCAACTTGGTACCAAAGGTCTGGTACATTTAATAAAAATAAAGGTTAGGTTATTAATAGTTCCCCACTTTGAAAAACGAGTCGTTTGCTGAGCCTGGTGTCAATAAAAGCTTTTATTGGACTAAAAAGGACGTTTTCAGTTCGATGACCTCTTAGATGTCAAAAGCTCAAGGAAAATTTGATTTCTCAGTTCATCACCCCTTTGATTTTAATAATGTATTATCAAATGTTGAAATTACTATTGACTAAGTTTACTAAAGGCTGCAGAAGTACTGTTCATTCTTAGTTCATGTTAGCTAAGGTAGTTAACTAATGTTAACAATGAACCTTATTGCAAAGTCTCACCAATAACCTTTTAATGTTGACTTAGCTAATGCCTTCGTCTTGTTGTATTATGTTAGTAGCGAAATCATCAGCTGAAGTCTATTGCAGTTATATGTAATCATAATGTACATGTATCTAACTACAGTTTTCACAGACCAGCTTTGACCGAATGGCTTACAAATCACGGCCCATTGAAAAAGGCATCTATGTGTGGTTCAAGGTTCCTCATAGAATCCTGAATGGCAATAAAGAACCTTCGTTTTTAAGAGTGTACAAGATTCTGTGAGAAAACCATCAGAAGTGCTTTCACCTCTGACTTAGGTAGTTGAGAATTATATAATATAGAAATAAAAGGCAGGCCTGTGTTTGTGTTTTCTGCAAAGATTTGATGACTCAGCAGTGTTAGTCTTTTCAGGATAATAGCCAAGAACTTCATGCAACATTACAAATGTGGTGAAGGTTTGGGAAAAATGTCTTATAAAGAAGTTTTAGTGTTGTTTGCTTGTAGATGTTTCTTCAGTTTTTTTTTAATAAAAAGTCAGGGGGAAAAAAATTATGGAAGGCCATGTGCAATAAATAAATGTAACATCCCCTCATCTAAATATTTTTTGCGTTACTGTACACACCATAAATACCAAAAGGATATTATTAATTATTATGCCATTATTATGCCAAATGCCGAAAAGCTATTATGTGTAAATTATGGTATGTGTTGGATGGCACACATCCCTGGAATCAGGGATGTACAGACGATAAAGATTTATGAATATGAGCGTGGATAGCAAGAGGAATGTGGAAACTGGTGTCAGCAGAGGCAATTTGGACAGAATGCCCTTTGAATTGGCTAACCTTTACCAAAGAAACCCATGTCAGCAATGTACAGCAGCAGATGTTAACATTACATTCACTTTATGATCTTTCTAGTGACCCAACTGACTCAAAAAAGACCCTAGCAGCATTTCCACAACAGATTTGCCCAAAAGTTTTTGCGATATTTTCCAATTGTTGATTAAAAAAACAATCTAAATGAAATGACAGTGTTTCCATTAACCAATGTTATGCGGCTAAAATGTCTTTTTTTTCTCGGCTAAGTCATTCCAAAAATCATGGCATGGAGGTTGATAGGTCAATGTATATCGCAGCCACTCACTAGCCATTTTTATAACCAATACGGCTAAAATGTCTTTTTTTTTCTCGGCTAAGTCATTCCAAAAATCATGGCATGGAGGTTGATATGTCAATGTATATCGCAGCCACTCACTGGCCATTATTTTGAATAGAAAGGAGACGTAGGTGTGTTATCCAAGCATTAATGGCAAGGAAAGCCCCTTATACTTGTTAGCGGCATGTATGAGGTGTTTATGAGTGTTTCTCCCTCATATCTGCTACAAGGTCATGATAATGTGTGGCATTTCTTTGTTGTTTAGAATGCACTATTCCCGTAATTCCTGTCTTTTATGAGTTTAATAAAGAATTCAATCTCATTCTGTCCAAAACATACCACACCTTTTTTAAAGAATGATCAACTGTTACATACGCCAGGTGACCTGTAAATGAAAAATATTTTGTGAAATATTCCTTTTTTGAATCCTTTTTGCTATATATGGGATTGAGTTTTTGCAAAATTAACATGTTTTCATTGGCCATATTTTCAATTCACAATTTCAATTTGTGCAAATTTACATATTTACTATTTACTTACACATTAACTATATATATATATATATATATATTTAAAAATAAATAATTACATAAATTAAAAAATATAAGTAAATAAATAAAAACATTTTCACTGTAAACAATATTTAGTACAAATATTAAATGAGTTAAATCCTACATAAAATTAAGTTTGGATGGGGTACTTTGCATTTATCTGAAAGCCTAAACTAATCTTGTCATAAAAAGCAAATTAAAAAAAAAAAATCTACTGACTTTGATACAGTAAACATCAGTTCAAAGTTTTTCAAAAATATTATCAATATTTTAAAAGATCATTCTGCTTCACTGCTTTTTTTAAATAATAATAATAATAATTAAATATTGTGCGAAAATGCTTTTTTAATATTTTTAAAAGAATTTCAGCTTTTTAATGAGGCTTTATTTTATTATAAACAGCATTTTCCAGACACCACTTAGACATTTCAAATGTTAAGCCTCTAAAGAATTTAAAAATACATTTTAAAACAATGAAAATATGTTGATGCATATTTTAAGTGGCATAATATCATAATATTTTAAGTTAATCACATCAGTGCTTACAATTTGAATGATTTGTCTGGTCAGCTGGCTAAGCAGGTTCGACTGTGGACTTACTGAGATCAGAAGCTCTAAATGTTTCAGAATGCCAAGACCAATTTAGACATCCAGTGAGTCAATTTCCTCCCGTTTTTTTTTTAAAGAGAGGTTGGCCGTGGCCCCACTGGACTTTCTCAGAAGTGAGACTCCAGATCTAATGACTTTTGAGTGAACCTAGATTACTGTCTCTTTCATCCTTAGCTTAATCATTCTAGTGAAGGCGGAACACAAGGACATGCGGACACAAGCACTCAAAAGGAAAAACCTTCCACCTGTCTGTACCTGATCGAGCTCCTTTTTCTGCCGGATCCTCTCAACATCAGCCTTTGCTATGATCTTCAGCAGCTCGCGTTCCTCTGCCTCCAGTTTCTCATTGGACTGCTTCGTCTCTTGAGCCTGTTGCTTCACCTTCTGTAGATCATCCTGTAGGAAACAACATTTTTATACACAAGTTTATTGAACTTTATTTCGACAGTTATGCTGACCTCTATTTTAGCCAACAAAAACATTTCAGGTGACTACAATGTGCAAAATGACAAATGCCATTTTTAATATCTTGATTAGAATCGGTTAATTATAAGTATGCATGTATGTTAGTCTTATATTGATTATTGCTGACAAATTCTACAGTATAAACCTTTTTGGATTTTTTTCAAGTACATGTCAACTTATTGTCCTAACACTAACACTAACCTAACTGTCTATTACACTAACAATACAATTAGTTGAGCATTACAGACTAATGATCAATAGTTTATATGTAGTTGTAAACCTACTTATAGTTAGTAGAATGTTAAATAAAGAGTAACCCAATTTTCCCCAGTAACGTCATTGACATATTTAACACTGCCATTGGCATCATATACGTATTATCACCTAAATGTACATATTAACACCTAAAATGGACATATTAGCTCATGAAATGGATATATTAGAACCTAAAATGGACATATTAGCACCTAAAATGTACATATCACCTAAAATGTACATATTAAAACCTAAAATTGACATATTACCACCTAAAATGGACATATTAGCTCATGAAATGGATATATTAGAACCTAAAATGGACATATTAGCACCTTAAATGTACATATCACCTAAAATGTACATATTAAAACCTAAAATTGACATATTACCACCTAAAATGGACATATTAGCTCATGAAATGGACAAATTTGAGCCTAAAATGGACATATTAGCTCATGAAAAGGACATATTAGCACCTAAAATGCTAACACTTTAAATGTATATATTAGCACCTAAAATGGACAAAGGGTAACTTTTTTGGACATCACTTTCCCCACATGAACAGGTTTACATTGACACAGCATTTGTAAACATCACACACATGCACAATAGATGCTCGTTGTGGAGGTTTGCATAGGGAGGATCGAATATGTCCCTGATTTATGTGAAGCGCATGAGGTTCAAAAGTGCAATTGTGTTTCCATCTCATTTTGTGTGCAGTAGGAGCACAGTGTGTCCTCCTGCAGCGAGGCCTGTCTGTGTCTGGCTTCTTTTGTGTGTGTAAACATTCAGGAGTTTAAGTTCAGGGTTGGTCAGGTATTCTGACTAAAGACCATGGTGTATTCTCTAAAAAATTTCTTCATTTTGTTGTAAAGTACAAAAGAAAACATAAATAAAAGATTTGAATTACTCTACTAATAAATGCCTGTTTTTATTATGTGCTATTCATCCGTGCATGTTTGTTTTTATAGCCATTCATAAAATCGAATCATTTTCTCTACCTCTTAAAAAGCTTTTTGTTTTTTTGATGATGTAACCAAGGCAGAACAGGCAGCGGAAATAACTTTAACCAGTAATATTAAAGCCTTCACTTGTTCCCTTCTTCTAAAAGCTCACATTTTTCCTGCCTGCATTTTTCGTCACATTGAGTAAGTTATGTTTTGTGTGTAGACCCCCACATCAAGAGAGAGCGATATGCTCTATTACAGATTCAATTAATTTAGTCTAATTCTGATTGGGATGTCAGATTTGATATTCCTTTTGTTGGCAAACAAGGCTCTTTGTGCCTTATTATGAACCAAGTTCAATGTAGCTTTGTGCCTGGTTGACAAAATAACAGCATATTAGATAACAATACGGCAAAATTTAAAGCTTTGATGTCACAGCAAAAACAATTATTGAATCTAATCCTTTATACCTTTCAAAGTACAAAATAATCTTTTAATCCCCCATTCAGTCGACCGTTGACTACATCCTCCGGGTTGCATACGCAACCAGGACGTAACCGTCTATGTTTTATGGGATGCTTTTCTATTACTACTATTTCTGTGATCTCCTGTGTGTTGGTTGGACACACAGACTATAAAATAAAATACATCTCTCAAAGAAATTATTCAAGTAATACAATGAATGAATGAGTAGTCAAAAAACGACTTAAATTATTCGCATATTATTGGCAGAGTGTGACTCTTGGCTTTAATACATTAACAGCTTTGAGAAGCATTAGATTTATTTTATGGTCATGTTATGTCTTATGGTTTGGCTGTTTCATTTTAAAAGCCATTTTAAACAAGCTCAAGTCTAAACTTTTTTCTTTGTTGTTGGATTAATGGCAAAGTAATAGATGCTAATAGATCTACAGTATAAAGCAGACCCCCTCCCCACTCCTCCTCCCAGAAGTCAGGATATCTGTCAGAAGTTGTGCAAGAGCTCAAAATATTGAAGTAAGTTTCCCATGGTGGGAGACTGTAGTAGTTCAAAATCAATCCCTGTCTCTCACCCTTTGACACTTATTTGGTCGCCTGCAGGAAATGCAGTGGGGTAAACATTTAGGTCTGCCAAGAAGGTAGAAAACACACCAAAAAAGTAGATGGGAAAGACAAAAAAAGAGACAGAGGGTAGAAAGGCGTGAGTGCTTTACACTTCATTTGATTCCAGTCTTAACCTTTATTCCCTGAGACAGAAGAAGAGAGAGCAAGAAAGGCAGAGACAGACTGTAGGAGCAGTAGAAAGATCCTGTTCAACATCCAGCTCAGGTTCACTCCAAGAGCCCACACACTAATGTACCAAATGCTACAATAGGCTCATGATGGTATGTATAGTAAGTGCTGAATGTTGTTTTCAAAATTACATTTTGAACATTATTCTTGATATCGGCCTACAGTATAAAATTAACATTAAAACCGCCACTTTTTCCATGCCTTCCACATTTCTATTTACTTTAATCACTGTTACAGATTTTAATATTTTAAACTTGCCCCAGAAACACATTTCTATCTAAAAATATTAAAATCCATTAAAAAAAAATAAAATAAAATGTATTGTCACTTATTTTTAAAAAATTCTAAACAAATAAGTAATCATTAAAAAAAAAAAACTGTGTGAAAATAATTTCTATCAATAAAAAAAATTAAGGTTGTGGCGTCATGAAATATGAGACATGATGCGTGAAAACAAAAAGAGGTTAAAAAGCTGTAAAATCAAGCTGTAAGTTTGGAAATGTCTTTAAATTGTGTGCTTTTAGAATACATAAAATGCTAGTTATTAATTAGCCATAGCATAATAAGGTTGCGGTGATTTTGCCAGGTAAGACATGTTCCTAGATCAACATATTTTGTTGATTCTGGAACACTTCGCTCACCGAAAATGTTGTCCTAACCCCTTTTACTACCCCTAAACCTAACTCTACAAATATCATGTCCCTAAAATTAGAGGGAAATGATAAGTAAATAACACAGATATAGAAACACCTAACCCTGCTTGTAAGCCTTGTAAGCATAAGTTTATTTCTTTCAAAAAAAAAAACCCAAGAATTAAAAAGAAGACTTAACAAGAGCCTATTTCTCTCAGATATTGTTCACAAATCTGTGTAAATCAGTGTTAGTGAGCACTTCTCCTTTTCCGAGATAATCCTTCCACCTCAAAGGTGTGGAAAATCAAGATGCTGATTAGACAGTATGATTGTTGCACAGGTGTGCCTTAGGCTGTCCACAATAAAACGCCACTCTAAAATTTGCAGTTATATCACACAGCTCAATGCCTCAGATGTCACAAGCTTTGAGGGAGCATGCTGACAACAGGAATGTCCACCACAGCTGTTGCTTGTGAATTAAATGTTAATTTCTCTACCATAAGCCATCTCCAAAGCCGTTTAAAAAAAATTGGCAGTACATCCAACCGGCCTCACAACCGCAGACAACATGTAACCACACCAGACCAGGAGCTCCACATCCAGCATCTTCACCTCCAAGTTCGTCAACCTGCCACAAAAATCGGTCTGCAAAACCAAAGTATTTCTGCACAAACTGTCAGAAATCGTCACAGGGAAGCTAATCGGTTTTCACAGTACAGGCGGATGGCAGACCGCGTGTATGGCGTTGTTTGGGAGAGCGGTTTGCTGAGGTCAACATTGTGGCAAATTTGCAACAACTGGCTGGTTTTCGGTATGTCCACTGTTGAAAATTGTTAGGAGACTTCAGGGGGTGTTTTCTTATTCTGGAGCCTTGATGAAGTTCTCTGACGGCATAGAAATTGGACAACAGTGTCCATACAAGATGACCTTTGACTTGGTCTAAAATCTGTCTTGTTATCACTGAACCGGGACCAAGTGCGAGAGGTCCTTTTAAAGGTCGTTCGCCACAGCTCCCATTTACCGCGGAATGCCGATGAAATTTCAAAAAGCGGAGGGCATCATTTAAAACCTGGCTGCATTCTTAACACATCATCTCTTCCTTTTTACCACATTAAATTCTGAAACTTTCTCCCCTCCTCTATCGGTTCAGCGCTAAACATTTTCAGACAGTGTCTGGAGCATGTAATAAGATTTCTCCGAGATCGATGACGCCTCTCGGCATGCATAACAACCAGCTGGACGGGGCTTGTGCTGAGAGCAACCTCTCCCCTCATTACACCCTGCCGTAGCCTCTCGTGATGAGAAAGTGCAGCCCATTCATTAACATGCTAATCAATTCTTATGAAGTGGCCTAATTGTTTTTTCATGGGGTGAGGGTTAGCCAGTAGACAGACTCCGCGCTGGCCGGCTTCAAAGAACACAGGAGCTTCTTTCTTGGTACGTTTGTCAAGGCTTGAGGTAATAAACAACAACAGGAAGAGCTGAAAGGTCAGTGTCTTGGCACAATGGACTATGTGTGTGGAGACAAGAGACCAGCAGGACAAAAGGGCATTGCTTCCTATGAAGCCGTCTGTAAGGCAACCCATCTTATAAACACTTGAAAATGCCCTTTAAAGGGATAGTTCACCAAAAAATGAAAATCATTGTCATCCTTACTCACCCTCCTGTCGTTCCAAAACCTGTATGACTTCCTTTCTTTTTCAGAACACAAAAGAAAAATGTTGCACAGAAGAAGAAAAAAGTTATACAGGTTTGTAAAGACATGGAAAAGTGCTAACTAATTTTTGGGTGTACTATCATGTTAAAATTTACACAGAAAAAAATGTTTTACATTTATTTGTAAAACATACTCCAATAATCTTTCTTCAAAAAAAAAATTTACTATGTATGGAATATTTGGTCTATATATCATATTAATTCGCTTTTGTCCATTTTACACTTAATTTCAATCTTTTAAAGTACCATTTTAGTTCCTGGTAATGAAAAATAACAAAAATGCTCATCATATTAACAGTTTGAAGCTTTAAGCAAATTTGCAAGCTTTTTTAAACAAAGTATAAACATTTAAACATTCAAAAGACACTAATTTTCTTCATCGTTTGCACAACATATGTTTTATATCATGTTTATGTTGTGAATATAGCTTAATAATCTCAATTATAAGCAGGTCAGTTAACCGGTATTTAATTAAAACACTTTGTTTATATCACGCAACGTTACTTTTTCTTTTTTTTTTTTTTTTTTACATTTTCATCAACAGCGATTTCAGTGATTTTTGTTGATCAACAGTTTCAAAGTCATTTCATGTTGCGAGCATTTGCGGTAAACTATGCACATTGATTAATGTGATTTCAGAATGAGTTGCTTCAGAGTTCAGCTCAGGGGGAAGAAAGAAATGAAGCAATAGTAAACCCATATGTTTACTCTTCAATCTGTTTACAGATTTAAGCTTTACATGAATATGAGATAAACGTTTTTTTTTTAACTATTAAAAGGTACACTATATAACTTTTGGCCCTCCTGCGGTTAAAAAAACTGCAAGTATTTTGCAACATTGTTTGGTTGTTGTGCTTCAGCTCTGCATTACGGTGCTGAATATGGTTATCCAATTGCTTATAAAACATTTACTACTAGGCTTGAAAGATGCATTAAAGGTGCAGCATGTATTATTGACAGCTAGTGGCTGAAATGGGTACTGCAGTCCAAATTCAAAAAGTTGGAAAGAGGTGACCCCGCCCCCTCTTCCTCAGACTCAACGATCACGCCGGTTTCTAGCTTGAGGACACTGAGCGAAATTGACAATGGAAGGCAAGGAGACTTAAAATGTTGTGTAAGTTGATGAGTTGATTCATCCGCCTTTTAATATTCTTCCATTTGAGATTTTTAGATGGATGCAGTTAGAATCTGCGATCTCTGACACATTTGTTTGTTGGCTTCAATCATCGCTGCAATACACTGCGTTTTCTGTCGAAATACTATTTGGGTAAATCACAGAGACCAAATCAAAAACATACATTCCGACACGGATGGCACGCTTCAAAGTAAAATAACTGGCTGTAGCATGGTTTTTCAGAGAAATGAGTATGTGAACTTAGTACAGTATGTTTCCTAAATATCTGCAAATATATTATGGTATTTTTATGCATAAGTACAGTGGGGGAAAAACATACAGCAGCACCTTTAAAACCCAGGCTTGACATGGAATCATTACTGGTGTAGCAATGACCCCCATTTCCTGCAAGGGTTATGCTTTGACACTGACGCATTCTGACAGGATTAGCGGATATTGGGAGGTAAAATGTGGAGCCGAGAATGAGTGCTATGACAGCTGCTCCATGGAAATGTAATGAACCCAAGTTTGTCACCATTTACCGATGGGTGATATTGACTTTCTGTCGTAGGCTTAATATTGCTGACAATTGTTAGATATGTAGGTTGGCTGACAGAGTGTATCTGACAAATTAATAACAGAGGTGACAAAGACGGAGGTGCATATTCACCTTTTTTACCAGTCAGCCTGATGAAGCGAACGAAGTGTGACCAAAGAGTTGTGTGTAATGCAAAACACTCAGATGTCTTCCAAGCATGTTTTCCAAGGCTCTTTTTTCTTATCATGAGTTCATTGACATGCCAATGGCGAGGTTCAATCTGAGTATAAAATATTATGTTATGTAAATATTATATTATAATATTGTATTATAAGATTCTGCAGAGCAAGAACAGGACTTGCTAATGTCAATCAGACAATTTATATATAGACTTGCCACGTCCTAAATCCTCAATACAACTAGACCCATTAGTAAAGCAAGGTTTGGTTTAGATATTTACTTCAGATATACCAACCCGATCTCACGACCAAGTCGTACGAATTCATACGACCTCACTCATACGAATTAGTACGATTTTGCAAAATCGTACATATTTTATGAATTGGCCAATTCGTATGAATTCATACGAATGACCTACCCCTTACCCCGCCCCTAAACCTACCCATCACGTGGGTTTAGACAAATCGTACGAATTCGTACGACTGAGGTCGTACGAATTAGACACTTTTTAATCATTTGTTGAATTCGTACGCATTGGTCGTGAGATAGGGTTGGATATACCCCATTCTAGTTTAAAATCTAGTTCTAGTTCGCTATAGGTTCAAATGAAAATAAAACCTTGATTTTTAATGTATTCTCAGGCTTTTCTCAGAATTGTATATCAAATTCCAGTCATGAGAAGTTCAATAAGTCAATCACAAAATCTGCCCCAAGCTTGTCGAACAGAACATTTCCTTGCTTTCCATGTCATCCTCCTTCACAGTTCATTACAGACACAAACCCAAGACTAACTAAGAGACATCCCGTAAGAATAATAAACGAGATGTATTAAGGTTTTATGAGAAAATGGGCAAATGGCATGTTCTCCTGCCTCCTTCCATCTGCATGTGGCCGAGAACTTTATTGAATAATGAATCTCTCACATTCTATGGCCTTCCATCTGAAGCCAGTGGCAAATGACACATAAGAAAAAAGCATGAAGACTAAAAACAGAAATGACTGTTAATGACATGCTAAAAGGCCTCCAACCACTTAAAGCTCAATTACGTATTCCTCAAAGCACAGAGAGTACAACAGACTGGTGACACTTCCAAAAAAATAAAATGAAACGTACGACTTCCTATGTTAGCAGTGTTCGGAAAGCTGCTTTAAAAAGTGTCACGTCAAACTCTCAAAGTAGTTAAATTACAGTGAAGCTACTTTAGAGAATAGACTCAGATAAAGAAAAGATGCTAACAGCAGCAATTTAAACAGATAGTTCACCCAAAAATGAAAATTGTGGTGAAGAAGAGGAAGAAAGTTACTTTTGTCGATAAAGTTTTAAATGTCTGAATTTAAAGTTTTAAATTCAATGTAGTATGCACTTCAGGCGGCTAGGAGTGCATACTACAACAACACCAAGTCCAGGCACCTGCGTACAAACTTCACAGTCAAGCAGACTTTTGCGTTTTTACCGTTTACACGGGAACGTGGCGGTGGAGTGTTTTTAAGATTTCCACTCTGGAGGGTGGTTTCACTTTTTTGCGTTTTTAAGCCTCAAAAACGCCGTCGCCGTGTAAACGAAAGGCACATCCGATAAAATATTTTTACGTTTTTACACGCGAGCGTTCTTGTGTAAACAGGGCCTTAGTAAGGTTTTGTATGTTGTGCACTTTCTTCACCGTTCACCGTTTCCCATGTAACAATGACTTCTAAGCAAGATCTCAAATTAATGAATCAGTTCATTTAAATGGTTCATTTAACTCATTTCACAAGTAAACCACTTAAACAAACTGAATCAGTCTAAAATGATTCAGAATCCAATGCTACAAGTCAAAAATGGACAGTTTAGAAGTACGTAAGATGCAGCATTGTAACTTTATACCACAATACTACAGTATATATTGACTAAAGCCTTGTTCACACTACATGATTTTAAAACGTTGGACTGAACTGTGCGGTTCACACTACATGACTTTCTCTCTTTGAAATCAGGAGTGTTCAAGTTGTTGAGCTGTTCACACCACACGACACAACGTGATTGATCCATAACAGGAGGTAACGCACTGCACGAGTTGACAACAACTCTGTCACCCAACGATTGTATCTCTACCACGTTTTGTCATGAAAAATCACGCGATAAAACAAACCGAAAATTACGCAAAACAGAACGCACGCCAATACCCAGCGAAGAATACTGACCTCAACCCATGCCTTGCTCTGATTGGCTGTAACTCATGACATCACTGAGGTTGAGTCATGCATGCTACTGTAAATATTTTTCTGGGCTCGGCGAGGCGTCTGTAAACATCTTTGATGCGTTGTTGGCTCTTTCATACTACCATATTGGTGAGCGTTCATCGCCCGCTAATCCTCCGCGATTTGCACCCGATAACACCCTGAGCTGTCGGCGAGCTCAACGATTTGCAAATAGGGGTTAAATCGGGCTTAAAATCCCGTAGTGGGAACTTGGCTTAAATAGTTAGAGCAGTAATGGCTATGCTTGTAGCTCCGAAAATACTTGCAAGGTTTATGAATGCAAAGCGTGTCTTGATTCAGATGTTCTGGATCTGTCTTCCTCTTGTTTAAGAGGGAAACTGATGATGGCTTTGACTTGAGAAGTAATGGGAAACAGGAAGGAAAAGGCAGAAGGTAAAAGAAAGCAGAAGTAAATTGCAGCTCTGGGGCACCTGTATGCTTTAGAGCACAAAAGGCAAAGGGTGAGACACAGGCTCACAAAAACCAAGAAAACAAATGAATGTAGGTGAAAGAAAGGAAATGCCAGAGAGGGTTACATAAGCCTGCAGTGAACTCCCTATCAATTTAAAGTTTTCTGCAACATGTCCCTGCGGCACCTCAAAACATGAAAGATTGCCTTTGTTCGTCATTTCTCTCTTTCGTTCTTTCTCTCTAGTTGTTTGTCGATCTTCTTTGCTTCGATTTCCTTTCCCATCAGCCTATTTAATTCCTTTTCCCCTTTATTTGCAAAGTGACGCCTGAAAAAATTATACATGGATTACAGGAAAAATAAGTAAGGTTTTCATGTAGCACTATTTGTATGACAACATGACATTATTATGCAGTGATTGAGCAGTTACAACAATTAGAAGAGGCAATTACATTAAAAGTGTTAATTGTGTACCTACTTCCTCTCTAGAACCTTTTTAGTTTTTTTTTTTTTTAGTTTTTTTAATCCCCATTATTGCTAGATCTCATTCAGATAACTAAAATGGCTCTGCTGTCCTGAAGCAACAAGTTTAACTCTAAACATCAGAATTTCTACATTCCAAAAAGTGTTCCAATATCTTGTTTCTGAAATCAAGTTTGCTTTTATTTTTGTCCGCTGATATAATAAAGCAAGCTATTTTTACAGTAGTTGCTAAATTTTTCACTTAAATATACACGTTTTTCACTTTGCGTATGTAAAATGGTTTGTATACCTGAAAATTCACAATGAAAATAATTAGTGTATGATAATTACACTTAATACACTGTAAAAAAAATATTTTCATGATTTGTAATTACAATATTTTTTTTTCTTTTGTCAAATGAACTTAGATAATTTATGTAGTTCAGATAACATAATATTTTGAGTTTCTGGTGATTAATCTCCATTGTGTTAACTCAATTTTTCCATTTCAATGAACTTAAAATTTTAAGGCAACCAGGTTACTTGTTTGTTCTAAGTTAAACCAACAATATTTTTTTTACAGTGAAGTTTAGTGAGGACACATTTAATTGATCAAAAGTGACAGTATGACACATTGTTACAAAGAAACGTATATTTTGAATAAATGCTGTTTTGTACAGCAAAGTTTTATCAAAGAATCTTGAACAAAAATAGTTTTACATACACACACACAAACTGTTTTTATAATGATAATAAAAAGACATGTTTCTTGTGATCACCAAATCATAAAATTTAAATTATTTCTAAAGGATCATGTGACACTGAAAACTGGAGTAATGATGTTGAAGATTCAGTATTACCATAACAGGAAAAAAATACATTTTAAATATTATATTATATTTTATAATAAAAATTGTATTGTATTTTTAATCAAATAAATGCACCCTGGGAGAGCACAAGAGATGAATACATTAAAACATCTTACCAACCAAATTTTATTTCCTCTTTATAGTTCATTTCCACTGGATTTACAGATTTCCATTAATGATGAATTAACTTCCTGTGTGGAAGGGTTGAATGTTTATCAAAGGATCTTGTCTGAAATTCTCGTCCTCTGGAAGTAATTGCAAGTGCTCTTGTGTTCCCGATGACGGCTGGTCTTTTTCTACCGTTCTCTGTGGCTTTCCTTCATTAGTACAGGAATCTAAACAGAGGGAGTGCTGAGCTCGGCTCAAACGTGCCTCTTACTTTGATTAGCGCGCTCTCCAAAGATTACGTTGATGTCTACCATGAGAGCGTCAGCATCGAGTTCACAGACTTTAGTTTGCTTTGTAAAGTTTCCCAACGTTTCAGTCTTCAGTGCATCTTTTGGTCTTCTCTCTCCCATTCTCTTCCATTGGGCGTCTTGCCTTTTCACTTCATGGTTCAAAGGAGAGGTGAACATCAGAGCCATCATGCTTCCTGATAACCAGTCGGGGCGCCAGACAGCACCTCCTGTGGCATGCTGGGTAAGCTGCTCAAGTTGGGTAGCTGCCCACCAGCCCTTGAGGCCCATTTTCTTTTATTAATGAATCTCTTTCTGTCTAGTTCCTTACAAATGCACAGACCCAAAAATGAGCTTTTAAGGATCTTCAACTGTCAGATACCAGGAGAGAATATTCAAGAGCATTCAACTATACGCTTCCAATAAAAAAAGACTTTCAGTTATCCGTGGATCTAGTTCTGAAACAGCTCGCGAGTCTGAGATCTGCAAGTCGAAATTTTCCACCCTTGTCATCCAGAACTCCCCAACCTTCCACCCCATGTGTGGAGGAACCTTCCAGTCTGAAACCATCTGTTCGGACCACTGGTCCACACTCCTCTGAAACAATCTGTTCAGGCTGATGGGCCGATTCCAAAAGTCTGAGATTTTATGTTGGCTTCTTCGTTTAATAATTTTCAAAACCATAAACTTACCATGTTTGGCACTATAGTGGTTGACCCCAAAAAAACATGTATTGGATTCAACCATTTTTTTTTTAAGTAATTTAGCGCAGTGCTTTTTAAACCTGTCCTGAGGACACCCCATCACTGCACATTTTGGATGTCCTCCACTTCAGACACAACCAAGTCAGAGATTGTCTTATAATTGGGAGATGTGAGGGTCTGTGGCTCTTGCGTTGGTTGCAGGCTTTCAGTGGCTTTGCCCAATTCAAGTCTGTGTCTGAAGTCGCCCCCTTAACCCTTAAATAGGCTAATATTTGAGGGGACAGCCATTTGTAGTGGTGTCCAAAACCATAGTGGACGTTATCGAGTGTACTCAACCCCACAATGAACGATTAGAGAATACCCATAATGCATTGTGACGGTCACGCCAAATTAATTCTCGCAAAAAGGTTGAAGCCAGTAAGCCGAATCACCCATCCATTTTCTAAACCACTGATCCAATGTGGCTACAGCGTAATGTCATACCGTTATAAATGCCTTTTTATTTGATTATTAAATTGTTTCATTAGGGTTTATACATGCTAGTTTCATTAAAGAGTTAATCTTTTCATTACTACGGGAGATGCCAGTTTGAATGATTATTAAACAGCAAGCACAATACAAAAGTGGCAGCCCTTCCAACACACTCAGTATCCAAATTCACTCCCTCGTTTTCATCCATTCCTTCAAGTGAAGGAAATATATTAAGACTATATTAGTGGAGTAATGTAGTGAATAGTGAATGAGGGTATAGGGGGCTGTTTCTGTAACAGCTGATGAGTTGAATCAGGTGTGTTTGTTAGAAGGGTCAAAATAACTAATTATGACAACTATATAATTAACATTGCTGATTCTTACATAATTAAATATAATGAATATCAAGAAATGTTATTATTTTATTTTAATGAGAAATATTCTATAAATCACACCAGGTCAATTTGAACTCCTTTATGCATTCTAGTGTTCAAATATATAAAATAAAAAGACACTTCATATATCTTGTCATAAATCTAAATCTAAACTTTTGCATCGTTCAAGCATATAGGCCTGCAGCTGGTCAATCATTCACTCAGGATTTCTCTCTCTTTGTTTGTCATTTTCTCTGACTAGCCTCCCATCTGACCACACCCCTCACTCTATATCTCAGAACAAGGTCATGTATAATTTACAACTCCAATAACCACCAAAAAACACTGCATATTCATTAAGTCTTTCATGTTAGATGTTGAATTTGAAAGTGCATAGAGTCAAAGCCCTCTCTGAACTCAGATTTATATTTCCGTCATAAAATATGGAGGGATCTTTTGTGTTTTCTTTTATTTCTTTCATTTTTTTGTGCCGTCCTATTTGATATTCCATTATTATCCTTTGTGAGGGTGATATTGAAAGCTTATGACAGGGAGAAGAAGAGACCTGCCATTGTATTTGATAAGCACAAGATCTGGAAAGTAATAATGAAAGGATTATGAAAAATATCTCCTCGAAGATGAATGCAAGGTTACTTTCCTAATGCTGTCTGGTCATGTCAAGAACCGCAAATGAGCACCTACGAAGACAGTGACTAGTCTGCGTATAAAACAAAAATTAATAATCACACTTGTATGTATATATATATATCATGACAACTTTATAATGAGTTTAGCATGGCAATATACACTAAAGGATTATTAGATACACCACAATAATACTGTGTTTGACCCCCTTTCGCCTTCACAACTGCCTTAATGCTACGTGGCATTGATTCAATTAAGGTGCTGAAAGCATTCTTTAGAAATGTTGGCCAATATTGATAGGATAGCAGCATCTTGCAGTTGATGGAGATTTGTGGGATCCACATCAAGGACACGAATCTCCCGTTCCACCAAATCCCATATAATTATAATAAAATTACCTTTACACCACTATGTGGCCTTTTTACCATTACATACAGTGATTCCATGGTATATTTGGTTTACTGTTTGAGTATGGTGCCAATTTTATTGTTACCACCAGATATTTTACATATTCTTGAAGATATCTTTAAGTCTGGTTTCAGACCCAACCTTAGGTTATCCGACCTCTCTGGTCTCGGTCTCGACTCGAACTCGACCCTCTATGGTCTCGGTCTTGACTCGAGTGAGCTGGTCTCGACTACAACACTGGTCCCAGTGCTGTTGGACCATATACGCTAACAAAATAAACTCAATGAACAATGGTTCATTTTTACACAGTTGGAATGTTGGACAATTTATAGAGGTATCCAAACATTTTTAAAATGACAAAAAAAACGTCTCGGTTACAGATGTAACCCTCGTTCCCTGAGTAGGGAACGGAGACGTTACGTCAAGGAGTGACGGAGAATGGGGGTTTCGCATAGAAAGCCAATCCTCTTCGAGTATTTAACAACGAGCCAATGGCATGAAAATGCCATGGGTCTGCGGAATTTGCATAGCGTACTCCGCCCACCCATGTGGGTATAAAAGGAGGAAGCAAACGCACCGCAGTATGTCTTCGCTGAGGAGCCAAGACTGATCTCAGGCGTCACCCAGCGGTACAGCAGAAGTGGCAAGGAGACGTAACGTCTCCGTTCCCTACTCAGGGAACGAGGGTTACATCTGTAACCGAGACGTTCCCTTTCGTAGTCACTCCGAGTTACGTCAAGGAGTGACGGAGAATGGGGGTCTATGCCATCACGCCATCTTCCAGCTGTCTTCCAGTGCTCTGCGAAAGTCTAGACCTCTAACACAAAATTACACAAAGGTCCCACTTTGACACAGAATTACCAAGGTACACTGGGAAACATATCCCGGGAGGGACATGCTACCAGATGCCTACCGAAGGGAGGACTTACAAAAACACATATGGCCACTGGGGCTGCATATGGAGAATACTGGAGCGCCAACCGCAGGTGGCAATTAGCTCCAGGGGTGGCAGATGGCTTGCCAAGGGAAGACACATGCTCAGAGAGACTTACAGTGGATAATACACATGAGACAGTTACCAAAGGGGAACCGTGCACATGGAGGCACTTAGCCGGCACCAGAGCAAGCGCAGTGGTGCCCGCATCATAAGTGCTGGAGGACTCAGGGCTTCAACGAAGGACAACTGAGGAATATCGCACTTATCCAATCTGAGGAGTGGAGTGGCGAGCAAGCGAAGACACTCAAGCGGTTCCAGCACTAGCGGAGGCGAGTACGTGAGAGGAAACCGGCTCGATTCGCAAATTATAAAATCTTGCGAAGGTGTTAGGTGTCGCCCAGCCTGCAGCTCTGCAGATGTCTGTTAGCGAGGCGCCATGCGCTAAAGCCCAAGAGGAAGCCACACTCCGAGTGGAGTGGGCTGTCACACCAAGGGGGCACGGTCGACCTTGCTGCTGGTAAGACAAAACAATGGCGTCCACTAACCAGTGAGACAGCCGCTGTTTTGAGAGAGCCCTTCCCTTCTGGCTCCCCCCATAACAAACAAAGAGCTGATCTGAGGTCCTGAAACACCGCGTTCTGTCAACGTAGGTGCGGAGTGCACGCACCGGACAGAGCAGTGCCAAGGCTGGGTCTGCCTCCTCCAGGGGCAGCGCTTGCAAGGTCACCACCTGATCCCGGAAGGGAGTTGTGGGAACCTTGGGCACGTAACCGGGCCGGGGTCTCAGAACAACGTGAGAGTAAGCCGGCCCGAACTCTAGGCACGCTTCGTCAACGGAGAATGCGTGCAGGTCCCCTACCCTCTTGATGGAGGCCAATGCAACCAGGAGAGCTGTCTTCAAAGACAGGAACTTAAACTCAACCGATTGCAAAGGCTCAAAGGGAGGCCTCTGCAGAGCACTTAACACTACCGAGAGGTCCCAAGAGGGCACGAGGGGAGGACGAGACGGATTTAGCCTCCTCGCTCCCCTCAGGAACCTGATGACCAGGTCGTGCTTCCCAACGGACTTACCTTCAACTGCATCATGAGAGGCGGAAATAGCCGCAACGTAAACTTTGAGGGTGGAGGGCGACAGCCTACGCTCCAACCCGTCCTGCAGGAAGGAAAGCACAACACCGATCGAGCATCTCCTGGGGTCTTCTCGACGAGAAGAGCACCAGTTGACGAAGAGGTTCCACTTCAACGCATACAGGTGTCTAGTAGACGACGCTCTGGCGGAAGTGATGGTTGCTGCCACCGCAGGTGGTAGCGAACTCAAACCTGCCTCGTGCCGTCCAGGAGCCACACATGTAGCCTCCATAGATCGGGACGAGGGTGCCACAGAGTGCCCCGTCTCTGAGTGAGCAGATCTTGTCTCAGAGGAATAGCCCAAGGAGGTGCTGTCGCGAGGAGCATGAGTTCGGAGAACCACGTCTTGGTGGGCCAATAAGGGGCTACCAGCAGGACCTGCTCCTCGTCCTCCTTGATCTTGCACAACACCCGTGCAAGGAGGCTCACTGGGGGAAACGCATACTTGCGTGGGCCCCGCGGCCAGCTGTGCGCCAGCGCATCTGTACCGAGCGTGCCCTCGGACAGGGAATAAAACTGGACGCAGTGGGACGAGTCCCGGGAGGCAAACAGATCTATCTGAGCTTCCCCGAACTGGTCCCAAATCAGCTGGACCGTCTGGGGATGGAGTCGCCATTCGCCGGAGACAGGGCGGATCCGTGACAGCTCGTCGGCTGCCAGGTTCCGGGCTCCAGGAATGTACACAGCACGAAGGGACCTCAGGTGCTTCTGACTCCATAATAGGAGGTGGCGAGCGAGCTGCGACATCCGACGTGAGCGTAGACCCCCCTGGTGGTTGATGTACGCTACTGCAGCGGTATTGTCTGAGCGGACAAGTACGTGTTGACCCCTGAGCAGTGCTCGAAAGCGGTGCAGGGCCAGGCGTACTGCCAGCAGCTCGAGGCAATTGATGTGCATGAGGCGCTGGGGACCTGTCCAGGAACCCGCGGCTGCATGCCCATTGCACATGGCACCCCAACCCGTGGTAGACGCATCCGTGGAGACAACGAGATGCCTGGAAACTCGCTGGAGAGGGACACCTGCCCGAAGAAAGCTGAGGTTCAACCACGGAAAGAAGGTTCGGCGGCACGCTGGAGTTACTGGAACCCGGAGCGAGCCACGATGCCATGCCCACCTCGGGACTCGATCGCGAAGCCAGAGCTGAAGCGGTCTCATATGAAGCAATCCGAGTGGCGTAGCCGCGGCTGCGGATGCCATATGCCCCAGGAGCCTCTGAAAGAGTTTCAGTGGAACCGCACTCTTGCCGTCGAACTGTCGAAGACAAGTCAGCAGTGAGTGTGCGCGCTCGCTCGTAAGCTGCGCGGACATGGCGACCGAGTCTATCTCCATGCCAAGAAAAGAGATCCTCTGCACGGGGCAAAGTTTGCTCTTCTCCCGGTTGACCCGAAGGCCCAGACGGGCTAAGTGCTGAAGCACTAGATCTCTGTGTTCGCAAACCTGTTCTCGAGAGTGAGCCAAAATTAGCCAATCGTCGAGATAGTTCAGGATGCGAACCCCGTGTTCGCGAAGGGGAACAAGGGCTGCCTCGGCGATCTTCGTGAAGACGCGAGGGGACAGAGCTAACCCGAATGGGAGAACCGCGTACTGATATGCCTGGCCTTCGAAAGCGAACCGAAGAAACGGTCTGTGTCGAGGCAATATGGAGACATGAAAGTACGCATCCTTCAGGTCGATCGCTGCAAACCAATCCTGATGACGAACACATTCGAAAATGCGTTTGGCCGTGAGCATTTTGAACGGCATTCGATGCAGAGTGCGGTTCAAAACGCGCAGGTCGAGGATCGGTCGTAACCCACCGGTCTTCTTGGGGACAATGAAGTAGGGGCTGTAAAAACCGGACTTCACCTCGGCTGGAGGGACCGTCTCGATTGCACCCTTCGCCAGCAGGGTCGCAATCTCCGCTCTCAAAACCGGGGCATTGCCACCGATTATAGTGGAGCGAACTCCCCTGAAACGGGGAGGAGATCGTGCGAACTGAATCGCGTAGCCGAATCTGATCGTTCTGATGACCCAGCGGGACAGACCGGGGAGCTCGAGCCAAGCTCCGAGGAACCGAACCAGCGGGGTCATACGAGCCACAGACGTCCCCCCGGAGGGGCAGCGGGGCGGAGTGACTGGCATGCGCACGGGAGATACCACATGCGGGTGCGTAGTCGAGCTCCGCTCCCCGACAGAAGAGACCAGGGAAGGACCAGCGTTCCACGGGGGTCTGTTCTGCCGGGGGTCTGACGACAGAGGGGGAGAGGAGCGGTGCGGTCCGGGGACGACGCACGCTCCTCTCCGCGCCCTCAGAGACAGAGAGGAATGAGCGGGGCGACACTCTGGAGCATCGTGCGCGCTCATCCCGGTCTGTGTGCTCAGTGATAGTGTCAAGTCTTTCTTTAACCAACTCAGGGTGCTGCCCACCCGTGGGTGAGCAGCGGGGAGCGGAGAACAAAAGATTCTCCCCCGGCCCTCCACCGGGGGAAGGAGGGGGCCTGCTACCTCCTCCTGGGAAAAACTCGAAACCATCACTGAGCAGCCCGTCTCAGGAACGCCGCTTAGCCCGGCGTTTAGCGGGGGGCGGGGCCTGAGGGGGCTGTGACGTTCCTCTGCGACCGCCTCTACGGCGCGACCCGGGTGGAGGCTGCTGCTGGGGTCGCTCCGGAGGGAGGGGGGCCGCAGTGGAACGTCTTCGGCGGCGAGCAGGCTGAGGCGGCTGCGGCGACGGCTGGGTGGAGGCAGCAGCTGGCCGTCGGGGCAGGATATGTTTAATCGCCTCTGTCTGCTTCTGGGCGGTCGAGAACTGCTGGGCAAAGTCCTCAACCGCACCGCCGAAAAGGCCAGCCTGGGAAAGGGGGGCGTCGAGCAGACGGGTCCGCTCAGCGTCCCGCACTTCCGCCAGGTTGAGCCAAAGATGACGCTCCTGGACCACACTAGTGGCCATCACCTGACCAAGGGAACGAGCCGCCACTTTCGTCGCCCGGAGAGCGAGGTCAGTGGCCGCTCGCAGTTCATTGAACGACCCTTGATCAGTCCCGCCCTCGTGCATATCTCTGAGCAGTTTGGCTTGGAAAACCTGCAAAGTGCTCATCGCATGCAGAGCGGCGGCCGCCCGCCCCGCCGCGCTATAGGATCGCGCCACCATAGATGACGAGAACCTACAGGCTTTGGAGGGATGCTTGGGTGGTCCCCGGGAGGAGGCGCTCTGCGGACACAGTTGCATCGCAACAGAGCGCTCCACCGGAGGCACCCCAGCATACCCACGGGCAGCTGCGCCGTCGAGGGGAGGAAAGGCGGGGGAAGCTGACGGACGAACGCGGGAAGACAAAGGAGCCTGCCACGTCTTCGTCAGTTCCGCATGCAGCTCGGGAAAGAATGGTATTGGGGTCGGCTGTGGCTTTGCAGCGGCGGCTTTGCCCAAAAACCATTCGTCCATCCGCGAGTGATCGGGGTGGGCCGGAGGATTCCAATCCAACCCGATACTCACGGCGGCCCGAGACAGCATAGCCGTCATCTCGGGATCCGAGACGGGCGGCGCTGGCACTCCCGAGGGAGGCAGCGCCGCCACATCTTCAGACCCCGAAGAATCTAGCTCGCCTTGTGATGCCGCGATCGACATCGCATCCTCCTCTGGAGCGCCGAACGAAACAGACGGTACCTGCGAACAGGCAGACGTCTGCACCGTTTCGGCGCTCGCTGGCTGCAACACTGTTGCGGTGGGTGGGACCCGAGGAGCTAGCGTCGGGGGTTTGTTCCACACCGTCACCGTCAGATCACCCTGGCCGCGAGCCGAAGAGCTTCCCCGGGTAGAGGAAGCTGAACGGGTAGCGGGGACGGGGACTCTCACTGTAAGATCATTGAGTCTCGATCTAAGTGTTGAGATGGTCATGTTACCACAATGAGCACATGACTCATCCACGAACGCTGCTTTAGCATGACGAAGACCCAGACATACAAAGCAGCGATCGTGCCCATCAGAGGAGGACAGATATCGACCGCACCCAGAAGAACACGGGCGAACCATCTTTAAAAAGACGTGCCGCGTGCAGCTCTTTCAATGGAGAGGAGGAAATTCACTCTTTCAGCGCCGAGGCGACCAGGGAGAAGCGCAAAGTCTGGCAGACCACTGCACAGATCGCAGGCAATGCAGAATCTCGCTGGGTACCGCCGTCACACCAACACTGAAGAGGACGCTCGTCTCGAAGAGGCTTAGTGATATGGCTTGTGGAGAGAAGAATGCTCTTGGCTCCGAAGCGAAAACATACTGCGGTGCGTTTGCTTCCTCCTTTTATACCCACATGGGTGGGCGGAGTACGCTATGCAAATTCCGCAGACCCATGGCATTTTCATGCCATTGGCTCGTTGTTAAATACTCGAAGAGGATTGGCTTTCTATGCGAAACCCCCATTCTCCGTCACTCCTTGACGTAACTCGGAGTGACTACGAAAGGGAACTGTATTTGACTCTAAAATTGAGTGAAATTGGGATATGTAAAATAAAAATAAAAAGGGTGATCATTTTATACGTTCATGTCATTTAATTATTTAAACGTAATGTAAACAGTGTTCACATCCAAACTAATTGTAATAAGTAACGTAAATCAGAGTTTTTGACAATTTTAGTTTATAGTTTACATTCATAGTTTCTATTCCTACACATTGCACTGTGTAGCCCACTCACCATGCAATCTCATTGGACAAAAATTCCACTGCATAACTGTGCAGTAAATATGATTGGCTGAGACTGTCAAGTTGCGCAATAGTTTCACATTCAATGTGGACAGACAAATCGTTTCACTGAAAACATGCTTGCTCAGGACACTGACTAGGCATATTAACATTAGACCTGTAGATAAACAGAAGGAAGAGGGCAAGACATGGTAGTTGAGAATAAAATGAGATACCTTCAGTTGTTCCATTTCTCTGGCCATGCGCTGGTGCTCCTGGTGCTTCTTTTCCAAAGCCACCTCTTTTGTGGTGATCTCATCTTTGAGCTGTTCAATCTCGCGGTTCATGTTCTTCATCTTGCGTTTCATCTCAGCATTCAGATCCTAAAAGTGAACGCAAGGAGGCGTGTGAGAGACAGACACAGAAGGCAGCTGGCCAGGCAGGCAGGCACACTCAAAACACACGAACGCAAACATTCACATGAAAAGAAGTGACACAGCGGTAATGGGACGTCAAGGAAAAACTGACGGTCATTGAAAAATATATCTTTGAGAAGTCTTACACTTAACTATTCTCTCTGCAGTATAGTCAAGGCTTCACTCATTTGTCTCCTAAAGACCAGCGTAGTGACAGTGGCAGAAAAGGCTTTTATATTGTTACAAAATACTTTACTCAAAATAGAACTTTCTAAAGAATCCTGAATAAAATATATTAGGGTTTCCACAAAATATTTCAATAAATATAATATTATAAATATTAAGCAGTACAACTGTTTTCAACATTGATGATAATAAGATGTTTATTGAGCTCCAAATCATCATATTAGAATGATTTCTGGAGTAATGATGCTGAAAATTTAGCTTTGCATCACAAGAAATATTTTTTTTTTTAAATATATTAAGATCTGAACGAGAAAACTGGCCCACTACAGAGCTCCTTGCGGCAATGTTGAGAATGCAACTTGTGTTGCACTATGAATTGAATTGCATTCGGACACATTTGGGAACGCATTGATGCGTGAAAATGATTTTTGCATTGCTAGAAGCATCTGCATTCATGTATTTTTGTAGAGTTTCAAGCCTAAATCTGCACAGCGGGATAGGTTACCTGCTATTTCCAACTTCTCACACATGGGGCGGATTCCCAGACAAAGATTAATGTTCACGCCATCTTCACACAAGCTTCCGTGGGGCGTATTACCCAAAAGAAGTCATCCCATGGATCTACTGGCCTCTATGTGTGCTCTCGTGTTCATTGGCAGCATATCTATATTATAAAGGTCTACACACACACACATATTTTACCTTGGCCTCGATCAGGTTCTTGCTGAAGAGGTCCCTCTCTGTCCTGACATCCTCATAGAGATTCTTTTGCTGCTTGAGTTTTGTTTCAACTTCTGCGATTCTCTTCTCTTCCTCAAATATCTTAATCTGCTTCAGTTTGTTGTCCTCCATATTCTCAAAAACCTGTAATGACAGACAAAGACAGTGGGGTTAATCAGCAAGATCACAGTTATCTCTGTTTAAAACCTAGAGAGTTGTCTGTTACAGGACATTAGTATTCTAAAAAATGAAAATGTAAAATGAAATAATGTTCAATACATATTGTTTTTACCGAAGATAAAGTTAATAAAATACCTATCAACTCTCAGTTCCTACACTGTAAAAAACGTATTTCCTTATTTGTAATCACAACATTTTTTCTTTTGTCAAATCAACTTAAATACTTTATGTAGTTCAGATAACATAATATGTTGAGTTTCCGATGATTAAATCGATCTCCTTCATTGTATTAACTCAATTTTTCAATTTCAATGAACTTAAAATTAAGGCGACCAGGTTACTTCATTTTTTAAGTTAAACCAACAATATGTTTTTACAGTGAATAATAAATTATACACTGTAAAAATATATTCTCATGATTTGTAATCACAACATTTTTTCTTTTGTCAAATCAACTTAAATAATTTATGTAGTTCAGATAACATAATATTTGAGTTTCTGGTGATTAAATCAATCTCCTTCGTTGTATTAACTCAATTTTTCCATTTCAATGAACTTAACATTTTAAGGCAACCAGGTTACTTCATTTTTTTAAGTTAAACCAACAATATTTTTTTACAGTGTTAATGTATGTTATAGGAGTTATCCAAATATAGTGTTTGACATTGTTTAAAGTCAAAAAGATTGAGAACCACTAATTTAGATTGAATATCTTGAAAGTAAATTAGGTCATTGCAATGAATTTTGGTTTTGCCTTGTCCGTGAAGGATAAGTGTGATACCCGACGTCGTTTTGTTAGCTGTTGTTTTATACAGCACGTTCTGCCAAAATTTTGAAACTGACCTTATGTTATTCACTGAGAGGTTACACAACTTGCACTGATGAAAATTCAGACCCAGTACTGCCTTTACCCTTTTCCCAACCTTGTTTTGATTTCCTTTCTTTAACTCAGATACATCCACATCACTAGAAGTTTAAAGAACCAAACAAACAACTTGGCTTTATTCAATTTCACTGCAGTTTGAATAGTTGCCAATCCATATTAACCTTTTCACTTGTGCATTTAGCAAAGAACAAAGTGCATAGTTTCAGAGGAGTGAGCACATGTTTTATGCATGCAAGGGATTTTTACACTAAATTGAAAGCAGAACGTGTCCAAGGCTATGCCATTCAAACTCACATATATAATCAGGCTATATTCAGGGTTAAATTCCTCAATTTGAGACAATTGGGCAACAGCCTTCAGACATCTATGCCAAAAACATTGTGTTTCTAGAGATAAAGAAGAGTGCATGTGTCAGGCGAACCCAGAGGTTGCAAATAGTGTAGTTTATTATCAACCAAAGCCTAACGCCAGTCACTGTAAATTCAACAACTCGCAATTCATAGTCAGCTCCAGGGCCTTATAAATCAAACTTGTGAACACCATAGAGTTTTTCCATCATCTCCTCAATAAATCTTGCTAAATTCACTGATCTAAACCTGGTAAATGTCATACTTTTTTTATTCCCTTAAATAGAATGCACGTTCGTGACTCTCCTGTTCGAACTCGTTCATCAGAACGATCGAATCTTTTCCCGAGTCAATTTGTTCTTTGAATGAACCAAATGACACGAAAAAAGATTTGTTCATTTTGATAAACGAGTTCGAACAGGAGAGTCACGAACGCGCATCACAGAACAGAGCAAGGCGACAATTTGATATTATAAAACTTAAAATTTCAACAAAGCAAACGTTTTGCTTGACAGAACCCTTCATCGTCTGGAATCGTTAGTTTGCAGTTTGCACTGAAACTGTCTTTTGGACCTTGAACCGTTTGGTTCCCAGTAAAGTGCATTATATGGAGAAAAATCCTGGAATGTTTTCATCAAAAACCTTAATTTCTTTTCGACTGAAAAAAGAATGACATGGACATCTTGGATGACATGGGGGTGAGTAAATTATCAGCAAAGTTAACGTTAAAGTTAAAGTTTTTTAAAGTTAACTACTCCTTTAATGGTTTTCTACAAATATCATGCCTCTAATAATGGTGGGACATTGGTAAAATGTAATGAGACAGTCTGGAGGAGGTTAGCGCTGGCCTTACAAATTGAACATCTACACTCTAAAAATGCTGGGTTCTTTTAACCCAACTTTGGGTCAAATGTGGACAAACCTAAACGTTGGGTTAAAAATGTAATTAAAAAAAATTAACCCAATAGCTGGGTTTGTCCATATTCGACCCAAAGTTGGGTTAAAACAACCCAGCAATTTTTAGAGTGTACAGATTTGTATTGAAAATTAAATCTGTAAGCCACTACAGAAAGTTAACAGCTGTTGTAAAATAACTGTGTAATACAACACTGGTGTGTGAAGGAGGCAACAGATAATGCTGTAAATAAATGTTTAATATCACACGTTTACGGATTGTCTCAAAAACTTCTGTCCCAAGATGGCAGATTTCAGCTCTGAATGGGAATGCTAAAGAATAGCTTTCCTCTGGCATTTTAGACCTACTTGTTTTGAACCATTTTTCTTATTTCTAAATCAGGAGAATTTTTATTCTCTGCAAAGTACAGTGTGGAGTCAGATCTCTGGGGGCAATCTCAAAACCATCAGCGAAGAGCTTTTTCGACACGCGGCCTAACTAATGCTTACGGCTGAACATTTTTTACCTGGAATTAGATTATCAACTTTTCACACAGTCTGTCTGAAAGAAATCAAATGTTAGCAATGCTGAACACATGAAAGCGGTGTTGTGTGTCTTAAATAGCCTCTGGTTCCTAGGAAACTGTGAAAGCTGTTCCAAAATAAACACCTTCCGCAGTGCAACCTTCATGCTCGCACTGTTTGCGTGTGTAAGACAGTATAATGTGAGCTATAGAGCTGTGTGCACCCAGTATGAATTGAACTCATTTCATAAGAGTGCGACATTGGCACTCTTATTGAACTAAATTGAATCAACATTGAACAGAATTGAGCTGAATAACAGCACTATTGTCTTCTGTAGAGCTCCTTTATAGGTGAATTGAACTCGTTAATTGATGAACTTTGCAACAACGTCATTGAACTGAATTTAATCAGCATTGAACTGAATTGAGCTGAATAACAGCACTATTGTCTTCTGTGGAGCTCATTTATAGGTGAGTTGAACTCATTAATTGATGAACTGTGACATTGGCACACTTATTGAACTAAACTGAATAAGCATTGAACTGAATTGAGCTGAATAACAGCACTATTGTCTTCTGTAGAGCTGCTTTATAGGTGAATTGAACTCATTCATTGATGAACTTTGCAACAGCAATGTCACTGAACTGAATTGAATCAGCATTGAACTAAACTGAACTTAATAACAGTATACTATTGTCTTCTGCAGCTCTCATTTATAGGTGAATTGAACTCAATAACTGATGAACTTTGCAACATTGACACTATATGTGATGAGAAGACAATATGTAAATGTATATATGCATGTGTGCATGTCTATACATATGTATATAGGCACAAATTGACAGAACATTTGGAATGTGCAGGTGAGAATTTTGGCTATATTTTACAGTGTATACTTTCAAAGGCACTGATGCACCTAGTTTACACAGAATCAGGAACACTATTATATGGAATATATTATGTCTAGTCTTATCTGTCTGTGACAGAAAGAGAGTAAGAGGATGGGCCTGGGGCAGAATGTAAACCTGAATCTTGCTGTTCATGGTGCAGTGCACTTACCCAACATAAAACCTGAGAAAACAAATGTCAGGGCAAATGCCAGGATGCTAGAGGGTGTGTCAGCACCAAAAAAGATAGATTTTTCATGGACTGCTTTTCAAGACGGATTTTATTTTAGCACAAAGGTATTTAACGACCACATCATAGTCTGTAATTATAATTACCACCGCTTTTTGATTTGCAAAAAAAAAAAAAAAAAAAAAAAAAAAAACAGATGGTTTTAATCATAAGAACATGTAATTTGAAAAGAATAACTTGTTAGCAGCAGACTTGTTTAAAAACTTGTTATATGACACTATTTGTTAAATAAAAGTTGGTTTAGGGTTTAGTTACTCTTTAATTGTATGCATTCAGTCATAACAAATTAATATTTTTTTGTCCAAATATCACTTCTGTCACAAATTATGGAACCTTGAGACTCAAGACTTTTCTGACAATAAGTATTTTGTCAAGATTAGAAAAGGTTTTGATCATAAATTATGAAACACGATGATGCCCAAAAGGGGAGGAGCCTGATAAAATAATTTAGAGTACCGTTTCTACGGTAACGCAATGTCCAATTTCAAAACGGGTTTCACAGGCTGAGTCTTGAGCTTCAAATGCTTTAAGCTTGTGTTGCTTATGAAGCGTCTGACATAACCCTTTAAGATTCTATATAAAAACTTTTCTACATAAAGTTTACAGAATTTCTTTTTTGGGTGATTATCCATTTATGAAATGAAGCTTAATGGCCAAGTAAAACAGGTTGAAGATCAGTCCTAATTAGACGAGTTCTCTAATTATCTTATTCATTGCACTCTTGACTCAACCAGCCCATTATAAACAAGTTTGCCCATAAGTGCCTAAACGTCACTACCTTGAATTATGTAAAGAGACCACACGCGCATATGCACTGTTGCGATAGCAACAGTATTATAAAGTCATTAGTAAGACAACTCACAGAAGGACACTGAAGTACTACAGACTGAAGAAATGCCTTCAGGGATTACAAGAGAAAAACAAGAGACTTTCAATTCTCACCAACTCTTAGAAAGTAAAAGATTTTAAGAAAAAGAAATGTGGAGAGATTTCGTTATTTTTTGATTGTTTTTTTCACTCTTAGGCCTGACACATACTGTTTCAACATATGAATGTAAACATTTTAAGCTGTGCAAGTTAGATTTCATGTGTCATGTTTTGACATGGGCTCAAATTCAATTCGCATTTCAGTGCATTTATGTGTTGCATGTTTGGTAATGCCACAAGGGACACGAGCTGTTTTCTATACTTGATGTTCTATTTTTAGAGACTCTTACTGAGTAAGTTAAAGCTATTTAAACAAACAAAATGTAAAAAAAAAAAAAATATATATATATATATATATATATATATATCCTATGACATAGTCTGGTTAATTGATGTTCTATTTTTAGAGACTCTTACTGAGTAAGTTAAAGCTAAACTAACAAAATGTAAAAAAAAAAAGATATATATAGGCTCTATATATATCTGGTTAATTGATGTTCTATTTTTAGAAACTCTTACTGAGTAAGTTAAAGCTAGTTAAACTAAAAAAATGCAAAAAAAAAAAAAGATATATATATATATTATATATATATAGACCATTTCAAAAGATGTAAACAACACTGGTCCAGAAGCACTTCCTGTTTCAGTTTGTAACTGTTTTCTTTATTTCACATGTAAAGAAAACTTCTTAAAGATGTTTGTTTAACTTTTTGATTCAGTTTTAAATGTTCTGTTGGTTGTATTTTATCCCAGCTTTTATGTAGTGTTAAAAAACTGAAACAGGAACTGCTTCTGGGCCAGTGTTGTTTACATCTTTTGAAATGGTCTATATATATATATATATGAAGAGTTCAGATGCAAAAGCCTCTAAGTGCCATTTGAAATTTTCTTCTGAAATGACCATTTTTATCAAGCTTGTATATTTAAGTTCAGTAATTTCACTTAAATGACAATTAATAGGTAATCTTCATTGCAATTTAAGTGAAATTACTGAACTTAAATATACAAGCTTGATAAAAATGGTCATTTTAGAAGAAAATTTCAAATGGCACTTAGAGGCTTTTGCATCTGAACTCTTCATATCTCCTATGACATAGTCTGGTTAATTATTATTATTATTGTTTGTTGGCAAGTAAAAGTTCTGAATGACAGGTAACTTAAAAAATTTGTCAAATTGGCTGGTGAGTGAAAAAGTTAATTTCAAACCCTGGTTACAAGGTAGTTTGTGACATCAGAAACTCCAGCGATTTTTTTTTAGTTCATTGCAGTTTTAAGGAGAAAATACTCAATAATGGTGTTCGGTAACACTTTATTTTGATAGTCCACTTTAGACATTCAATTACCTATAGACCATTTCACAAGATGTAAACAACACTGGTCCAGAAGCACTTCCTGTTTCAGTTTGTAACTGTTTTCTTTATTTCACATGTAAAGAAAACATCTTAAAGATGTTTGTTTAACTTCCTGATTCAGTTTTAAATGTTACGTTGGTTGTATTTTATCCCAGCTTTTATGTAGTGTTAAAAAACTGAAACAGGAAGTGCTTCTGCATCACTGTTGTTTACATCTTGTGAAATAGTCTATAAGTAACTTTGCTGCTACATGTCAACTTACTATCATTAGAGTATCAGTAGACTGTCCGCTTAATATCTGCTAACACTTTATTTTGTTGGTCCCCCAACAGATATTCTACTGACTATAAGTAACTGAGAAACTACAAGTCAACTTGTTCTCCAAACCTGAACCCTAACACCTAACCCTAACCTAACAGTCTACTGACAGTCTACTATAATATACTAATACTCTAATGACAGTTAGTTGACATGTAGTTGAAAAGTTACTTATAGTTAGTAGAATGTCTAAAGTGACTATCGAAATAAAGTGTAACCTGGTGTTCACTTTGAATTTGCACATGGTTTGTCTTAAAGCATATTAAAAACACCACAGACATATAAACAACATTAAAAGCTTGATTTCAACCGTTAAATCAATAGGACAAACCAATAGGAGCGCAGAACCCAAAGACACAATTAGTGCAACAACATCAACCACCACTTGCTCCACACATATCATCTTGTTTTTTATTTTTTTTTTTCAAGACAAGCCATGATCAAAATAAATCCTTTTGTTTTAATACCGCATGTAAATGCAGCTCACCGTCAGCAAACACGTTGCGGATTGATGATGCAAAACTCTGGATAACTCTTCTTGCATGCGTCCATTTCTGACACTAATAGCCACTGAGCCCACTGCGTGACATTGCTTACTGTGGCAAGCAACAGTCGTAAAGGCCTATTATAAATTTTACAGTGTGCATCCGGCTTAACTTCAGTGTGTGTGTGTGTTCAAACATGCTTTACCTTCTTTTTGAGCTCACTGGCCTCGTTTATGTGGTGATCCCTCTCTTTCTCCAGCTGGAAGATGATCTTTCGTTGTTTCTGGGCTTCATCCCTGTAGTTTAAAATCTCATTTTCCAGAGACTTCACTGACTGCTCGTATTGCTTAACATAGTTCTGCTGTTTGTCAGTTTCATTTGCCGCCTTGATCATATTCTGGGAAAATATGCACATACAACATGCAAGAGGTTACCCAAAAGATCACTTTGTAAATATACTTAAACAAGAATGACTCAAGATTTTCAGACAATAGGTATAAAAAACCAAGCTTGAGAATAGGAGGATTTTACTCTGTGATATATTGCCATTCAATAGATCAAAGAAGCGATTCTCCAAGGTAAGCTGATATCAAAAGCTATGTTTGTGTGCATTTGTGAGACAGAGTGTCTCCTGTGCAATTAAATATGAATATCCTGTTATTTTCATACGCACAATAGCAATGCAATATTCAGCACATCAGCAAAAACATCATGCACCTTCTCTTGTTTTCTGAAATCCATCTGTGCATCATAACAGCGTGGGGAAGCTATGAGAGAACTGCAGAACTGCGGCAGAAAATTAGCCGTGAGGAGGAAAAAATAAACCTCAAAGACTCGCAATAAAGCCAACCCGGTATTAAGAGTTGTCTCAGGTGATCAGAAGCACGTCCACAACGCAGACCCGGCGTAATGCGATGATCTCAATCCCCCCTCCCCCTTCCCCCTTCCTTTTTAAAGGGTAACTAAACCCCTGGTCAGAGCCTGACTCCACCCACTGGCAATATTCGAAAAATGCTGAAAAAGTGGGCGGACCCCAGCGGAGATAGAGAGGACGAAATAGATGCTAAAACACTTTATCCTGATCGTTTTCAATACTCGCAATTCCAACTCCTGACTCGCTACAGTGGTTTTGACGAAACAAGCTGGTTTTTATATTGCCAAGGGCGTAGCTCGCGTGGTGAGCTGAAACCTGCGTACGTCACGAAGTTCGGAACATCCAATGGGAAAATTCAACTGCCACCGTTCAACCTGAAGAGGGCAGCACTAAGACGTTTTTACACCATATATTGTAGAAATGAAACACAAATGTCAAAAAAGTTACTCGAATCAATGACTGGTATTAATAAAGATCTATTCTTACAGATTATTAACTGAAAAAAAGTTGGTTTAGTGTTTAATTATTCTTTAATAGGTTTTCATATTTGAATGTTCAAAAAGCACATTTTATAATTGTCGCAACACCTCTCTTTCTAGTCTGTCAGTAACGCTCTGTTTAGTTTCGATCTCTCTAAGAAGCCCCTCCTTCTGAAAAGCGCATGCTCTGATTGGTCAGATGAATCGGTGTGTTGTGATTGGTCAATCACTTCAAGTGTGTTTCAGAAATGTCACGTCCCTTTCCATAACGAGTTTCAAAACACTACTAAAACAACTCAACTCCAACTTTTTTTGCATATGCCTTGGGAAGGGAATTATTTCTATGAGGAATATTGCGAAGTGTTCATTTCAAGGAAGAAAACTACAATGGACGCGTTTCAGGGAGTTCAGAAACAGTGCACGCTAATATAGAGAATAACTCCCTTTGCAGTGACTTTATGCTTTGTAACTTTGCAGACCTTTTTCGTGATCAAACCACATTACACACTAAAGAAAGTTGAAAATGTAAAAACAAAAGCATAATAGGTCAACTTTAAAGCTACACTGTGTGATTTTTACCCCCATCTAGTGGTGAAAAGGTATATGACCATCCAGTGAATATTAGTTTCTGTTCCTCTCAATTCCGATTTCGTTTTAACTCCTACAGTGGCCAATGTAGTCCAAGATTAACATGGCTTCCAGTTCGACCTTGTCCATGAGTGTTAACTCAAACGTAAACGTGAAAGGCGAAGCTTGAATATACGGGTATGTCCCTCTTTGGCTAATGTACTTTCAAGATGGAGGGGCAACATGGCGACTGACATTAGAACCCCTTACCCGTATGTATTTTCAATGGCATATTACACACTCACGAGAATACTTTATTACTCAAACGAAGTAAATATACATTAATGAGCACATATATTTTTGAAAGAACTAAGTGTTTTTAGCTAAGAACAAACTAAAAGAGTTACACAGTCTAGCTTTATAATTAAATATTAAAAAAAATCAACTGACAGGCCTAGAAGAACAATGTTTTGTCTGTAATGTGTTCCTTATGGTTGGTTTCATATAGATCATGAAGTAAATTAGACAGGTGTCCACACACACACACACACCTTGTTGAGGATGCCCTTCTCCCGCACCAGTTCATCTATAGCCTTCTTGTCCATATCCGTCTGATTTTTTGAGACCTCCATTTCTAAGAAAAACAGAAAAAGGCACTTTAATATTTGTTTTGTTCTTCTTTCAAAGCCAGTGAGATATAGCACTAATTGTTACTTTTATTTTTGAAAGGTTTTTCGCCAATAGGGTTGTTTTCAGAAGCACTTTCCACAGTCTGTGAAGGACCAACGTAAAATAATTACACAAATCAAAAAGCCCATTATACAGCTGCAGGCGAAGTAGGTAGAAAAGAGAACTGGGACTTGCAAAGACTTGCAAAGAAAGAGCGAGAATCAGCGAAACAGGAGAATGGAACCGTGCCGTGTCTCGGCCGTCAGCGAAGAGACTTGCATGAGTGGACAATGTAGTACTGCGCTTGTCATGTGAAATGGCCATTCCATGTTCTATCCTCTGATGACCCTGCCTCCCTCACTCTTCGGACGGCCAGCTCACTGACCCCGCTGTCACAGCCCATCTCATCAATCTTCCAGCCAACCCTGATTAAGATGACAACATCCATCACCGTGGAATCCCCGATTAAGATGACAACAGGGCTCTGCCTCCATCCATCAAGTGCCAAACACCCTCCATCCCAACCGTCCAATCAGAGCTTGGAGACTTTCACTAATATGAGGTATATTTATGAATTACAGACTTCATGACAAGTCTGATCATTTGTCAAACTGCCCAGATGGGATCAAGGACACTAAGATGAATTAAGTGCACATTTTGTTTTTGTCGCTCCAACTTCCATGAATACTTATGCTCCTCCATTTGGTCATTTCATCTGTCATTTCAAAGAATAAAGCACGTTAGATACATTCAAAACTGTTCTGAGAGGATCGCAGGAGAAAAAATGCTAAATGAAAACCTTTAAAGGTAACTACTCATCCTATAGCTACTGTATTTCGGTACAAATGTGTCTCATTTATTAAAATAGGAGGATGACCGCATCGATAGGTTCATGAAATGTCCTCATCCTTTAAAAAAGAACAAAACTATTCAAATTAAATATAAAAAGACTAAACGCTAAGAGAATTATCAGCTGCCAAAGGCATGAAACATAAAAAATGTTGTATTTAAATATTCCTATTCAGACTACGCTACGTTAATAATTTAACTATTTAAATAATGTATGTGTTAGTATTTTTAATTTATTTATATTATATAAATTATATTTATAAAAGAGCATTGCTTTTATACATTTTACTGTTAATAATTTATTGTTGTTTCTATGTAGTTCATGATATTGTTAATATTAAATATTATTAAAATATTTCATTTACATTACTTTGTGTTAACTTTTGAACACTCTTTGAAGAAAAGAGGGATTTTTTTTAATGGGATCATTCTATGTATTTAGTTTTAATTATTTAATTTAGTTTTAATTGCTTTTTAATTTTATTTATTTATTTATTTTTTAAGAAAAAAATAAACCTGTGAAAGATGAAAGTATAATGCAATCAGTTACTACATTCTTCCTTTTAGAATCTTGTGGAATACACCTTTCTTTAAAATTGAGCCAAGAAACCTAAGGTTCCTTATAGTACCCCATTTAACCTTTTTTTTCTAAGAGTGATGATCAAAAATTCTGGCACTGTGCTGAATCAAATGAGTTCTGAATCAAAACCAGCAGTGTAGATTCAATGTGTACAGTAGTTTTACATAAACACAGTGTTTTTGGCCAGAGAACAATATAAAACAGCCACATAATTTTAATTGAATGTTCACATTCACATACTCATGTTGTATATTCAACAATTATTTAAAAAAAAAAAGTCCAAAGAATGGCACAAGGAAGGTCTTTTGTGTTGCAATTGTTCAACCCACAACCTACTCAAAGCTCTCTGGATTATAGGTCAGATGATCAACAACTGATATGACTGATGGTAGTGTCCATCAACATTGGCCCTAGGGTCTCTCTGAGCAGTGCAGCATGTGAAATGAAGGTAAGATACTCGTCATTTAGCCAATGCTTTGATCCAAAGTGACAAACTTCACAGGAACAGTCCTTCTAGAGCCACAAACAAAGTACTGTGTTCAGTGGTGATGGGCTCAAGCTAAACCCTTCGCAGATCTTAACCACTATATCTACCCCATCAGACACTTGGAGCTGAAACCAGTCGGATACACATCCTATAATTCATAGAGCCTCCTGAGAAATCTATCGTAACATGCTCAGCTGGGATGGACAGACCATGAGTATAATCAGGGCAATGGATGCTGGTGCTGGTGAGAGATCATATAGTGTCTGGAAGAAGAAGGATGTGAGCAGGTGTAGAGGGTGGGGGAGCGAGAGATGAAAGACCAAAAGACTCGAGTCCAATCTGTTAAAGAACAGTTTCAGATCATACGTCGTTCAACGGGGGAACTCGTCTCGTATATTAACACACAATCCTGCCTCAAAATGAGGACTTTTAGTAGACAAAAAATTATGCTGGATATCTTTTAAATAAGCATATGGACCTCTTTCACAGTAGTTATCAAATGGTTTTGCTTCTCATCCCAAATTTTACACTGGACATCAAGCCTGCACACCCAACAAAATTGTCCATAAATCACTGAAAATGAAATGGATTGAAATGTGGAAACACTGAAACAACTTCAAAAAACACCCGCTAATCTATTCTAGGTCTGGCCTTCAGTCGCTTCTTGTGTTAGAAACACGCACAAGGACGAAGATGAACGATCAAATGTCTTAATCCTCAAACCGTAGTCACTTTATAGCCCTTAATCCTGTAATTGTGGACAAATGTGGGCACAGGGGACTCAGGTATGATCCTAATTTTTATTTATTATAAATGTTATATCACACTGTAAAAATGAACATGCTTTATCTAATCAATAAAATTGTGGCAACAAATTATATGCAATATTATTTATTAAATTGAACAAATTAGAATTGAGTAGTAGTTAATCAAATTAACATTCTAATTAATTCTAATTTGTACAATTTAATTAATAACATTGCTTGTGATATGTTGCCACAATTTTATTGATTAGATAAAGCATATTATTTTTTTCAGTGCACTGTCTTCAATAAAGTTTTATCTGTCCATTTATTGTGGGTTTTTTTTATTTTGGGGGTATTTTTGAATTGATTTACTTTAAAGTACCATATTTTCTTTGTAAATATTTTCTATGTAAATTAATTACTATGTAGTTTTATTTTTTTTATTTTTTTTTAACTACATTAAAATATCATTCCAATAAGTTCTTAGAGCTAAAACCTAAAGAAGAAGTGACTTTGCTGTCATCTAGTGTCTTATTTTGGCTTATTTTAGAATGCTCTAAATTACAGTTTTTCCCATTCATTTCTATGGTTGCCCATTTTTGACCCAAATACAAGATTAAGGAGTTTTTTTCCACCCACTTAACATTGTAGAATTGAGTCAAAAAAATTGTGTGTTCAGGAGGTAAACTTAGGAAAAGTAGCCAAGTCTTGTACCGCTCAGATTAAGGGAAGTGTTTTTTTAAAAATAAATCAAAACTATTTTGCCCACATTTGTCCAGAATACGGTTTTAGGGTTAATCATTTTCAGAATCACAAAATTAGCTTACTAACACAGAGTCATAGTGTAGACTAGGCCGGACAACACCTAGACTTAATCAAATCAACAACCATGACAACAGATCAACTAAGGCTGGAAAACGGTACAAAACTTAAGCAAAGTCCACATGGTTAGAGTGCGTGTGACAGTAACAAATTTAGGCAAAAAATTGTAGCAGTATTAGACTTGTTATTACTGTAAGGCATTCATTTACCCTTTGATGTACGCAACAAAAGACATGGTAAGCCTTTTCTCGCTGTTAGTTGATAGTTAATAGCTCTATCTATTTTGCTGCCCTATGCACAATTATATGGTAAGTTACATTTTATTATCTGCATCATTTCGTCTCTCCTTTTCACGTTGCTTGTAGAACAGGCCGTTTTGTTTTGTGTGTCGCAACCCACTGATTTAAAACCTGATCCCCCATGATCCTGTAAAACACTGGTTTTGAAACTTAATAGTTAATGTCATTTTGTTCTATTCATTTCCCTTTTTTTGTTTCATTATATTACCCCTTACAAACACCAATACACAGACCGTTTAACGCCTCTAGATAAGCAGTCTGAGCTCTGAACATGAATAAGACGGAGACTAAGGTCACTTTATTACTGTGGAATCCAATGCCACCCGTTTCCTTTCCATTTTTACTCTGGAACTGGGGTGCAAACTTTGGTGAAATTACTTTATTACTTACTGGTAAAAGACTCAAGACTTAAAAGGATACTCCACTTTTTTTTTTTTTTTTTTTTTTTTTGAAATAGGCTCATTTTACCACTCCCCCAGAGTTAAACAGTTGAGTTTTATCGTTTTCGAATCCATTCAGCCGATTTTCTGATATTCACCAGACAGTTTCTAGTCTCATTGACTTCCATAGTAGGAAAAAAATATACTATGGAAGTCAATGAGACCAGAAACTGTTTGGTTACTGATATTCTTCTAAATATCAGAAAATCAGATGAATGGATTCGAAAACGGTAAAAATAAACTGTTTAACTCTGGGGGAGTGGTAAAATGAGCCTATTTCCAAAAAAAAGTGGAGTATCCCTTTAAGATATCAATGATAACTATGACACTAACATGCTGTTGGTCATCTTTATTTTTCCAACCTAGTTATTTAAAATAGTTTTATTTTGTGCAAACTTAAAGGTTGTCACCCTAATTGGGATTGTTAATGCTTTATGTGCCAAATTAAAACTGTTCTGATTTAAAAAAAAATAATAATAATAATAATAATAAAAGGAAGTTACATATTCAAAAATAAATTGCCCATTAAAACAGTTATGTAGTTAGCCACATTTTTTATTTACTTATTTATTTATTTTTTCCAAAAAAGCCTGACTGCACTACTATAAATAATGAGACGCCTGTGCTTGGTAAACAACATGTTAGGTCGCCATCAGCTCAATGGGAAACCGACACGATGGACTGATGAGAAAGAATTTTGGGGACTGAATCAAATCAGAAAAGAAAGAGAGAGATAAATATAAATGTGAAGAGTCAGTGGTCTGTAAAAGAGACACAAGCCGAGACAAAGAGAAAAACATACTGACAGAAGTATAATTTTCTTTCCAAAAACCTGTAATATTCAAATAGTAGGGAAGAATCAAAGGCAGACAGGACAGTGTACAATTGGAAATGAAAATCAGAGAAGTGGAGAGGAAAGTAAAGGGAAAAAAATAAAATGAAATTAGATGTATTCATTGTTTGACTGTAATTACTCGGAGCTCTATCTTCCTTCAAAACTAATTACCTGTGTTTAGAAAGAGAAAGAGAACAAAGCAAGGAAGATGAGCGTTTTTGGAAGAAGAGGAGTCCTCCCTCAAGTCATCTTGATAATGTTAGTCAAGGTTTCTTTCCCTGAAAACATCATAATCTAGTTTTACAAGTCCATTTCTTAACCTCTCTTTGATTTTAACTCAGTATACCTCACGGTGTGCCGGACGGCTGAAAATTTCTACTCACTGTCTTTCGGATAGTTAAATGAGGAGTCATTTCTAATATAAAACGCATACATTTTAACAAGTTGGTAAAGTAATCATATTAATCTTCATAACTTTGTTGTATAAGCGTCAATACACACTTTTAATCGACAATTGTTCATTTGAGCATTATATTCTAACGTTATATTTAAGAATTTTTATTATTTAACTTTTTTAATCCCTAAAAGTACAAATATTTGCAAATTGTAACTCATATTTATTTTATAAGACCATAAGAATGTTTTTTTTCGTCATTTTCTGGTGGGTGATCGTGTTTTGAGAGCCGTTCTCCTCGTCCTTTTGTCCTGCGGGAAAACCTTCCTCTCGTCATTTTCTGAACAGTCAACTCACGTTGATTTCTTTGAAACGACTAGCTCTGGAAACATAGGGTTGGTCAGAATTGAATGAGGAGGAGGCAATGATGACACGAATATATATATATATATATATATATATATATATATATATATATGCCGTGACCTGAAAGTGTTTATTTATAGAATTTGCTACGCTATCTCACGAATTCGTGCGAGTGATTAAAAAGTGGCTAATTCGTACTAACTCATACAACCCCACTCGTACGAATTCGTACGATTTGTCCAAACCCACGTGATGGGTAGGTTTAGGGGCGGGGTCAGGGGTAGGTCATTCGTACGAATTCATACGAATTGGCCAATTTGTAAAATATGTACGATTCACCAAAAACGTACTAATTCGTACGAGTGAGGTCGTACGAATTAGCCACCTCGTAAAATTCGTACGAATTCTCGTGAGATCGGGTTGGAATTTGCGAGAAAAGGTCAAGTGTCTGGAATACCGTGATGTCCGGAATACAGTGAGTCTACGTTATCTTTCTGGGCCTTGAAATTTGCAATGATTTTGCTGCCTATGACTGGTTCAGAAACCTCTCGAATTTCATCAAAAATATCTTCATTTGTGTTTTGAAGATGAATGAATGTCTTACGGGTTTGGAACGACATGAAGGTGAGTAATTAATGACAACATTTTTGGGTGAACTAACTCTCTTACCATTGCGCTCACGTCTCTTGTTATTTGAAGAGTCTCTAGACATTGCACTTTTTTGTTCCATTGATCTCGCTTTTGTAACAACAAAAACACATTCTGTGTGAATCAGCCCTAATTGGTGCAAAATAACCATAGCAACATGTGCAGTATACATCTGTTTCATTCACTTTTCCATTCATATGCCATATTTATGACCATCAGCAGGTTATTTCTGTTCATGTGTTTGCATGCATCACCATTACTTTGCGCCGCTGATGATCAAGCATAATGACTGAAACAGATATATATTATTTTTATATATAGTTTGAAACTATGCATTTTATTTCAAATTTTAATACAATGAGATGGTGAATTGAAATTAGCATGCAACTCGCAACCGCTATATTTATGGTCCTGTGGAACGCATGTATTATTTCTCATGGCTTTGTCTAACTTTGTGAACTTTTCCTTCACAGAATCTGTGAGGGTGAAAGAAAATTGAAGTGGGTATCCTAGGGAGAAAGTTATTGGTTTGTCAGTGGCAGTGTTCTGCTTTTAATTCATGTAATATTTGCCTAGCTAACACAAGTCTTGGGAGCCAATCGAATCATGTGCGGAATAAAAAAAGATTTTGAATCCGGGCAGGTTTTTGATTCGACCTGTGAAGTGTTTAAAATCCAACACACAAATCGCTAACACTCAACTCAAATTTGAAAGAAATTCGGTTAATACACCATCAGAAACATCATTTAAAAAGCCAAAACACACAATGACACGCTTTGCATCAGTAAATCTGAAAAAAGTACATTTATGCATACTTAGTAATTAATTCTTTCTTAGCTTAGTTGTCATGAATTCTGAAAGTAAGAGTATGTTTCATTACTCTTTTATTTTCGCAAGTCCTGCTGTCCATGATATGACCCCTTTAAATAAATTAGACCCCAGAAGAATGTATTGAAAGCAATAAACAGTATAGTGTTTATACAGCAGAAAAGATCTGAATAAAGAATCGCAAAGAATTTGATCGAATGAAACAAACTTATAAATCATAAAGAATGATCTATTTTGAAAATCAAAAATAGCAGAAAGTTTTGTGTGACGTGTAGGTTTAGGGGTAGGGTTAGTGTAGGGGGATAAAATATACAGTACATTGTAAAAATCAATACGTCTATGGAAAGATGTCCCCAAAAAACATGAAAACTGAGGACACTGGTATTACAACGTGAACGTGATTTATGAGGACATTTCCTGAATCCTCTTATTTCAAATGGCTTTAAAAACATACTAAACGGCTGGTGTATTGTTAAAAATATAAAAATGCAGATTTAGGGGTAGGGTTAGTGTAGGGGGATAAAATATACAGTTGAAAATACTGTTTGTGTGTGCAAGTTTGTGTATTCTTGCCTCTCTTTAGTCCAATGATCTGATTCTTGAGAGTTTCCTTTTGGTTCTCCACCTCCACTTTCTGCTCCTGCGTCAGCTGGAGTCTCCTCTGCACCCCCTCCCTCAATTTTGTAAGCTTCGAGATCTCCTGTTTCAGCTGGGTTACTGTCTCATCTTTTAGCTAAACCACACAAGAAATCAACCATTAGTGTGTCAATGTGTGTATACATATGAAGCCCAAACTAACCATCACTAGTCAAAAGTAAAATTTATAAAAACTCATAGAAGTTCCTTAAGGAACTTTTTTCAGTACTACTGTTTAAAAGTTCGGGGACAGTAAGATTTAAAAGTTTTTAAAGGTAGTCTCCTACAGTATATGTTCACCAAGGCTGCATTTATTTGACCAAAAATACAGTAATGTTGTGAAATATTATAACAATTTAAAATAACCGTTTTCTATTTGAGTACATTGTAAAACGTAATTGATGTCAAAAGCTGAATTTTCAGCATCATTACTCCAGTCCTCAGTCACATGATCCTTTAGAAATCATTCTAATATGCTGATGTGTTGCTCAAGAAACATTTCTTATTATTATCAATGTCGAAAACAGTTGTACTGCTTAATATTTTGATGGAAACTCTGATTTTCTGGATGCTTTACAGAATAGAAAGTTCAAAAGAACAGCATTTTTTTGTATCAATGTCACATTTGATCAAATGAATGCATCTTCTCTGCATAAACGTATTATTTAATATAAAAAAATAAACATTAAACCCTTAAAAAACGAACATTTATGAATGTTAATGTATAATTGAAAACGTATGCTTCTGTGGGCTCGGACTGGGCATTGTGGGACCTAATTTGATTATATCATCACAGTGAATTTAATTACCTGATTAACTGACTAATATAAAAGCCAATAAACAGATCAACAAAATGCTAATTGCTGGAGAATAAGCAGGACACATTTTAGGAGCAAGAGTGATCCAGGGTGCTGAATCTGTGCCCCCTTGTGGCAACCATGAGGCTTGCAATCATTACTCATTTACACTGACTCACAGGGCGAGCTGGGAGTGCCGACACTACAAAAAAGGTGCAGTAAAATAGAACAGGGAAATCTGATTTTGTGGAATTGTTGCACATGTTGACCTTGTCTCTTTCTAGAATGCTGCAGAAAATAAAGACAGAAAGAAAGCCTAGCATGTTCAGTCAGTCTGACTTAGTCTTTTTGTTCTTTATTATACTTAATTGGTCTACAATACCACACGACAAAAGACATACTAGAACAGAATTCCTAAAATAGCTTCAGCATATCCTGCTGCAGAGCGGTGCATTCAACCCACCACACTCAAGCCACTACAGAACAAAGAGAATAAAGGACATTTCATTAAATGTAACATTTGCTATATTAACCCCCGCTGGAAGCCTGACGGAAGTTTGGAGCAGGAAAGATCCATCACTAGTCTGACGGGAGAGGAAGAGGAATGGAAACCTTCGTCCTCTAGAGCTCTAATTATATAAGACCGAGACAATTTTATCAGACGTAAAGGGGGCAGCTCAATAAATCTGTAGGTGTGTGTGTGTACACAACTACAGTGTGATGCCTAGAATTGATTGCCAAGTACTCTATGCATCAATGTAGCGCAGAGATTTGTTCTTTTTTTTTTCATGAACCGTGAAGTACCACATCTGTGGTGTCCGCAAATGTGTACAAGACTTTTATGCATTAAGTGACGTATCGGTATTTCTGTACAATAAACATTCAGATTTGAGTTTTTCAAAGAAAGCGTTTGTTTTATTCCTCATTTCTTTTTAGATCTCAGACAGGTTCGTTAAATAGTTTGCTGTTGATCTTAGTTAAAGAGGTGGTTCAGCATTATTAAGGAAGTCACAGTTCTCATGCAATATGGGGAGGAAGAAAGATGGAAAGCATGAAAAGGTTCTGCCAAAGGCATGAAAACAACATATTTTGCCAAAACTGAATAGAGATTATCGAACTGTCAAAAGATTTGTGAGTGATTTAGAGCACAGAAGAACTTTTATTAGAACAGCCGAAGTCCATAGTATCTCATTAGTGTGTGTATGGGTACCTTCAGGTCTGATGTTTGCTGTTGGATCTGTTGGGACAGTTGCTCTAGGCTGATGGAGTTTTGTTCATTATCCTGCTGCAATTTAGTGTTGCGATGTTGGAGTTGTTCCATTTCCTTGCTGGTTTTCTCATTTATAATCTGTCAGCAAAAACACAAATTACTTGGTCATGGTCACAAGTTCTACATGTGTGCATGCTTTTGTTTCCAACCTAGCTGTTCTGTGGAACAATATATTTCGTCAGATATTAGCTAAATCTGATAAACCTTCCCTTGAGAGGTTCTCAAATGGAAATGAAATGGAAATATTGTCATAAAAATGTCTTTTTCTTTATTACAGAGATAAAAGTTGAAGTTTTTCTTAAAGTTCTTTTATAACAGATTTTTTTCTTTTTGTGTTATGGTAGTGAACTAAGATTGTCCTACCACTGACTCGTTCATGATGCTTCATGTCACTACCCTAGATCAGAGTCTCTTACTTTGCTTTCCTGGAGCTGTTGTTCCAGTTTCTTCTGATCATCTTGCAGATGCTGGCTCTGCTGAGTGAGTGATTTAATCTCTGATTGTTTGGACTCCAGGTCAGTTTGAAGCTGCTTCACTTCCTTTTCCAACTTCTCCTTCCTCCTCGTCTCTCGTTGAAGCTCATTCTGGCGCACCTGAATGTCCTGCTGGAGCTGCAAAAAACAGATAGTTTGGTTAGAGACTATCTATCTATCTATCTATCCGCCCGTCCGTCCGTCGATCTATCTATCTATCCATCAAACCATCCATCCGTCTGTCTATTTATCTATCTATTTATCCATCTAACCATCCGTCTATCTATCTATCTATCTATCTATCCGTCCGTCCGTCCGTCCGTCTATCTATCTATCTATCCATCAAACCATCCATCCGTCTGTCTATTTATCTATCTATTTATCCATCTAACCATCCGTCTATCTATCTATCTATCTATCTATCTATCTATCTATCTATCTATCTATCTATCTATCTATCTATCTATCTATCTATTTATCCATCTAACCATCCGTCTATCTATCTATCTATCTATCTATCTATCTATCTATCTATCTATCTATCTATCTATCTATCTATCTATCTATCTATCTATCTATCTATCTATCTATCAAACCATCCATCCGTCCGTCCGTCCATCTGTCTGTCTATCTATCTATCTATCTATCTATCTATCTATCTATCTATCTATCTATCTATCTATCTATCTATCTATCTATCTATCTATCTATGCATCTGTCCATCTGTTCATTTATCTATCTGCCCATCCTATCCATCTATTAGTATTATCTATTAGTCAGTCTATCTGGCTATCTCTTTGTCAGTCTGTCTATCAATGTTTGTCTAACACATACATATCATTAGCAACAGCAGCCAGTAGTTACAGTAAAGTGTGTTGCGAATTACTATTACTTTCGTTCCTTCCACTCTTTAACTTTTTGTACCTACTTTTGAATTGAATATATTCAGAGTTTAAAATGCTTTGTCAGGCCACCTATTGATTTTCTTACTGTGTTATAGTCTGTAAACAATTTAAGCTAGTTTATTTTACCAGGGAGGTGACAGAAGAATCAAATACGTCCAATTTTACAAGTTTAAGTTGCCACATTCACATGGTTTATGTTCCATTTCACAAAACGTATGACGACTCAAGACTAGAACTGCAATAAATCCATAAAATTTTGAAGAGTAACAATCACCAGGCACCATTTTTCAAATATTGATTTGCTGACAAAGCGAGACATAGGAGACAAAATGCTTTCATTTATACCTAAAACATTCTCGTGGACTTAAAATGAGAATAACAGCAGTAAAGCACAGCCGATACTGATGCCAGTGATGAAAAGAGCCAATTATATCTTTGAATAACTGTTTTTCTATGCATCTGTGTGATTTTTTTTAAATAATTCAAAGAAAAAAATGCCATTATAGGTACTCTGCACACTCACATAATATTATCAAAAGACCCAGTGGCGTCATATACAAAGCTTTTTATGTAAAACCTGAGCAATCATGTCCATGGCTTTGTTTTTCTCCGCCTCTATCTCCTGCTGAGCAGCTTCAGTGGCTTTAGTGAGGTTCTCCCGGAGTGTCACCACCTCTGACAGCAGCTTGTCTCTCTCATTGGTCAGCTCCTCTTTGTTCTTTAACAGATCGCCCATGCTAGACACATTCAAAACAAGGTTTATGAACAAGCATTGCCCTCCATGCCCACTAGAACACCTCAACAAGGTTACAGTTTCTCTGAACACCATCACACAGAATATACAAGCACAAGCACATAGTTAAGAATAAAAAAACGTCTATCGTCAAATACGATTGACAATTAGCATATAGCTAGGATTGGTGGTATAGTTCTGTTCTGGGCAAGAACTCCCTTCGCATCCATGTAGCCTAGCATGGATAAGAGCAGGGAGAGCACTTAGGGTATAAAGGACCGAAAACATGAATGTATGCAGATATCATTAATTAATAAGACTTTAACGTACAACATAATTCGAGAATTTATTCTGATTCAAAGTGCAATATCAAATTCTGACTGGACGAGAGGAGGAGCTAGGGATGGAGGAGGGTAATTCGCTCCTGAGAAACGCGATAGCTGCTGATAATACTGAAGGATCTTAGGCCCTGTTTACGCGAGAACGCGAAAACATAAAAATATTTGATCGGATGTGCCTTTCGTTTACACGGTGACGCCATTTTGGGGGCTTAAAAACGCAAAAAACCACCCAACAGAGTGGAAGTCTTAAAAACGCTCCACCGTCGCTAGGGTTGGGTATCGAGAATCGAGTATCGATTGGAATCGGGACTTTTCGTTTTTCCCGGAATCGTTCAAAAGTTAAAATTTCGATTCCTAGTTTCAATATTCACAGTCCGCCGACCAGAAGAAGAAACCGCTGAACAACACCAATGAAGAAGCGTCTACCGGAAGTGTTGGCATAACCGCGCGAGTCGAACATGAGTAGCTTACGTCGGCGGTCCAAAGTGTGGCTTCACTTTTCTAAAAATAACAAAATGTCGGCAATATGCAAAATTTGTGACAAAAGGAGTATTTCCCTTTCTAAAGGAGTGTTTCCTTCAGAAAGACCGTTGGTGAGCAAGGTTAACTAAACTTTTTTGACCCTGCCTCTTAAAAGAATCGGAATCAAGAATCGTTGGGAACCGGAATCGAAACAAGGAATCAGAATGGTTCTGTTCAAATTCAAACGATACTCAACCCTAACCGTCGTGTTCCCGTGTAAAAGGTAAAAACGCAAAAGTCTGCTGGACAGTGAAGGTTGTACGCAGTTGCGCGGACTTGATGTTGTTGTGTGGTAGTGCGTCACATTGCCACCTAGCTGCCTCGAGTTCATAATACATCGAATTTCACACACTTTTGTGTCACCGTATGCACGCGGATTTCGCACCTTTGCGTTTTCTCTTCAGACCGTTTACGTGTAAACATAGCCTTATAGAGTGATAGGTGTCATATACCTATAGGTAGACGTGTATCAGCTGAGAGTCAGGCCCCATTTACACGAAGCGGTTTGGCCTCTCGCTTACACGATAACCCCGTTTTTATCACACAAAACGTTTATTTCTAAAAACTCCGGCCAAAGTGGAGATTTCTGAAAACGCCGGTTATGTGTTGTCGTGTGAACTGGGAGAAACGGCGTTTTAGGTTCTCTCTTGTCGATTCTGAGGATTCTGATTAGCTTGCATGGCTTTATCCTTCTCCCTACACTGCCGCCAATAGGTTTGGCATAGTTATGATGGCGCTCGACGGCGTATTTATACGGGTGTGTGCACAATGTTTTTTTTTGAAAATGGAGAGGGGGAAAATATTCGTTTCGCTAAATACCTAGCTTTGAGTAAACATGGGCTCAGCTAATATGAGCTTGACTAACGTGACCTGCCAGAACCGGAGCTATGTTTAATTATTAGTAGAAGAATTGCGTCAGACATACAAAAATGCTATCTGCGTGCATGATACTCACTGTAACTGCCTCCATTCTACCAGAAACAAAATGAAAACTGAGAACAGACTGAATGTACAGTAGTTTAATATTGTTTACCTGTATTCTTGGCCTTCAAAGACTCCAGCTCCTTTTCCAACAAGATTTTTGAGATTGGTTATTTCCTCCTTTAGTTTCAGGATTGAATCTTTTGCCTGCAACTCCTTTTCGTGTGAAGCTTCAACCATTTTCCAGGCCTTGTCAATTTCCTAATCAACGGTAAAATACACAGATGATAATTTGGATGTGGCAACGGCAAACACAGAACGTTCCCCTAACGTTCCCGAATGGTCCCATGAGGTTATTTTTTTTTAGGGAACCAAACAAGAACATTATAGGAACGTTCCATGTAGGTTATTTTTAGGTTCCATTTTTATAACGTAAGGAGAATGTTCCGGGAACATTCCCTTAACCTTAAGGGAAAGTTCTAGGAACATTCTGGGAACCAAAAACATTCCCAGAACCTAAATTTGTTTGCTGGGATGTTATGAGGAAATCATTCAGGGGTCATCTTGTTAAAGTCTGAAGACACAATAAACACAACATCCATTTTAGAGTGCCGTAAGTTCTGGCTAATGTACCATTTTAAGGGTGCTGATTGTGGTTTGATCTTCATCAGATAGTTTCATGGCTGTGGATAGTTTGACAGAGGTGGACATCAACTCTGCGTTCAGCTCCATGCATTTGGCCATCAGTCTCTTTTCGTTCTTGTGGGACTTCTGCAGAGCATTGGCGACCTTCTCATATTCCACACGAAACCTTCCATCTCCTGAGAACTCCTTTAAAACCTCCTGGGTGTCTATTTCCATGGTTTCGAACGTGCTGTCCTCGGTCTGAAAATGTATTCGAAAGCATAAGTGTGATGTCATAAGATGCTATCTGATCACTTATGCAGACAGTGTACTGTAAATAAGTTGAAGTGAGTCTGTGCCTTACAGATTTGTAACAGTTTGCAAGTCTACTCTAGCACTGCTGATGATGAACTGAAATGATCAAACACAAAGAACAAAGAGCTGGCAACAGGTGCTGCTTTTAAAACAGATGTTGGAGTGTTCACAGGCTTCATGGAGAAACCATCACACACAAAAAGAAAAAAAAAATCATATACTGGAGCATTCTCTAATCCATCTAAATACATCAATTTTGGTCGAGATAAATAATTTTTTCTCTACTGATCATTTTAGATCTCGCACTTCAAAGGTTTACAAAAGATTTATGGGATGAAAAAGCTTGAGGCAGTTTGCAGCAGAAAAATAAATAATTGGTGAAAAAAGAACTGCTACTGGGACTGTTAACTGTCCAAGACTCATAATTAGTGGTTAATTTGCAATTCATGCTGTAAAAAAAATAAATAGTTTTACACTTATGTTATTAAAAGGATATCAGGCTAAAGTGGGACATTTTCTGATAATTTGTCATTTGTGTTCTTTTAAATAGCATTTAAAATTGATTCAAATCTCAAAGGGATAGTTCTCCCAAAAACAAAGCTTACATCATTATTTACTCACCCTCGAGTTGTTCTAAACCTGTATGAGTTTCTTTCTTCTGCAGAACACAATAGAAGATCATGCGAAGAATGTTGATAATGAAACAGTTGACTGTAGCCAATGACTTCCGTAGTATTTTTTTCCTGTTATGGAAGTCAAAGGCTACCATCAACAGTCTGGTTACCAACATTTTTCAAAATATCTAATTGTGTTCAACAACAGAAGGATAAGTAAATGACTTATAAGTGACTTTTTGTGGACTCATATCCGTTTAAAGGAGTTGTTCACTTTTAAAAAAAAACTTTTGCTGATAATTTACTCACCCCCATGTCATCCAAGATGTCCATGTCTTTCTTTCTTCAGTCGAAAAGAAATGAAGGTTTTAGATGATAACATTCCAGGATTTTTTCTATATAATGGACTTCAATGAGAACCAAATGGTTCAAGGTCCAAATGAGAGTTTCAGTGCAGCTTTAAAGGGCTTTAAACGACAACAGACGATGAATAAGGGTCTTATCTAGGACCCTTCGAGACATGACTCGAAAAAAGATTTGTTCGTTTTGATGAACGAATTCGAACAGGAGAGTCACAAACTCTCATCACGGAACAGAACAAGGCGAGCATGTGTGTTTATAAAACTTAAACATTTTTATTTATTTTTTTAAATGACCGATCGTTTCACTAGATAAGACCCTTATTCAACGTCTGGTGTCATTTAAAGCCCTTAGAAAGCTGCACTGAAACTCTCATTTGGACCTTGAACCGTTTAGTTCCCATTGAAGTCCATTATATGGAGAAAATCCTGGAATGATTTCATCAAAAACCTTCATTTCTTTTCAACTAAAGAAAGAAAGACATGGAAATCTTGGATGACATGGGGGTGAGTAAATTATTAGCAAACGTTTTTTTGTTTTTAAAGTGAACTACTCCTTTAAGTGTCACACTTTATCTGTGTTCACTAAGCATAAATGTTAACTGCTAATGTTTAAACGATGCTGACATTTTGACTTAAAAAAAAGTATTATAAACCTGGAAATGGCTCATAAAAAAATAAGTTTAATAAAACTGACAAAGTACACTTTTTGTATGTAACGTTATTTTTCTTCAAATAATAATATATTATTTAGCGTAAATTACAGCTATTTTATCTAATGTTAGCAAAGACTGTGGCCTAACGTTAATGTTCACGTCATTATAACAACTCGAAACACGGACATGCCGCAGGATATAACGTTAGTGTAACTGAATGCATTAAATATGACAGATATTTCACTGGGCCCACGACTAATTCACTGTTTAAGATGCTAATAAAGATCGAACGTTAGTAAGTTAGCTAACGTTAGTCTATTTGCTATTTCACTCCACAGTAAGGCAAAAGTTTCAGTTTAACATACCTCCTCCATTGCGGTCGATTGTCAGTCCTCTATAAAACCCTCAAAATGTTGTTTTGTTTGTAATAATAACTGTAACACACATACAGTGGGTGTTTTGCTTCAACAACACGCACGACACTGTTTTTTGCTCACCGGGGAGACGCGTCCTTGTTGCCTGACAACCGTGACCCACCGCATGAGCACTTCTCGGTTCAACTACTGTACCACACGAAGGGATTGTAACAGGACATGGCGCTCTCAGAGTCAGCACTGCAAAATATTTTACAGCAATAAGACACCTGATATGAACAATACAAAATAAATCTTGTAATGTCCATCAAAGCTGTTAGTGTATGAATCCTGCTTTGTTTATGTGTTGTTCTTTACACTAGGTGGCAGCTTTACACAGTGCTATGGTCTAATAATGAGGAGGAGTGAAAATTAGTGTTTTTAAACTGTGAGAATCGCAATAATAATAATAATCTGACATCATAGTAGTGGATCATCAAACTTCAGCATGATCTAACAGAATAGAAATATCCAACTTAAAACTTATATAGGTTTTAAAGGATTGTTGATAAGGTACATTATGTAAGGATGTGCTGTGAGTTGATGTATGGCAAAGCTGATAGTTCTGATAGATTATGGTTATTAACCATCAAACTTTTATGAGCTAACACGAACCATGTCATAAACAGATAAAGCATCAACATTTACTTACTGATAGCGACATGAGGATATGGTGTGTTAAATCTGAATTGCTTTTACATGTTGTCTAGCTGCACTTTCATGGACATTTGTGGTTATTGTTGACAAAGCTGGTTAGGACTGGTCGACCAACAATGGTAACCCACTGTTATTAAAATTATTAGAACCATTTAAATGTAATTGAACATTAAACACAAGTATGCACTATCAAGTCTTCCCTCTTTTCTCATTTTCTCAAAAACAAATAAAATAACACTTAATTTCATATTTATTTCAACATATGCAAAGCATGCTGGGAACTAACAAGCACCGGCCAGTTTCAGTTAATGCAACGCAAATCATTTATGTAATCCAACACAAACAGGTTAAGTCAACTTAAATTTTACATATATTTAATCCGGACAAAGGTAAACTGCGCTTCACCTAGCTGCTAGATAATTAACAGTTATAGTGCTAACAACCATTCACACATGTTACATACTTTTAACTATGTGTTCAAAAGTGTAGTAACGTTAGCTGTTTTAAGCAAAACTTAAATTAGTAAGCAAAACGATGCTTAAAGCAAACAGGAAACATTTAAAAACAAATTAAACATTTAACAAACAGCAAACAGTCATAATTTAACCCAAAGACTGGGTACTGTACAGTCAGTGCATCATCTGTGTACACACCCTCATAGATTAAGGGCAAATTATTGTATTTTCTTTGATACATTTTTACGTATGTTGACCAATGTTATATATCAGAGGTAAGATAATTTTGATTCAAAATATAGCCCATGGACAAATTACACCTCTATTTTACTCTAGTTGTAACAAATTTACCAGTTATCCAGTTAACACAAGTAATCTTCGTAATTATGACTTATAGGCATCTAAAAATTTGTACGCCTTTATTGACTCTGATAAACATAGATGGCGTGGTTTCTGCCAACCAGTTCGCGGCCACGCCCATTTCGTGACGTCAGATATGGAGCTAGCTAACATCCCTAAATACATGAAGTGAACAGTCTTTATAACGTATCTTCTTATTAAACGGTCTGTTCACTTACAAAGTTCCCAATGCTTCGTTTTGCATGTATGGAGCCATTGTGTTACTGCGTTAGCTATTTTGAGCCTTGTTAGTGGTATAAACTAGCGATTTCTTTTTACTTAGGTCAATGCCCCCAGTACTAGCATTAGCTATACGCTAAACAGTTTTTAGAGATAAAACTCTTTACATTCGATTATCATGAAAACAAATCTCAGAGAACGGTTGACTAGGTACCGATGTTTTATCAGACGAAAGGTTGTTCGCCGGAGTTCTCCTTTACTTACATTTGTCCGGTGTTCCCACTGTTTGCCGACTCTTTGTTGGAAATTTCATATGGATCCAAACCGTTAAAAGTGCCGGTTTAGTCCACATACCGGTCACTGGCTTCCCTATTTAACATATCCCGGTAAATTCCACAATCTTTGAGGGACTTTGACATCTTTTTCTTTTCTTTATTCCAACTCTGCTGCTTCTCCTTGTTCGACTTGCTGGTATGTTTACATTCACCAAGCTGCCAACATGGCCGCCACGCCAGTAATGACGTCACGACGCCCTCTGATGTTCACCAATAAATGTTAGCTTGGGAATGTGACGTCAGCGGATCCCAGTAACGCAAGGCATTGTGGGATTTTAGGACAGGGAGGTTGTGTGAGCAACGTCAAATCATAGTCAAATCTGCAGTATATTTTTAGTAGACATGTACTTTTAAACTATTAACTAGTTCTTTATTTATGTGTATTTGTACGGTTAGGCACCAATATACCCAGGTAAAATCCTCGTTTGTGAAAACCTGGAAATAAACCGGATTCTGATTTATTACAGAAACTAATCTAGAACATTGCAGAAACAACAAAAACAACAGCTTTTCGCCTGGAAACTACATTTAATAAAAGTAAACAACTTAACTAAAATGTTTCCTAAGTAAAAAAGAAAATATATACGACACAGAGTTTAACTTTTTTTTTATTAGAATGCAAGTTACAAACGTAAGCATCGCAGTTCGTAAACAGATATTATACAGAAAAAAACATCAAAATTAAATTAATTGAAAAAATAAGAAATAAATAAAATAAAAAAATGAATCAAAATCATAATACATAGCTTAAATAGACAGACTTACAAACTTCATTATCTATAAAAAGAGAAATAATTTTCACTTGAACATTTTAGACCATAATTCAATTGCTGACAGCTTTCTTATTTTTAACCCGTTTAAGAGACTCAAAATATATATCAGTTTCGACGCAGAGTTTAACTTGCAGTGTTGTTGGTGACAGAGGGGTGTGTATGCGCTCACACCACAAGAAAACACGTCAGGAAATGTTGTTTGCGGTAGCTTGTTCAGATCAGTCGATCATTCTTTGTGTTCGTATAATCCCGTATTCGTATAGCCCGTTAATTGCCTTTATTTTCTCTAAGCAGCGCTCCTTTGCTTCCTTGTTCAGCTTATCTCGGTAGGTAGAGAAGTGCTTGATCTTCGCACGGTCCATGTGGGTTTGTTTACCTTAGTTACAGCAGCCGTGTCCTAAAATATGGCCGCCGCTACCAAGAGTGCATTGCGCCATGACGTAGATTCCCATTCTCTTTTTTTTTTTTTTTTTTTTTTTTTTTTTTTATTGAAAAAGAGGGGAATACAGAGACATTTGACATTTGAATCTGCGAAACAAAAGCTGAAGGAAAAAGAAAAACTAAATAATAAAAATAAATAAATAAATAAAAAGAATAAAAAAACAATTCTGCATCACATTTCACAAATCAATCATCTTTCTAATACATTTAGTATCCTTTTCAACAATTTTGATGTCTTTAGAGCTTTGCGGTTGTTTTGTATTGAAGTTAGAGAGTCATAAAACATCTTCAAATCGGTGGAAAACAATCTAACATTTGGTACAGTGGATATACATTTTGCTTTATGTATATTCCCATTCTCTTATAAAGCCTCTGCTGTCAGATGTCAAATAGACGTTTATAAGATGTCAGCTTAACATGCATTCTAAATCATTTCATCTTAGACATCTTCTAAACGTCTATTTGACATCTGCAGGAAACGCCAGAAGTCTTGCAGATGAGCAAACACTCTTAAAAATACATCTTCCAGATGTAAATAGAAGATCAAACAGTCTTGTGCTATCTGGGGGACCATATTTGAAGATTATGTTATATATAAACTTAAAGAGAGATTATATATACAATAATTGTTTGTAAACGCTGTCATAACCTTCACATGAAGGATAGGTTTGAAAAGGGAAATGAAGCACGTATTTTTGTCCATTAGCGGGCAGCCTTAAGCAGGCTTAACCACCTTGTCAAACGACTAAATCCAGATGGAAATGAGTGTGTTCACTGCATGATGGGTCTCAGAAACATGTAGCTACCCTTAACCATGAAGGAAGATCTTCATCCCCCTCTCAACTTTAGAGAAATTCATCAAAGAAACCTTTCATCCTTCGTCGGCACACCTCTGATCTCAGGCATATCAAGTAGGCCTACTCCGGTTACAATTCACCTTAAACGTCTGCTTCAGGGTCAGGTTGCCATCATGGTTCATACTTTTCAGAATTTGAGAGTTAGTGATCACTTTATAGGAAGTCCAGTTGAAGCACTTTACTTTACTTTGTTTTATATTATAGAAGTGTAAAATGATATGCATTTGTAGATCAATTGTTCAAGAGTGTCATAAATAATGAACTATATTTGAACAAAGATAGACCACTCACTGAAATGCATCTGCAAAGTTTATTGACAGTCATCTTTGACTCGGAAAAAACAAAGCTTCATAAACTGATCACAGACATTAGGAAGGGGGAAAAAAAATCAGACATGGGGTTTGAGTCAAAAATCGAATGCCACAGTAAGCCATTTCTTGTGACTAAATCACTACTGACCTCATGGACTAATGATTCATTTAACACAGCCCTTGAATGAACCATGAGAAAGGGGAATCTACCATTTTTTGATTCATTATTATTTTGGTCCCACTGTTCACCAATGGGTAATGAGTGAACGAAACACACTGGCCATAAATGCCGAACAGGAAAAATGAAAAGCAATTCCGATATATTTTTTTTAAAACGTATATAAGATTTAAAAAAAAAATTGCCATCGATATTGAAAAAATACTCAGATTTGATCAGCATTTTTTAAGGTTGGGGTGATAATTTATGCAATCCCTGATCCCATTTCTGGTTACTACACAAAACATCAAACTCAATATGGCTGTTCATTATTTCTAGCTTTGATTTAACAAATGATTCTAAAAGAGGAAAGCTAAATAAGGTAAATGACATTTACCACATATTCTCTAACACACATCAGATTCAACACATCATACTCTAAATAAAGTACATTACAGGGTCGACAACAATCAAAAGCAAACCCAACAGTGGCGCGTCGGTAAGGACTGGATGTCCCTCTGTAGGTCCTCGGAAAAACAAGGTGGGAGTAGCACAAATGGAAAATAAACAATCCCATTCAACAGCGATTTCATACAAGCATCAAATGATAGAAATGTTGTGTAAGATTAGTACACTTATTCAAACAGAATTAGCTTCATTTTGTCCAAATATCAACATAAAGATGATGTCCAAAAAAAAAAAAAATTACAATCAAATTTTATAAAGTGACAAACACAAATATTGCCCTTATATGAACACCCTAAACTGTGCAAAAGACATCATTAGATAAAACTAGGGTGAAAGAAAAAAAAAATTAGGGGGGGAATATTGATGATCTTATAAAGTGACTGAAATTGACAGAAAAAGTGCCAAGATTGTTAAATAAAAACTTTGTTCAAGGTTTCCAAAAATATGAACAAAAGATCTAATAGGCCTTGAGGATAATTTCAAAATTGTATTTACTTTAATCAAGTTCGGATCATTAAATTTCACCATAAATAGACACCTCGGAACAAAACACATCAAAGGAAGTGTACATAATCTTTAGTTTATCCTGCTCCCAACATAACGTTGGTTCTGATTGTTTACTGCTAAGCCCCTGATTTGTGTACTGTTCAGTATAGCTTGAATACAAGAAAGCCAGCACAAAAATTCAAGAAATACATTGCTCTAGAAACCACAGAGGATCGACAAGCAAACTGTACAATCATAAACTTCGGTCCAATAATTCAAAAAGAGCAAAAGTAAAAATGATAAAAACAAAGCGCTATAGAAACACCTCAGATACAGCTATTCTAATAGGTTCCTCTAGTTAACATAAATTAACATTCAAAAGTGAATCACCACTTCAAACAATAGAGTAAAACTCTTTTGAGAGAATATCCCGTCGAGAGCGACAGGGTATTTTCTCGACACGGTGTTAGCATTGCCTGTAGGAGAGCTGGCTAATACTAATAGCAGCATGGATTTAAGCGCCAGCCGTCACGATCGCTTTACACAAGCTAACTGGCTAGTTATGAACAATATTAACCTGCAGTCCATTGTACATCACTGATATTTCTCTTGAGCTGCTTTAACATCCATAAATACACACAAATGCGCATTGAGTCCTCTTTTGCTTATTCGCCATCATTTGTTAAATGTGATCTGGAGTTCGGAAAAAAGCTCTTCCTGCATTCACAACACATTCTCATCCCAAGACGTCATCTAACTGACGCTTTTGACCATTTGACGTTTTAGGGCACCCTTTAGTGTCAGTTAGATGACGCGGGTAGGTTTAGGTCTGGGGTAGGGTTAGCATTAGATAGTGTCATCTAACTGAAACCCTAAAACGTTGGATGTTGACGTATGGTCAAAAGCGTCAGTTATGACGTCTTGGGATGAGAATGGGCTGGCATTTAATGTGGATAGGAGGTTGATAGGATATCTAGAACCTGCTAAACTGCTGTTCAATGATGGAATATGGCATCTTTCCTTACCAATCTTATAAAACACGGTGAAGCCACATTTCTAAATTGTTCATTAACTCTTTCCCCGCCATTGACAGAATTTTCCATCATTTATTATGAGACGACTAGGGTGACCACCCTTGTCCCACACGTCACATATTGAGGAAATGTCCCGCATTTTCATCAGTCTATTGGTTTTTAATGATCATATTAAGAAAATGTGCATGTGTTCTTTTGCCTTTTTAAGAAAGCATTTTATTATTTTTGCAGCGTAGATTCTCACCTATATTTAACAGCATTAATATCGTCAGAAGTCGTTTTTTATATCTTATCCAATGGTTGAAAAGAAAGGTGTAAACACGGCCACTAGTAGGTTGTGACGGCTGTCAATCAAAATGTGGATCGGTGATTCGTTCCATGTGTGATGTTGAATTTAAACGCCATGTAGCCTAAAATAAAGATTTTTTTTTCTTGAAGGGACTAAACATGACATCATGACTTTTGCGTAAACATGCGCGTGTATGCGTGTATGTCTACGCTATTAACGTCCGAGTGATTCCGCTTCTATACACGCCGTCAAATGTTCAGTCATAAATGCCATTAACCCCAGTGACGGTTAGGTTTAGAGACGGGGTTGAGGTAAGTCATATATTTATATAATGTTAAGTCAACGGCGTTCATAAACACGCTGAAAAGCGATTATGCGTCTTGATAGCACGGCAAAAATGGAAATACGAGTTGGCGTGTCATACACACGCTACTTCATGAGATCAGTCTGAAAGAACAAAGAATTTTTATCCGCTGAAAGGCAGAATACAAATGTTTTTATATAGTTAGACATTATTTAACAGTTTCAGGGTATGATTTAGTGTCGATAACTTGTCCTACACAAACTTATAATCATCCCACATTTGGTTTGTTGGATGGTGGTCACCCTAGAGACAACGTTTCCCTGTCCCTCACTGAATTCTACATCGTTTATGAGATGATGCTTCCCTTGCCATTGAAAACGGTCAAAAAAGCAGAAACAAGCGATATAAGCATTGCGTTGTTGTCGTGATTTTCTCAGCTTTTTGTTCAAAATGTTGTTTTTTTATGAAACGATAAATAAAAGAACGCATGAAGCTAGAATAAAACGTTTTGTGTGTGTGTGTGTGTTTAAGCAGAGGTTCTTTATTTGATATATTGCATATTCAGCCTGGGAAAACCCAGACAACTTCCGGAAAATTTAGATTTGCTCTAAAAGTTAGTCTGGCAAAGCCCATTTCCAATCCGCCGAAATCTCAGCACCAATCAGAAACGCTGGGGGCGGGGTTTACACGATGACGCCAGCGCTGGGATTTTGAAGCAGATTTTGTAGCCTGCATTACAAAGATGGACGTCGCCGTCGAACATCACTCGTTCGAATCAGCTATCGCGTCTGTTTTAAGCGATTTGAACGTTTCCTTTTTACGTTATCTACATCATACGTCATCTCCTTCATCGCTCTGATTGGTTTTAGGTCTATCCGTGACGTCCGTTGGTGATGCCCCTCTGGAAATGATTTGTCTATGACGCTTTGCCAGACCATAACTCATTTACAACTGAGAATGATCTGGTTTTAACCGAGCTAATATTCAGATACTCATCCAACCAAATATTCTGGGGGCCATGACATTTTTGTAAAAATGATGAAAAACGCTGGCGGGGAAAGAGTTATGAAGTTTTGCATAAAGGAAATTCGCATAAGACGGTTACCTTTTTTTTTTGCACATTTCACCCCAATTTTCATGACTTCTGGGGTGAAATATGACAAGGACATTTTCTTGACATTGATTTATGCGGCTCTTCAGATATCAGGAGACATCGGGTTCAAAGTGAGATAAAATTCACCTCAGTGACGACCTTAGATGTCCTCTTGATTCCAAGAACATACCCACTCAACTATATCCTACAGCAGCAGGACTTTCTATAAATGAATTATCATTCAAGAACCTCAATAAGATTTTCAGACAGTTTGTAAAGGTTCAAATGAGAAATCTGCCGTCAAATGTTACTTTTAACATGAATGTGGCCTTGGAGGGCGAATCTTGATAATACTTTTGATCCTCCCTCAGCACCTGCAGGGACACTGAGCCAGCCGTATGGCTTTTCACCTGCTTTCCTAACATATTCCATTTGAATCGGTTATTTCATCAGTGGCCTCCGCTCACTGTTATCCCCACACACACCATCTCTGGCCTACAGTGGGGGGCTGGGAGAAATATGGATTAACAGTGCAAATCAAATATCCTCTGACCACAAATGACTCTTTCATTGGTTAACGCCTTGCGGCTGTTTTCGCTCTCCATGGCAACATTGCAATCGCTTTAGCAGAAAACCCAAAGCTCGCGTGTTCGGATCGACAGTCAAGAACAAGTTCACAGTAAATTAAGGTTTAATTAGGCCAACATGTTTTAGGGTCGTGAAGTGGGGTGCTCTATTTAAACCGCACTTCTCTGTGGCAATCACACTTCCCAGAACCGTTTAATGAATTAAAATATCCAATATTAGTCTTCTTTTGTCCAGAAATGAGTTGTTATATAACAATCTGCCGCATGACTCATTGGTTAATCATTCCTGTGTATTGTTTTAACAAATTATTTCTTTTTAATGACACCCCTACGTCCTGCTTGTTGAACACACGCATGAGCAAAATGATAGCTGATTTTACCTGCTACCTACCAAAGCTTCAGATTACATTACAAAACACATGACCAAATACTCATCAATGCACAAAGACCTCCAGATCAACTCATTTCAGAGCACATAATAAGGACAAGCTGTCGGTTGCACAACTAGCATGAAATGCGAGGTATGAAAAAAAGCACTGTACCTTTATCTGTATTCCTATCTCTGTCTCAGCCCAGCACAGACAAAAATTGTGAAACACTGAGACATTTTTGTGTGAATTTCATCAGTGAAAGTGCCTTAGCTGGTCTGACTAGCTCTGAGGACAGCAGAAGAAAAAAAAACAAGAGACCGTAACACTCTATTGAATATGATTCCAGCTTTTAAGGATGCTATGAATACGATTTCTGCAGTCTATGGCTCACCAAGAGGGTTAAAGAAATGCGAGATCCTTCCTGTATCACCTGAAATGTCCTGAATTCGATGAGATACTGCCCATGATTCTTTGTCCTACATCAGTTGAAAAGCCAGATGCTCCTGAGGATCAGCAGCATCACTGGTTACCATAGCAACAGAGACTTGAGCAATGAAATACAAAAGACCTTTGCGAATGGATGCCTGAGCCTTGAAGGTTCGAGGGTTCAAAAGTCATCGCCGTGGGAACGGAGACCCATGCAGTGCCAGAGAAAGTCCCTGAACTGTGACACCAAACCTTTCTTGAAACCGAGATCTATCAGAGATCCTTAATGGCCCTTATGTGACTTGGGTTTGGGGGGGTTTGGGGCCCCCCTAAGTGCTCCGGTAGGTCTTTATAATGTCTTTGATAGCTCTCCTACAGATAGGACAGCTAGCATTGGCCATTTTTTTGAGGCGGAGGCCACAGGTGTAGCAGAGACACATGTGTCCGCAGGCGTAGATGACGGTGTCCACTGTGTTTTCATAGCAGATAGAGCACTCGTCCGGCCATGAGCCTGAGGCAGATGGGAAAGTGGGTGATTTGGGGAGACTGACGGGTGAGTTGGGTGTCGTTCCTGTGGCAGAGAAAGACGAGGAAAAAAATGGATTACCATTTATACATTTTTAATTGGAGTAGTTGCTCCAGGCAATTAGTTAACAAGAGCCTTTCAAGCCAAAAAAGGATGCAAAGGTGCCATAAAAGTGCTCATATGAATATATGAGTATAATCAATGTCTTCTGCAGCAGATCAAAATACAATGCAAATTTTCACATATCAGTTGATAATAAAAATGTAGACATGCAGACCTTCAGTGGAGCTGCAGAAAGCAGCAGAACAGCCGTGTTCGTTTAAGATGGGCTCTGGGCTTCCACCACACAGGCCTGAGGGTGAGAGGGGCGAGGCAGAGGGCGAGCCAGGGCTGGACGGGTCACGAGCATCGCCCAAGAAGGTGGAGCCTGAATATTCACATAGTAGATAAAAACAGGTGACAGACTTTTTAATATGATTCATTTCAGTTCTACAAATAATGGATTCTGCACATAAGAAAAAAAATATTTTATGACTTTCATGACATTCCCACTCATTAGATCTTTCCCTGAAGGCCTAATTGTCGCAATCATGTACTATTAAATATATTTTTTGCGCAAACCGTAGGAGACATTGAGATTTAGTCTATATCAGAAACCTACCTATGCGTGTGACGTCACCGTTGGTTGGGGCCTGCAGTTAATCACAGTGAGTGGCAAAAAGACTGAGCGGCTGTATTTGTTATTAGCGTGAATGCCGCGAAAAACAAACACAACACATATAAAGCTGGAAAGAGCTTTGCGTTTGACTGTACAACTAGATTTGACAAAAAAAAATCGGAGGTATATTTTTACAGACTGCTATAGATTAGACAGAGGAGCGAATGGATCGCTGCAATTCACAGAAACAACTGGACTCCAGTCAGCAAAAGGTGGATTTGCAGTTATCATTTTGTGTCAATCTGCTGAATTTATGTGTAAAACCATTCATATTTTGTATTATATATATTTACAACTCATCAGTTAAATATTCTGCATTATTGGATGTTTTTTTTAATAAATACCGACCAAAAAAAATGGATATGATGATATATATAGGCTAAATATAACACTGATATAAGTGATCACCCAGATTTAGACCTACCTATATTGTATTTATATAAAGTGTTCACAGGCAAATTTGCTTTATGTTTAGGTCTACATTGCTTTTATTTCCCCGGTGTCGGAATCAGGCAAACATAAATGTCAGGCAACACGATTGCTGGCTGCATGTCAATATCCATAGATCACTGGATCTATAGTGAGTTGTAAGGAACACTATATTGAATCCAACATTTAGTTTAAATTGATCAGATTGTTCGTTTTAGTCGCATTTTCGCAGTTTCCCCGATTAAATCCAGTCACGCAGCAGATCTTTTGTCACTCAGTCAGGCTGAGGGGGGTTGTTCCGATGGGAAAGTGACGTCAATGCATTCCCTCTATAGTACTGTGTCACCCTCTTCACAGAACTACATACAGTAGTGCATACTGTACATGCTGTATTTGTGGATGTTGTGGGGCTGTTTGTTTCACTAATCTCAGTACATTGTCCTGGCTGTTGGAGCCTCAGGACGAAATCTAAATCTGACACCATTAAAGATCATGCTTGGCCTGGCCTGGCCTGAGATTCGTTATAACAGGTCCGACACCCAGGCGACCAAAAAGGAAAGCCCCCTCTCTTAAGCAAGAATTTTATCTAGCAGACCTAAACTATACAGAATAGAAATGCAATTCTCTCACTGACTGAATAATTTGGAGCAGTTAATGACTTATTCACTGAACCGCAACCTATTTACTGATTGGTGTTCATATAACAAATTATACATATTGGGTTTTGTATTAAATGGTATTTTAATATGAAAAAACATTCAAATCTGTTGATAAGGATTGTTTTATATGGTGTATATGACCATGCATATTTAAAGGGATACTCCACTTTTTTTGGAAATAGGCTCAATGAGAGTTTCTGGTCTCATTGACTTCCATAGTAGGAAAAAAATATACTATGGAAGTCAATGAGACCAGAAACTGGCTTGTTACTCATATTCATCTAAATATCAGAAAATCGGCTGAATGGATTCGAAAACGGTAAAACTCAACTCTGAAATCTGGGGGAGTTGTAAAATGAAGCTATTTATTTCCTAAAAAAGTGGAGTATCCTTTTAAGGGGTGGTGGTCTGTTTTTATAGAATTATTAAAAGAATTATTAAGGAAACCATTAATTGGAATCTGAATCAGAACCAGACTCCATTTCCATCCTTAATAATGACCACGGTAAGATTTCAGGATCTTTTAAAGTAGAGCTGAGACTGAATTAAATTGAACTGACCTAATTTCTAGTATGCTGGATCTTCTGATATATATATGTATATGGGAGGGAGAATTGGCTGAACTAAAATGCTATGCTGACCTAAATCCCACAAATATACTCCCTCTGAGGTTAGTCTATACAGTATATGTGTGTAGTGTGCATTTACTCTGGAGCAGATCTATGACAGTATTAGAGTTAATAACATTAGGAGTCGGTGGGATTCCCCAAGGTTCAGTCTTGGGTCCGTTAGTGTTGTAAATTATACATGTGTGTTTTCTTTGCTCACATGTTTGCATACAGTATGCAAGTCCTACAGTATGATCCTTCAGATGGAGTCAGGGTGAGGGGTTATATATGAGATGGGGTCCACAGAGCGTGATCCTTTGTGAGCCTGACATGCCATTCCACCTTCCTGTCATTCCACACATAGACGCATCATAAATCCCCTTCACCAGGCCTCAGCAACTGGCCCTGGATCACAAGGGCCAGGCCTCTTCAAGCGCATCTCTACTAGATTAACAGAGACATAAGAACAGCTGAGTCTCTCTAACCTCCACCCGTAGAGGGAGAGACTTCAATAAAAACCTATTAGAGAAAGTCGGCCCTCTCTAAAGCCCTGTGCCATGTGTAAAATGAGCACTATGTGTCAACATGGCAGACATTTTCTATCTTTTGAATACCAAAGAGGTACTGACTAAACCAGCTTGCGTGGTATAAACAGTCACGTCGTTCATCTGTCAAAGCTCTGAGCGGCCTATGTATTCGCATATGTCCTACACTCTTAGAAAAAATGGTTCTATATATGTAGCATAGGGTTCTTTACTCAAATCCAAATGACATTTTATGCTAAAAAAGGTTCTATAATGACAATAAAGAACCCGTTTGGCACAAAGGTTCTTTATAGGCTATTTTTCATTCATATATTACATTATTCTCCAATATTTTGTAGTTGTAATTAAATTGTGGTTTATTACACTTAATATCACATTTTAATCATGCTGATTTTTGGAGGAAAAAATCTGAAATGGCACTCTTTGTGGTATATTGATTAACTACATAAAATGATATAAATATATACATTTTATAACCCCCATATCTTGAATTTTGATATAGAAAATTTTAGGGGTTCCAAATACGTAGCGCTTTAGAACCTTTTAAGGTTCTATATAGAACCTTTTCTTCTAAGAGTGTACATCAGGGGTCTCGACTCTCGAACTGAAATTACTGGTGGTGGCAGTGCATTCCATTCAGTATAGAAGTGGTTTGGTTGACAAAAATGAACAGACGTTAATTAAATGTCATTACTTGCAGATAGTAACGCTAAATAGATTCACACTTGAATTCTCTTTAATTACACAGAACCAAAATCTAAAACCTAAGCTTATAGTACATAAAGCTATTCTTTTGTAGCATTGCAAACTGGTATTTCTTTCAGATTTCCTCATATTTTGTGTCTTTTATTCTATATTCCTTCTGCCGCTAATGTTGAATAAGCACAATGAGAGCACAACTAAATTGTTATTACAATGTTTTGAACCTTGAATCTTGAAAGAACAAAAAGATGTAAACGAGAGAAATGTTCTCAAATGAATGCTCTCAAATGAAGTGCGAATCGCCCACTCGCCTCTTCACTTTCTCATTTCTTTTCCTTCGCTGCATGATAATGAGATGGGGTGAGTGCGTGTGTGCACCGTGAAGGAGGGAGGGGAATGTGCTTCCAGCGACACAGACATGTTGGAAAGTGCATACAAAGCTAACGGAGGTCACACGCCTCCCACTCATTCTCCTGTAGTACTTCCTGTCTTTAGCATATACGCTACTTTGTTTAGTGTGTCAGTCACAGGTGTGTGGGTGAGACCTGGAGCTCTGTCTGGTGTTCTGAAAGGTTACTGGATTGCTTCTGAATGATTTATCAACAAATTGAAGTGATACAAAAATGTTTAAATGAATCTGTTAGACCTAGCAACAGCACAGTTTTGTAAAGTTCTTTGATTGTATATATTGCACTGCTTTAAAGGGTTAGTTCACCCAAAAATGAAAATTCTGTCAGTATTTACTCACCCTCAAGTTGTTCCAAACCTCTATGTGTTTATTTGTTCTGCTGAACACAAAGGAAAATATTTGGAAGAATGTTTTAATCAAACAGATCTCATTCCCCATTGACTACCATAGTAGGAAAAAATACATAAAGTACTATGGTAGTCAATGGGGAATGAGATCTGTTTGATTAAAACATTCTTCCAAATATCTTCCTTTGTGTTCAGCAGAACAAATAAACACATAGAGGTTTGGAACAACATGAGGGTGAGTAAATACTGACAGAATTTTCATTTTAGGGTGAACTAACCCTTGAAGGAATTATATTTAAACAAATGTATTTAAAATTGACTAAAACATTTTGGAATGGCATCATGATTTTGGCATAAACAAACGCAAAAGTCATGATTTCAAGTCATCACTTTCAATGATTTCAAGTCATCACTTTCAAGTCAAGTGGTGTGTTATCTATACGCATTTTGAGCTATCTGTATGCGTGTATGTCTATGCCGTCCAAATGATTCCGCGTGTAAGGATGGTAAGGGAAGACTCATAAATGGTATTAACCCCAGTGACGGGTAGGTGTAGGGACGGGGTTGGGGTAGGTCTTATATTTGTACAGTAATGTAACATTAAAGGAGAACTCCGGCAAACAATGAACCATTGGTCTAATAAAACATCGGTACCTTGTCAATCGTTCTCTGAGATTTGTTTTCATGATAATCGAATGTAAAGAGTTTTATCTCTAAAAACTGTTTAGCGTATAATGCTAGTAATGGAGGCATTGACTAAGTAAGCTAGATTATACCACTAACAAGGCTCAAAATAGCCCCACACTAACGCAGTAACATAATGAGGCTCCATACATGCAAAACGAAGCATTGAGAACTTTACGTTTAATAAGAAGATATGTTATAAAGACAGTTCACTTTGCGTATACAGACAGAAGCCATCTTAGAAAATAGTCTCGATAAGTCGATCCCCGAACGCCGTTAATACAGTTCAGAAGTTCGCTGAACTTCATACAGTTCAGATCACTCAGCACGACCTTCGTAGTCTGACTTATCGAGACTATTTTCTAAGATGGCTCCTGTCTGTATACGCGAAGTGAACTGTCTTTATAACGTATCTTCTTATTAAACGGTCTGTACACTTACAAAGTTCTCAATGCTTCGTTTTGCATGTATGGAGCCTCATTATGTTACTGCGTTAGTGTAGGGCTATTTTGAGCCTTGTTAGTGGTATAAACTAGCGATTTCTTTTTACTTAGTCAATGCCCCCATTGCTAGCATTATACGCTAAACAGTTTTTAGAGATAAAACTCTTTAAATTCGATCATCATGAAAACAAATCTCAGAGAACGGTTGACTAGGTACCAATGTTTTATTAGACGAAAGGTTCATTGTTCGCCGGAGTTCTCCTTTAAGTCAACGGCGTTCATAAACATGCTGAAAAGCGATTATGCGTGTTGATAGCACGCCAAAAATGAAAATACGAATTGGCGTGTCATACGCCATTTCAGGAGAACAGTCTGTGGAACCTGTTTCATGAGATGACAAAAATATGTAACAATAAATAAAAGGACAGGACTCAATATCTTATTACCCAGCAAGAATTGATTTGTGAAAAGTGACATTCCACACCGGAATGTCAGTTCGAATTTTAAAACACATTCAAAGCCCCAATTTCAGTTGGACTAAATGGGTAATTCTTTTGGAATCTTCATGTAAAAGCTTTAGTCCAACTAAAACCATACCAGTTTGTTTTGTGTAGGGATGCACGATATGAAAATTTTGGCTGATACAGATAGCCGATAATTCTTTATATTTGATCGCCGTTAAACCGATATTTTGGCGGTTGGCCGATAAATCTGAATCCAAATTTGTATATCATTTTTGAGAGCCTGATTGCAAAACCAAAAGTCTCGCCATAAGAAAACATGTGAAACAAGAAAACAAGCCCACATTTATAATGTTCTCATTATACTTTTATGACAGACTTGTATTTCCTTTTTTGAAGTGATCCCAATCATATTTCAAGCAATTCAAAACCATTGTGGTGAACAGTGTGCATCTGAAGAGTCTTAGCTGAAGGAAATAATCCATTATTTATCGGCTTTAATATATCGGCAAAATTTTTAAATTAGATATATAAGAAAATTGAGGCAATAATGATGACACTAAATATCGGCCGATACCAATATGGTGGTCGATATATATCGTGTATCCCTAGTTTTGTGGAAGTCGAACTAACACATTTAGATAATGCTTACCTAGAATCCTCAGCTGTGTGACAGCACCATGCAGTCCAAAGAACATCCAGAGTGGTCGTGAGTTGTCCACACACACCTGCATGCCAACATTGGTGCCGTTATGACTCAGAATGACTTCCCCTTCCTGTGTGACCAGGAAGCCCAGAATATCGCCACTCTGCAAAGCAGTAGGCACCCTGCACACCGCCCAGAACTCCTTACGGTCTACAAGTGCTTCAGGATTGTAAGGAAGGTCACTCGGGCGAAGCACTGCGGGGTCACATGATGTCACGCCATACGAAAGAGACCCAAAACGAGCAGGGCTGGACTTAATGACTTTGATGAAGATGGTTTCGCCAATTCGCAGCGGGCGATCCGTGAAGACCAGCGTGCGTTCATCGCGGTTGTGTTCGGATCGTGCCACGGTCTGTTCGTTAAGGGTTCTGATGTGGGCACCTCGAAGCTGGTGGAAACGTAGATCACATTCCAAGGTGTGAGGGAGCAGTGTCGACTGCTGGGAGTTCATGGAGTTTTGAGGAATGGGACAGGCAACGGGAGCGGGAGGGAGTCGAAGCCTGGCATCATCTTGTTGCAGGTTAAGATCACAGAGACTGACGGACAGGCGGGAGGTGTCTACTTCACGTCGTAAAGAGGTGGATCCACGCACTGTGGTGAAGGATCGTGGGCGGAGAAGGTCTGGAGGGACGACTTCACTGTCTGTGGGACAGATTTGAAATGCACAGATTAGCTAATTGTTTTATATAGTATTGCCTTATTTAGTATTACTTTGGTCGAACCTAGACAATTGACAAACATTAGGCAATTAATCAGCTGCTCAATTCCGATTTATTGCTCAGATCAGATTTTTTTGCATAGTCACATTGTTGTTTTAAATGTGGCCAATATCAGATTCCACCGCAAACAAATCATGGTCCTGACTGACCCACATGCATAAAAGAACCATACAAATATGGAAGTAAATATGGAGGACATAAAAGTAAGCGATTACGTGTTTAGCAATATTTTTATCCGTCGCCAAAGCTAGCGAATTTAAGCGCAGGCAATATAAAAGCAATCAAAGGAGGATGCGATAAAAGCAGTTTTTGGTAACACTTTACAATAAAGTTTCATTAGTTAACATTAGTTAACTACATTAAATAACAATAATGAACTGCACTTCTACAGCATTTATTGATCTTTGTTCATGTTAATTTCAGCCCTCGCCAATACATTATTAGAATCAAAAGTTGTATTTGGTAACATTAGTTATTAACTAACGTGAACAATTTATTGTTGTTCATCTTTAAGTTTTTTTGTCTTTTAAGTTTTAATTAAGATTGTTAACTAAATTTAAATAATTTTGGGGGCCCCCCTGGCTGTTTGCTGAGGCCCCCTAGTGGCCCACAACCCCTTGCTTGAGAAGCAAGCTTGAGTTTTGGATGGTTTTCAGGCAATTGTCAACTGGGAGAACATCTGGACAACCAACACCAGCTTGCCAAAACTATTGCCAAAAAAAATGCATGCTATAAAGACTAGTAATACAACAAGCATAAAAAAGAACTCAAAAAAAAAAAATCGAACTTGAGTCCTAGTTACTGTTCACATTTCTGGACAGTTAGAGCTACAGTGGTTTCCAAAATGGCTACCAAGGAGTGTCTCTTTACATTCTTTACCATTTATACCGGTTACTTAACTGGCTACCAGGAATAGAACTTTATAGTAATGTTATAGTAGGCTAGCATAGTACAGCGACCACAACATGCCCTCTGCTCCTCACCCAACTGCCCAAAATAGCAAGAAATATGAATGAAATGCTGCGCTATGCAACATGCAATGCGTACACCAGATTTAATTCCCCAGTAGCCTAAAATAGCATATTACAGTAGTTTAGAAGCAGGCTAGCTTAGCTTATCATAGCTCAGCACTCAAACAAGCTGAAGACTGTCGTGCCTCCTTTTGTAACAGATAGCCCCCCTGGAGTGTGCTCTGTATTTAGACCTCATCTGTGCAATCGAAGACAGTCAGACCCCAGACAAAAATATTAGCACTAAAATTGGCTGCCGGTGCTAATTAGCGGTGTTAAAATTAGCCCTTTCTCCATAACATTGATAACTTTTTTTTAAGAGAGGGAGAACATTATTTAACCTACTCAGTCAGTGTATTTCAAATGCATCAGCATCAGAAATTTAAAAGCAAAAATATTTTTATGAGGGCATTTTTTTCCCCACAGGTATATAACAATATTTTACATCTTTTTACAAACATAGAGATGGTTAAACAGAGAAGGAAGCGACTTGAAGATGAAAAGAAGGTGGAGGTCAAGAAGTGTGATAGAGGAAGATAAAAGGAAAGTGAGAGACTTTCCACCACAGGGCCTCTCTCTCTCCTTCTGCCTATATTTCTCTTTCTGTGTCAGTGACGGAGAGTGGGTGACTTAGATCCCCAATATGCAAGATCACGCTTTTCGGCACTTGCGCAGACTGAAGCGCCCGTGCCTTCAGATCACTTGGACGTGTCTGTGGTTACAAGAGGTAAAAACAATATAAATATGATTCGTTTTCTCACACAAACCGCTCGTTTCGTGTCTTAGGCCATCAATGTGTACTTACATTTACGAGTCATTAAATCATGTTTAATTTGGTCTTCTCTGTGCATGCTCTTTGAGGTGGACCCCATAGACCACCCTTATATGACTGAAGACAAGAACGGTTTGACCTAAAAATATCAAAATTGAAAATACTGTGGAAACAAAGACACCTACATATCGGATGCCCTTGAGGTACGCTAAAACATATCAAAAATTAATTTCAAAGTGAACTATCCCTTTAATGTTATCCGTTAGGTCTTTTTTTCAGTAAAGTATTAGGCCTGCCTCCATTTTCTGATCTTCATATTAACAATATCTGACTTGGATTTTTATGGAAATGAGTATTCGATTTAGCAGCTCTCTGAATCCCATAATCGGCTCTCAAATGACTCTAAGATATTTCATCACTCAAAGATAAATGAATCTGAGTACGTAGTCTTTGATTTGCATGCAGAAAATCTGCCTAGATGTTTTCAAATTCATTGAACTGCTGCATGAGAAGTCCCAACATATGACTTAATTTTCCTCATTGGTCCTTTAAAGACATTTTTTTCTGGGAGCTTCAAAGTGTCTTGGAAAGAAACAAGTGTGGAAGTCTGAGCTAATTAGCGAGATATTAAACATTCCAAAGGAGAGCATGGGGACGGCCCAGGGGCACTAACTTTAACACAACCACAAATGTATTAAAAAATCTCTGGAGACAATAAAGACATCATTAAAATGAGAGCTTCCTTGCCTCATAGAGTAAAAGTACAATTTACCAAATAACTCAAATGAAATAATTCCTTTCTCCAGTAGAGATGTGTTTTGAAAAATGTTCAAGCTGCTCTTTCACATTTAGCAAAATTATATTCTAATCAAAAAAGCTCAAAAATCATATTCCCGATTGCACATGTTCAAACTTGCCACATAAAGGAATGGCATGAGTGCCTTTTTTATCCACACTGTAAAAGATATATGTTCATAATTTGTAGTCACAAGCCACAGCATTTTTTCTTGTCAAATCAACTTAAATAATTTATGTGGTTCAGATAACATCATATTTTGAGTTTATGATGATTAAATCAATCTCCTTCATTGTATTAACTCAATTTTTCCAACCAGGTTACTTCATTTTTTTAAGTTAAACATGGTTGGAGTTGACATGAGGGTGATTAAATGATGGCAGAATTTCATTTCTGGATGAACTAACACCTAAATGCATGGTTAAAATCCACATGCATCTGACCCCACCCAGTTGGATTGGACAGAGAACCAGATAATGACATCACCGCAGGGGTCTGGCTGCTGGAGTGTGTCTCAGGTCAGGTTCATCAGAGTAAAGCCATGCTGTAAACAGGATAAATCCAGGCTTCAGTGGCCAACCTCCCTAGTCCTAACACAAACCTAACATCTATTTTGAATCGGCAGGACGATTCTCTATGGACAACTCAAATAAAAGGGGGAAAAAAAAGTGGACAGGGATACAAGCAATGAGCAAAAAATGTATTGAATGCTTTTGGGTGGATGCTATCCAGCTATTCTTATGTTGTCCCTCCCTGTCTCTCTCTCGCCATCCCATCCCTGTTTATTTTTCCAATCTTAGTGGGATCATACAGTAATATAATCAGGATTCTGACTGATAACAGATGTGCAAAATAGACAAACAGAAAGGCGGTGATATAATCAGTTTTACAGTGACAAAGGTTAGATTCATACAGTCAGTGTTTGGGATTGATAATCATATTTACCAACATGTCACTTGAATTGTCTTGCTCACAGTAGCAGTTTGAATACTGTCTGGATTAATGATTACCTAAAGTCAAGCCCATTTTCTGTTCTTATAATAGTGGAAAAACGCCTGCAAACATATGACTGTTCATACACTGTAAAAAAATATTGCTGGTTTAACTTAAGAAAAGTAAGTAACCTGGTTGCCTTAAAAAGTTCATTGAACTGGAAAAAGTGAGTTAATACAATGAAGGAGATTAATTTAATCATCAGAAACTCAAAATTATATGTTATCTGAACTAAATAAATTATTTAAGTTGATTTGGCAAAAGAAAATATGTTGTGATTACTACACTGTAAAAAAATACAGTTGGTTTAACTTAAAAAAGTAAGTGACCTGGGTTGCCTTAAAATTTGAAGTTGATTGAACTGGAAAAAGTGAGTTAATACAACGAAGGAGATTCATTTAATCACCAGAAACTCAAAATAATAAGTTATCTCAACTAAATAAATTATTATAAAGTTGATTTGACAAAAGAAAATATTTTGTGATAACAAATCTTGAAAATATTTTTTTTTAAAGTGTACTTTTTTTAATTAAATTCGCAACATGCCACTTTAGTTTCTTTTTTTCCATCAGTGCTAGATTTATTTTTAACGTTTTGTAGTTTGTTTAATTAGCTTTAATATTTTAGGACTACCAACACTGATATGCCATGAAATTAGTGTAAATGCTATCTATTGGCATGTTTAATGCAGGAAAGTTGTTAATATATTTAATTTGACATAAGCACATAACATGGTCTATAGTACGCCGAGTTCTTGACTCAAGCTGTCAATATGGTTTTTATATAGCTTAGACACAAATTGTCTTTGTCAGTCACGACAGGACGTCTGACAAAATTAGCTTAAATCTGTCCGCTCTGAACATTCATCAACAGACTCTCCAAAAGGAGGCGTTAGGCGCCTGAAGGGTTGCCGTGCGATATTCTCCATTTTAGCGAACGAGTGAGTGTTAATCACTGAATGAACTTGCTGAGACACTTGAAGGAAGCACAGACATCAACTCCAGGGTTTGTGCACGCTCCGACTGGGACGCTTGAAGGAAAGGGAATGGAAAAAGCGAGGGAGGGGCAAAGACAAGAGAGCGTTCGTGCCAAGATGTCTATGACCGGTGGCAGCTGCTGCCCCTCTAATTACCCTGCACCTGCTTGGCTGCCAATCGCCACATTTCCTTTGTCTCATTGGCAGCTTTCACACAAACCTATTCTGCAATTGGACTGGCTGAGACCAGCTTGTAATCGTGATGGGACGCAGCTGCGCTGACCGAAAGCGAATACCCATTTTGATTGTCCTTTTTTATCCAAGGTGCTTTTTTTTTACACCAGGCTCCAGCACCTGTTGGGCTAAACACAAAAAAGCAGACGAGGCTTTTGATAAACAAAAGCAGAAGATCCTGGCCGGGAATGCAATAGCCATTCTCATTCTTTGCACGTTTACAGGCACTGTATACGGTTCTACATTTATATTTCTATAAAAGTAGATGCCATTTTCTCATTTTAATCAAAGGCACTTTTTCTTTCTGTCTCACAAAGTTTATGATTGTATCCCAGTTTGTTAGACATTGTGAACAACAAACTGGACGTGGCAAGAGAGCGTAGCAGTGCGATGCTGGTGCATATGGCACATGTAGGTGTGTGTGTGTGTGTGTGTGTGTGTGTAAGAAAAACAGTAGGGGGAGACAGGAGAGGTTTCAGTGCAGCGTGTTGGCTCTATGCCATGCTTGGCTGTTGGGTCTCTTTGTTTGGATAATGGCCTCACAGGCAACACGTGGACCCATTGACAAATGATCTCTGGGTCACATAATCTCCTTCCCTGAGGTCATTTCTCATTTTCTCTCTCTGAAACACACGTATATAGCCAAAAACAATCAGAAAGCCGCGAAAGACCCTCCATGCGGCTCGAATCCAATTATCAGTCAGGCCAATCATGGTTTCCTTGCCTCACGAAGTTAAAGGGATACTCCACTTTTTTTGGAAATAGACTCATTTTACAACTCCCTCAGAGTTAAACAGTTGAGTTTCACCGTTTTCAAATGCATTCTGACGATTTTCTGATATTTAGAAGAATATCAGTCTCTGGTCTCATTTACTTCCATAGTAGGAAAAAAATATACTATGGAAGTCAATGAGACCAGAAACTGTCTGGTTACTGATATTCTTCCAAAAATCAGAAAATCGTCTGAATGGATTCGAAAACGGTAAAACTCAACTGTTTAACTCTGGGGGAGTGGTAAAATGAGCCTATTTCCAAAAAAAGTGGAGTATCCCTTTAACATGGAATCCAAATTGACCCATTTTACCTTTACAACACATTGCTGGTCTTACTGTACACGATTGAATGGTGCAGCTTATTCAAAAGAAATACTAATTTTATCTTGGTAGTCTCTTATTAGAATGCTATAAAATGTCAGCTATATTACAAATTCCACTTATTTTACACCCCCTCGCCTGGGGCTGGAAAATCACACTTACCACTTTAAACCACAAAAAGTAAATAAGACTAGGCTGTGGATTATGAACTCATTATATTATTATTTCCCATGTTTTGTTCAATTCTATGTTTCCCCCATCCCCCTACTGTCACAATGTTAAAGGGATCCTCCACTTTTTTTGGAAATAGGCTCATTTTACCACTCCTCCAGAGTTAAACAGTTGAGTTTTACCGTTTTCAAATCCATCTGATTTTTAGAAGAATATCAGTAAACAGACAGTTTCTGGTCTCATTGACTTCCATAGTATATTTTTTTCCTACTATGGAAGTCAATGAGACCAGAAACTGTCTGGTTACTGATATTCTTCTAAATATCAGAAAATCGTCTGAATGGATTTGAAAACGGTAAAACTCAACTGTTTAACTCTGGGGGAGCTGTAAAATGAGCCTATTTCCAAAAAAAGTGGAGTATCCCTTTAACTGTTTCCCAGTTGTACCACCGTGATTAATTAAACCCAGCAAATTGAGATTTTGCACCAAGACTCTGACCCAGGAAATGTGACACGGTCTGCGTAGACCTAAATATGTGTATGTTTATCTAGCAGTCTATAAACTGATGTTTGCCCTCAAAGAGGCCCTGAAGTGCTCTGCCTATATATAAGACAGCCGCACCTTATCTCAGTAGCACTGTCCATGTTTGGATGTCCCAAGGCCTTGGCATGAGAAAAATGAAGGAAAAGGGGAGTTCTAAGTTTGGAGAAGGGATATAAGGACACTTAACGGCAGGAAAAGGAAGGTGTTTTGTTTTTGGGATGGGTCACGCTACACTTTCCCGCCACCTTGAGCACTCTTCCCAAAGCTTCCTGTGTTGGTGTGGGCTCTTAAAAACACAATCTGACCCCATGACAAGCACTTCATTCTTTTTCCTTCGTGTACTCAAAACATAAAATACTGTCAAATAGCCAAATGGTCCAACATCTGTTGTTGTAATTTCTTTAATTCGTTCCTCCCAGCCAAACAAATGCAATTACTACTGTTAATAACCCTGCACAGAACAACCCATCAGTCTCACTAATTCACTCTTTCTGGCAGAATAGTGTAAATAGTCCATATTTAAGAAATTGTTTTTGGAGGATTATGTTTTCGGCATGGGACTTTCAATTAGAGATTTTTAGCCTGGAATGACCGACCGTAGCCAAGTCAAACTTGCTTTCCTAGAGAAGAATATATTTGATGAAGGCAAATGAGGAATCTTACTCCACTTTAATTAGATTTCCTTATAATATATTTTCTTTCGAAAGATTGCTTGTACGCTGAGAACACAAAGCCTTTAGGTTAAAGTGAAAATTCTGTCAATTACTCACGGTGATGTCGTTCCATTCATCTCTGAGTACATTTCCATACTCTCCATTGACAGTTCAAAGTCGTAAGGAGATAGTAAAACTAATCCAAATGAATTGAGTGGTATAGACAGACCACATGAATGTAGGCTTTTAATCACATATGAACGATCAAAGGACACATCAGTTATTATAAACGGAAGATCAAGCATGTTTGCTTGATGTGTGGGAACCAGTGAGGTTCATTCTTGTGTTACACAGAACGTTTTGAGCTTCAGCAAGAACTAATGAGGTTCATTCTTGTGTTACGCAGCACATTTGAGCTTCAGCAAGAACCAATGAGGTTCATTCTCGTGTTACGCAGCACGTTTGAGCTTCAGCAAGAGGTTTTTTCTCATGCGTCAAGCAGATTTGGTTGATGTGATCTGTTTATGTGTGCTGATCAATGTTTACATGAGAATAAAAGTCTACAGTCACTCAGTTATATCAAAAAAAGCAATCGAGTCTCTTCAGAAAATTTGGACTAAACCGCTTAATTCATTTGAATTAGTTATATGATCTCTATGAATTTTTTGAAACGTCAAAGTGTCAGTTGCGTAGCTGACAATAGAGGGACAGAAATCACACAGATTTCATTAGAAATACCTTCATTTGTGTTCCGAAGATAAACCTAAGTCTTACGGGTTAGGAATGATATAAGGATGACTAACCAATGATAGAATTAAAATTCTCTGTGCTCATCTGATTTTAGTCTTGTTAGTTACGTCTGAAATGTTCATTAGGGGTCTGAGTTTAAAGTTCGAATTCATGCATTAAATTAACATGTTTATCAGTACAAAACTTTGCCTCTTAGTCACAAACCACCTGCAATTTGGTTTAGGTGCAGGTTAAGTTTCAGGGCTTTAAATTTTCAATTCAATTCTAGAATTTAATCGAGGTAGCATACAGGATGCAGAAATTGATGTTTGTTTTCATTGAAAAGCAAACCTTTAAACTTTGAATGTTGTTTCGACTAAGCCTTGTTTTAGTTACAGTTTAATAGTTTAAATTGACATTTGAAGGTTTATCAGCTGCTTTTATATAGATCTATTGAAAGACACAGAAATTTGTATTTAGTTTATATATTTAATCATGTTTAAAAAGTTAACTTCTGTGGACAAGAGTGAAAGTACACACCTTCCCAGAATGCATTACCTGCATTGTGTTTGTTTGAATTGCAATTTCGTAAATAATTCTCCAAAATTCCAATTCTGGCCTGCAAATTGGGAAACTGTATTTAGTACAAAGGTTTAGTACACTATTATGATTTTTGGGGGAGTGAATTGGTGCTTTCCAGTAAGATGGTTTACCCGCATTTGCCGCATTTAGCCTGGCCAGTGTATTTCAGCAGAGGGTAGCTGAGGGCTGGGTTATTTATTAAACAACATTCCAGCCTCACTGCATTTCCAAATGCCTCAGGGGACAATTTAATTTCACCATTATATTCTGGAACCCTGAAAACTACACCACACTAGCAAGGTTCAAGGTCCTGCAAGATTTTAATCACACGCTAGAAAGAATCCCGCAAAACCGTCATGTTATCACCTCCTAGCTGCGAGGGCCGATAAAGAGTGTTGAGGAGCGGATATTACAGGAGAAAGGGGAAGTTCAACAGACAGGAGATCACAGTGTGTGAGTGGTTGGCTCTAGTCTAAGGAATGAATGAGAATTTACGTGCAGGTGGCTGGTTTACTGCTCATAGCTATATTTTTCCCTGTAGTGACAGGGAGAATTTTAACACCTTATAGAAGCAAGGATACACTATATCAGTGTCACTGCTTGTTTTAAAGTGACTGAAAAAGCCTTCTCTTAAAGGTAAAGTGTGTAATTTCTGCACCACTAGTGTCACAATAAAATACTGTTTTCAAACAGGTTTCCCAAACACCCTGCCAATTGCTTGAGCCAATGTTGCTGTGTCAAGCTAGAAAGTAATTTAACCATATCACTGTAATAAAATATTGTTGGTTTAACTTAAAAAAGTAAGTAACGTGGTTGCCTTAAAATTTTAAGTTGATTGAACTGGAAAAAGTGAGTTAATACAATGAAGGAGATTGATTTAATCATCAGAAACTCAAAATAATAAGTTATCTGAACTAAATCAACAATTTAAGTTGATTTGACAAAAGAAAAACAAATGTGATAAACAAATCTTGAAAATATATATTTTTTTACAGTGTAAAATCACCTTTAACAATGCTGGTCTTAATTTGTACAGGTAATTAGTCCTTTTTTTTAAATAGTCTTTCTCAAGACTCAAAATTATGACAAATCATAAAATAATCAGTGCTTTATGAGTTATGGTAGATTTATTAAATGTGAACTTGGAGACTGTCCTCGAATGCATGAGTGGCAACCATAGCATCAACTTCAGGCCATTATCAATGTACGTTTCAGCCATGCATGCTCATATACACCAGCATAATAGGCATGTTATTCAGTTGGACAGGTGCCTGAAAGGATCTCAAGCCTTTGTGAAAGCTGTGTTCGTAAGAGTGTGTACAATCATCTGTATGTGTGTGTATTTTTCACAGGTGTCACAGGTGCATGAGAAAATGTCATCACGTACTGTATTTAGGCCTAAGGCACTTAAAACAGAAGAACGGCTGAAATTACAAGAAAGAATGTACTGTATGGCATCTTTACAAATGGGCCATAGAATGCTTGCAATTAATCTTGAAACCTTCATTTAATAAATTAGTCGCAAATGGTCATTCCATTCCCAATCAAAGCTGTATTTATCAAGCACAATAACAGAGGAACAAATTAATTATTATTTTTTTATTTAACGTTAACATGAAACTGCATTCAACAATTGTTTTTCTTCTGTCGGAGTAAGTGAAGTGACGTGAAGGCCTGAATTTGTTCTCTGCATTTAACACACACCCCCCCCCCTGGGACATGGAAGCTAAAGGTCAAGTTCACCTTCAAGAGCATTACAATGGTAATGCATTATTTGGTGATTTGCTAATATTTTAATGTTATTTGTTTTTATTATTATTATTGACCTAACCTTCATTGCATTAATGTCACCCAGGATAAGAAAGAAAGCCACCATTACAAAAAAAGTATCCTAATACAAAGGTTAAATCTTTTTTGATTGATTGTGCACCAGAGGCTCACAATAAGACCGAGCAAGTGTATGCTAAATAGGTGTTAATTTGTGATTTTTCAGGCTTTGTGGACTGTCACAAGTTCTTCCTTCCTGCGTCCTGTAAATAAGGGCATTACATGTCAGCCCACAGGAAATTGAGACTCAAATGTGATTGTTTCAGTTCTGGCATCAGCACTCCAGGAGCAACGTTTGATGGAAATACAGGAAGAGCTCTTTTGATCTTGCTCTGCAGGCTCTACACACACTTACAAACCCTTCTGGGAAGAGAAAATGTGACGTGAGGTAAAAAAGCGTGGATATACAGTACGCATACATTTCAAATGTCGGATGAACAGTTTGCTTTTTTGTGTTTGTTCATAGTCGGTGTTGCAAAAAAATTAATCTTGATGAGTTTCTAGTGCACTTCCAGTGCCGAATCTTTCACCGTGCTGCTTACATGGACAGTGCAGTTATCTGCTAATATAGAGTGCCGAAGTGATGACGTCACTTTGTAGGACAACTCGGAAGCTAGCAGCGCATGGGTTTCCTCGATCAAAAAGCTATGTATTTTCCCCATAGACTTTTGGAAAATCGCAAAAAATAAGATCTGTGTTCAACAAAGAGTTGTGACCCTTACACGTTTTGTCTATCAAGATAATCTTTACATGTTAATACAAAATGTATACATTTTGAAGCCTATATAAAGTTTAAAAAAAACACAAGCAGGTTATAACTGTGTGTTCTGTGTCATAGATCAAAACGTGAAAATATTTCGAGGCTTTGTTCACCACAGAACTTATTTCAAGCGATTTAGCAAAAACCCATTCAAAAATCCCACAGACTTTAGAGCGAGGGAACCGGGAGTGCTAAAATGCTAATACACTTCCGTGTTTTGGCCTACAGAGTGACGTCGTAACTTCGGCACTCAATAGGCGGCTAATAAATCAGTCAAACAGTCGAACCAAAATTTATTCAGTCACCTTCAACATTTCTCACTTTATCACAGTTTATTCACTATAGTTTAGAAAATGGTAATAAAATATGAAAAGAACTCAAGAGTTATCAAATCACTGGTTTTGGCCATCCTTCTGTTAGAAAGTCTGAATAGCTGTCAGCTGTTAAATTTAAGTACACAATTAGATAACACTAATTTAGGTTAACCAATAACCAGGCAATGCTTAATTTTGTTCAGTGTGTGGTGTAAAAAGTTCACATTAGCAATTAAAGAAAAAACACTTAAGACAGACAGGGTCAGGTCAAAGATCATTTTTGGTCCCAAATTTGTATACATTTTACTAGTAGTCTACTGTATGAAGCATTTTTGGATTTAATATGTCACAGTTTACTTTATTTTGCTATCCTCACTTACGTAAATGAACTATAGCGTCTGTAGTAGGGATGCACAATATATCGGCCAGCATATCGGTATCGGCCGATATATGTTCATTTTTAATGTTATCATTATCAGCCTGGTAATGTGGCCGATATATTAAAGCCGATAAATAATGTATTATTCCCTTCAGCTGAGACACTTGTTGAGCACTGTTTATGTTTTTGAATTTCTTGAAATATGATTGAAATCTCTTCTGGTTCAGGACAACATGTGCAATGCAAATCTGTCATATCGGCTATACAACACTATAATGAAAACATCATTATAATTGAGCGCTTGGGACATGGATTGAATTGTGAGACTTTTGTTTTTGTAATCAGGCTCTCAAAATTAGAAAAAAAAAATTTGGATTTAAGTTTATCGGCCGATATATCGGTTATCGGCTTTCAAATATAAAGAATTATCGGTATCGGCCAAAATTTTCATATCGGTGCATCCCTAATCTGTAGTGTAGAACTATATTGTATGTCCTGCACTATATATATATCCACTAGTAAAAAATCAAAAATGATATCTGGTGTCTGAATAATGTTTGGTTTGACTATATATGCAGTGTGGAACAGTACAGCACACACGCACACATTCTTTTGCTTCAGCGTGACAGTAGACCTTCGAAGAACACAGGTTCAGCAGTGCATGTCTACACTGTCTTTGTGAGGCAAAGGTCCAGATAATGTTACTCGCACACGTAACGAAACACATCCCACAACCGTGGACAGATAGCAGACAGAGAGGCTGCCGTCAATTGCCACAGAGCTCAATTAGGATAAATGGAGCTATCTCTGGTGTATGTGACCTGGTTCTATAATTAACCCTGGGGGATGACAGCATTAAAGCCTGCTGTATGTATGCGTGTGAGATGTGAATGTCTCGCCTCTTACCGCCGAACCTCCACTTCAAGCACAGTCACCCGTACACACAGCGGTACATCAAAGCATGGCGTATGGTATGTTCTGCTCATGACAATGTTGACTGTGATTATATACAACAATACATCCAGACCACTGGCTTCAAGTTTAAGCTGTCTGATTTACCGTGTGTTTGGAGAAAGAGCTATTCTTGATCGCACACTTGGATAAACAGTCAAAAAAAAAATAAATTTCTAAAGTTTTCAAGACAACTTTATAATTATTACAATTATTTACAATTTCTCAATGCTTTACATAGGGAAAAATGCCAATTTGAGGAAATTTGCACCCTAGTTCAGAGATGTAATGAACAATGAATTAATTCAGTTCACATAACTGGCCTGAATGATTCGTTCAAAACTTTTTTTTTCCTGTTGGAGTTTCAGAGCAGCCAGTTTCTTATCCCAAAATGTATCTTTTGTGTTTAACTAAAGTAAAAAGCACTTTTAAATTGATAAAAGTAAGCTTAAATCTTTCCCTACCATTGGCGAGATTTTTTCCATTTTTATGACCAACGTTTCCCCGCCATTAATGAGTTTTACGGTAGGGGGCGCTATAACGCATCATTGCTTACGCACATGAAAGCTAAGCGATCATCAAACATTCAACAGAATATAAATCAAAACTGTTTAATGTTACTAAATGAAATGTCGATCCCACTAAGAGGTATACAGGACGGTACAAGCTTTGGCGGTGCAGATTAGTGATGTAAAGTCCGATTCATTTCCGAGAACCGGCTCTATCGGACAGTTCGTTTTCAATGAACCGATTAAAAAACAACTCATCGATTCCTTACGTCATAACCAATGATGTCACTAATCATTCCTTTTCTAACTACTCAGTGTCAATGACATACAAATAAAGTCATATAGTATGTTTGAAACATTCAAATTAAGTTTTACATATTAATGATTATTGCTTTTCATTTCCCTGGGACACCAGGGAAACTGGAGGAAATGGTTTTAAATTGTCATTGTCAGTTCAAGTTTCTGGTTAGAGTTTAATGTCTAATTTTCACCCTTCTTCGAAAAACTGTTGTATGCCTGACATTAGGATTCACTCAGCCACACAAGTAAATTGTTAAATCAAATCCCGTTTAAATCATTGCATTGCATGTGGCAATTAACGATGCACGTTGAGTTTTTCTGGTTTAAAAACAGATGGTTGATGTACAGTATATCGTTTCACACTCTAAGTATAGAATTTGATTTTTCTCACCCAGCAGTTGCACTCCTCTGGTCAGACCGTAGACATCTATAAGGGCCCACAGTGGCTCCGTGGTCCGAACGCCGCTGAAGAACAGCATGGGGCTGGAATCGTTGATGCGATAAAATACTCGCCCTTTTTTATCCACCCAGAAGGAAATGAGGTTTCCTTCATTTGCAAACTCTTCTGGAAGGGCCTTGGCCCAGAAGCCGCTCTGGGATACCAGGTCAGGGCAGGCATATTTGGGTAGACTGTCGGGGTTGATTCGAGACGGGTCTTTAGAAGTGAAGCCCAGGCGGAGAGCGCCACTCCAGCAGCACTGCTTTTTAGTTATCTAAAGACAGGAAAAGATAGATCTGTTATCACTACGACATAAGACGGTGTTCTTTACGAAAAATGCGCAAAGGTTGTACCTCTAGGTATACACCAGTTTGTCAGTGGGCCAGTACCCTTAAAGGAGAACTCCGGTCAATTTTAACATTGAGCTCATTTTTTTTGTACATTTGGAGTGCTGTCAGTACAGACAAAAACGACAAAAATCGGTGTTGCCTACACCGTGTTATCCTCTTTTTAAAATTCGCCCCCTGATGACTTCAATGGGGCAAGTTTTAAACCTGCTTTTAGCCTCTTAACATCCTTGATTTGTCATTGCAAGTGCACAACCATGTGAGTGATGTTATTAAGAGTGACCACGGTCAATCTGACTGCAGTAGATGTGAAAGATATTAATAAAAATTATGTTAACTCAGCCAACTCATATACCTATATTTGCTTCCTGTTTTCGGCCGAAGTCCACAGTAGTCGATTGGCGAATTTGCGCATGCGATCATTGCTAACTAAATGATGTTCAATCTGATTCGGATGAAATGGAAGCTTTAGCCTTAAGTTCTGCCAGGAAGACTCAATTGTTGCGTCACTAATTACCTTCTCATCTATCCAATCGCGTCTAATACTTACGGTATTAAAGACTGGTACTTACACGTGTCAGATCACAGATGCTGACGCTTCCATTGACCTCCATCCACCCCACCACCTCCAAGATGGTTCCTTCCCCTCCAACCTCCCCACCACCACCAGGATGGTCCCTTCCTATACCTCCCAGTCGGCTGCGCCCCTTCCTTCGTCTTTAGGCGGGAAATGCAGAATCCGGACCCTCGGATTGCGAGCTATGGACGGGGCCTACGCCAAAGAACTTTTTGCTTGCTGGGCTATCAATGAATGTATTTATTGTTACAGTATTTATTCTCCCGAGTCTTTCTGGGTGAACTATCCATTTGAGCTGATATTTTCAGAACAAAGCACCATCATCAGCTGACAGCTGACAGTCTGAGTCTCCATTGTTGCTTAGTAACCAATGATCGCACGTGCGAACTCGACAATCGACTACTGTGGACCAATTTTTGTCCTTTTTGTCTGTACTGACAGCACTCCAAATGTACAAAAAAATGAGCTCAATGTTAAAATTGACCAGAGTTCTCCTTTAAAGGGGAATCTCTGTAACCTAAAAGGTTCATCGTAGTACTTTAAGGGTGCATATTACTACACTGAGGTACTAATATGCACCTAATTTGTGTAGATATTAAGATACAGAGTTGTCCTTTTAATTTTTGAAGCTACTTTTAAAAGGTGCAGTGTGCCACTAGCAGCACCGAAATTAATTTAGTTTCCCAAACACACAATTCTTAATTCACTCTCTATTTAATCTCATTTTTCTTACATTTCATTTGTGTTTTTTTCTTTTCTGCTAGAAAAGGTTCCAGTTCTTTCTTTTAAATGTGATTATTTTCAATTTAATTCCATCAAAGTTGGCTCTAGTATTTCCTTCTGTAGCAATGCTAAAGGCCAAACAGGGGGCATGTTTTGTGATGATCATAAATGGTTGAGCGTAGCGGACAATTCAGGGGATGTATGAGGCAGTCATGTGGTGTGTTTAGACTAGAGACGCTCTGTTTTATTTGATTTGTAACTCCAGGAATGAGCCCTACAAACAATTCAAGAACACAATGACTTATGTCACAGCGGCCCTACGTTACTGAGAATACCAGTATTGAGAACTTGACTAATGAGTGCGTTTACACTCAAAACCGTCTGTGTATGTTGGTTGAATAACTGGTTGGTCCAGATTGGAGTGTTTATTTTAGATTTTTACAGCGTTGACATAGGAAGGGGGAACGTGCGCAGCTTATCTAGTGTGGTTCTTTTAAAGTACAGTGAAGATAGGACGACAAACCAAGAAAGACCAGAAAAGAAAATGCTATTGCTGGCAAAAAAAAATTTCATGTGAAAGGTGAAGTGCATTTTTGCACCCCTTGTGGAAACAAACGGAATTGCACAAATGTTTTCAAACATACTTCCCTAAAGTATTCTTTGTTTTTTTACACAAACGCTAGAGCAGTGTTCCTCAAATCCAGCCCTCGAGGGCCACTGTCCTGCAGAGTTTAAACCACGATCGAACTTGCCTACCTGCAATTTTCTAATAACTCTTAAGACCTTGACCAGTTTGTTCAGGTGTGTTTGATAATTCTGTAGGACAGCGGACCTATACAGGACCGGATTTGAGGAACCATGCATTAGGGTGCGCGTGCTGTGCATATTCGAATTTTGGCATCAGCATAATGCCAACAGATAATTGCTTTTATCGGCTGATAATCGGTATTATAATTTAGGGCTGTGAAACGATTAATCGTGATTAATCGCATCCAAAATAAAAGTTTGTGTTTACATAATATATATGTGTGTAGTGTGTATAATTAGTTGGTATATATAAATACACACATATGCATGTATATATTTAAGAAAAATGTGTTAATAATATATCAAATATTTATATTTTTGTATAATATTATTTTTGTATAAATATATAGAAAGTATATACATGCAAATACTTCTTAAATATATACATGCATGTGTGTGTATTTATATATACAAAATAATTATACACACTACACACACATTAATCGCGATTACTCACGATTAATCGTTTCACAGTCCTATTATAATTATATCCACTATGCATCGGTGCATCTCTATTTATAAGCTACGGGTTACATATTCTAGGGCTGGGCAACGATCAATCACGATTAATTGCATCCAAAATAAAAGTTTGTGTTTACATAATATAGCAATAATCATATATAATAATAAATTATGTATAAATACAGTATATATATTTCTTAAATATATACATGCATATGTGTGTATTTAAATATACAAAATAATTATATGCAGTACACACACACATGTATTATGTAACACAGACTTTTATTTTGGATGCGATTAATAGCGATTAATTGTTGCCCAGCCGAAATTTAAAAAAAAAAAAAATTTAAAAAAACATAGATGAGATTTCTTTTCTTTGCTGGAAATGTTCACATACACCTTGTGTGTCGTCTACTTGAGTAATCCGGACCCACCATCCCCCTTAGATTATCCCACAGTTCCCAAATATTCAACTTGCCCTGGATTCATCTACCCCCATCCTTGTTCTTACCTTTAAGCGGACCTGCTCATAAAGAGCAATGGGCCGGTTGCTGAACGTGATTGCGTTGCAGAAGCTGGCCTGGCGTTTGACGCTCTTCTGTGATAGATCCATGACTATCTGAGACCCTTTAGCATTGGGGTGGAAGAGAAGGGGGCTAATGGGGACACCTCCGCACGGATGCAAGGGTAAACAGCGCTTCGGTTTGTGGTGGCATCGGTGAGCTGTTGAGGGGAACGGACCGCCCAGAGAGTCTAGAAGGGAGACAGAAAGACGATTTATGAACCATGGTCTGTCGATATGGTGGAATACTGCAAATGATAACATGATAAAAATACATAATGGTGTGAAAATAAGTCTCCTCTGTTTAGACCCCCAGCTCAGTATGACTAAAGCCTGGCCTTTACTTTCAAATCAATGAACCGCGTAAAATAGCATCAGCCCTTGCATGGAGAGATTTGTCTGACCCCATTTATGTACAGCATTTTTAGTTTTGTAATAAATCTGATACATCTTCTTCCCAACCGGCTGCACTGAACTGCACAATTTCAGTACTGAAGCTTTAAGTGCTACAGCGTTTCCTACAGCATTTGATCATTGCAATTCGTTTACGAATCGGATAGTATGTCGCACTGCAGATTTGTCTTTGCTTGTACTCACGTAATGGAAAATTGAGTTGACTGATTATTGTCACTGTATTAATTCATAACAGGCAGTCTTTCTCTCACTCACAACTTAAATGTGTGAGCATGCATGCGAGTTGCAGGAAACACACGCATGCTCAGTCTTAAAGGAGTAGTTCACTTTTAAAAAAAACTTTTGCTGATAATTTAATCACCCCCATGTCATCCAAGATGTCCATGTCTTTCTTTCTTCAGTCGAAAAGAAATTAAGGTTTTTGATGAAAACATTCCAGGATTTTTCTCCATATAATGGACTTCAATGGGAACCAAACGGTTCAAGGTCCAAAAGACAGTTTCAGTGCAAACTGTTCAAAGGGCTTTAAATGATTTTAGACGATGAATAAGGGTCTTATCAAGAGAAATGATCGCTCAAAAAAAAAAAAGTTTTAAGTTTTATAAACTCAAATGGTCGCCTTGCTCTGTACTGTGATGACTCTCCTGTTCGAGCTCGTTCATCGAAATGAACAAATCTTTTCCCGAGTCAATTCGTTCATTTCGTTCGTTGAATGAAACAAAATGACATGAAAAAAGATTTGTTCATTTTGATGGAGCAATGAATAATTCATAATAAGCCCAGGAACATAATTAAGAATGACAATTGGGCCAATTTTGATTTCATGTTCATTTAAATACATTTTTAATTGAATTATTTGGAATAATGGACCTCAGTCGTTGACTGAACATTTAACGCACCCTAAGCTCTGCAACGTGTCTTCCACTTAGACCCAAAGTGAGGATTTTTTATTTATTTTTTTGTAGATTAAACCTTGAGAGATTTTACACTGATCTGGGACCAACTTCCCCTGTGCGTACAGACGAAGCGAAAGCACACACACTGAACTCAGCTCAGCAGAAAACGGAAACTCTCGCCATGGCAGCGTTGCTAAGGAACATGAGCTGCTACTTAACCTCCATTTTCTGTCTGACAGCTGCAGCTCTTGTGTTTGCTAATGTATTCATTTCAGTGTGCTCAGACTATGAGAGTTATACACAGTGTCCGTCCGCAAACAGACCTGCCCACACACACGCTACAGACACATGTATGCAACGTACAAAGTCTGAAAAGTAAATGAACGTGGCGACTGTTTTCTCATATGATGGTTCACATAGGCTATTTACATGACTAGATAAAGACAAAAATTTCTAGTCTATATTCCTTTGTCTGGTGACCAGTGTAGCCTTATCTGCATTGCTCAGGAAACATATCATTGCCCACTATCAGTTTCTACATGGGAGCCACAATAGCTGAGAGGACTGGTGTCATCACTGGACGCTCCTTCAACCGTGCCGTTACGGACCTGTGAGGGTGTGTTATCATTGTTAAAGGAAACCCGTTCCAACTCGGTTAATGTTGGCAATGAATGAATGTAGATAGGAAAGCCATAAAGCTGGAACCTCTCATGGATGTCTCTGAATGCGACATTGTGCCAACTGTACGCATGTTTTTCAATTTCCAAAACATTTATTCAAACCAATTTTTTTCATAATTAAAAATTGAAATATATATTGTCAGGAAAAAAAAGAAAGAAGTGTGTCGAAGGTTATACAATAGATAGATGCATAGAAGGATAAATAGATAGATAGATGTATAGAACGCTATAATGATAATACGATAGATTGATTGTCAAAAAGATTTGTTCATTTTAATGAACAAGTGAGTCATGAACGTGCGTCACAGAGCAAGGCGAGCTTTTGAGCTTATAAAACTTAAACTTTGTTGTTGTTTTTTTAAATGAGCGATCGTTTCGCTTGATAAGACTCTTATTCATCGTCTGAAATCGTTTAAAGCCCTTTGAACAGTTTTCAGTTTGCACTGAAACTGTCTTTTGGACCTTGAACCGTTTGGTTCCCAGTGAAGTCCATTATATGGAGAAAAATCCTGGAATGTTTTCATCAAAAACCTTAATTTCTTTTCGACTGGAGAAAGAAAGACATGGATGACATGGGGGTGAGTAAGTAAATTGTAAATAAGTAAAGTGAACTACTCCTTTAATCCAAAGAAAAAATATATAGGTATTGATTAAGCAAACTATTAAGTCTGGCTCCATTCTATAATGTAACACTGACGTTTATGATTCATCAAATCCCAACCCACATTTTTCTCTCTTAAAAATGTGTTGTGAACAGCAATTCACATAGCCTTTAATACATTTCTGTTGTCATCCTAAATTTTATTACATAAGATGCACTTAAGTCATAAAAAGTAACAGGACCGGACATGCAGAAACACAAACACTCTTTGTAAGTAATTGAAGCCACCATAGCCAGCACACAAGCAGATTCCACCCTGGGCTACCGAACACATCATAATGCTGCTATTTCTATGGCAACCACATTCTTTTTTAAGGTAACCAATGGACAGAAGATGTTTCTTACATAAGTTTATTCCATAAAGAACAGCTTGGAGGGCCTGAATCAACACACTTGAGCATTGGAATAATCTAGAGCTTTCTGAATTACAAATATATAACGCAATTAACACAGAAGTAGCAATGCTAATGTCTGCCCACATCCTTGTCCCAAAACGAAGGCTCCTTCAAAGATGGCCTCCAAATGCGTTTTTTTGTTTCCCGCGCAATGAAGGATACAACAGATGGATCCTTTGCGGCTTGTCTACCCCAGAATTCATTGTGTGCCAGTGAAGTATTAGGTACAACTTATTCAAATATCCATTGATACAAATGTAAAAATTGTTAAAACAGTCCAAACATTGACATATCTTACTAACATTAGTGACACTGGCCTTTATTCATAAAAAAAAACAAATCTATTATAATATATTTAAATGTAATTTATTCCTGTGATGCCAATGCTGAATTAATGCTGATCATTTCGAAATCAGGGTTAAAAATAGATATATTGCTTAATATTTTGGTGGAAAATGCTTCTTTTCAATTAATTAGTAATAAGTAATAATATTTCACATATACTGCAGTTTTTGATCAAATAAAGTAGCCTCATTGAGCATAAGTGCATAATGTTTCCTTCAAAAACATTAAAAAAATAAAATAAATTTTGACCAATAGTGTATTCAATTGTATGTGAAGCCAGTAAATGGATGGATCTTTAAAGCATCATAAAACCCCAAACCAAATTTTCTGAGATTTTAACAGAGTTATGTGTGTTGAACACCATTGGAGACGATGTTAGCATCTGCTAGGTTTAATAGTAGGGTTAAAATGATTAAATTTGAGGTTTTTTACGCTTTTTCCGGGTTTAAATTCTTCATTGTGTCCACATCACATTAGTAAATAATTTGTGTTTATTTCTTTTATTTTTTTCCTCGCATTGAAGAGGATTTCCAACTGCTAAGCTCAGGTTTAAATTCGCTGTGTAAGGTTGTCAGGTAGCTGCTATCTTTATCCCCATTACATCCTCATTACCATGCAGACATGCTCAGGGCAGGTTCAGATGTCTGACTGTAGGTGAGAGAATGTCATGTTATGTGTAACACCTCACATGACAGACACTCTCAAACACTTAATGTTCAAATAAAACTGCTTGGCCTGCAGCCCTCAAAAGGCCGTTTTCACAACAGTACATCCCGAGGCTCGCTCTCCATGGTTTCGTTTGCTGAATATACAGAAAGTTTGTTCCAAAGTGACTTGCAAAGGAGAGAAAGTATTTGATTATGTGCATCACGAGGAGGCAAAGACTCCAGCCAAATATACTCTGCAAACAGACAGTACAAAATCTGTTCTGTTTAATCTGTGTAACAGCTACAAAACGACAGTAGGTGCGTCCCAATTTGTGTACTTATCCACTATTCTATGACGTTTTGTAGTATAAATAGTGCGAGTAGTGTGTTTACACTGAACATTCCACATAGAAAAAGTGCGCTTTAAATACCCGGATGATGCACCAAATAACCAAAAAACATGCGCTCAACTGTCGCAGATTTAAATACAAAGGGGGAAGGGCTTTTAGACTCCGACGTTAAATGTCAATATAACCTTATAAAATGAATACATGGTGCTTAAGTATATAGTGCATCATTTGGGACACTAGTAAAGTCATTTTAGATGTGCCAAGCGTTTTCAATGTTTTTTTCTTATATGCATTTCTAGTGTGTTTGGTCTGGGAAAGCTGTAGGCTCAACAAGCCACATCAGTTCATTGAGGAATTGAGCAATATTTAGTATTGTAAAGAAGTTCACAACATGGAAACAGCAGGTTTTTTTATAGTTTTGATTTGAGAAATACTTTCAATTGTATTGCTTTAAATTAAATCATTTCAGAATTAAAATCCTAGAAATAACTGTCATTAGAAATGTGTTTTGTTTGATTATGTCACACATTGTCCTTGCTTCTAAATCTATTCTCTAGGAATTAGCTTTTAATTTGCAGTCTGTAATCATATTAAGTGTACGACTGTAAGTACATGTGTTCTGGTACTCAATATAACTTCATGATTAAAAGCTTTTTAGGTACACCAGAAAGTAAATAATCTACTTGAGAATCTGTTTTTCCTGAATCATCACTAACTCGCGTAAAATATTATCTGAAAAACATGGCTGGTATGGCAAATATGCTGCTGTAAAAAAAAAAATGCTTAAATGTTTAAATTAGGGCTGTCAAACGATTAATCGCGATTAATCGCATCCAAAATAAAAGTTTGTGTTTACATAATATATGTGGGGGCACTGTGTATAATTATTTTGTATATATATAAAAACACACATGCATGTATATTTAAGAAAAAAGTATTATTTATATATAAAATATTTACATTTATACATAATATTAATTATGTATAAATATATATAAAGTATATACTTTCAGATTTTTCTTAAATATATACATGCATGTGTGTGTATTTATATATACAAAATAATTATACACACTACACCCACATATATTACGTAAACACAAACTTTTATTTTGAATGCGATTAATCGCGATTAATCGTTTCACAGCCCTAGTTTAAATAAAAGTAAAACAGCAGCATGAGTGTGAGATCAGCTGAAATTGGCATCTTAAGAAGAGATGTACTTGGCAACTACAGGGCTAATCCATCTGAGGTGAGAGAGGCATGTCATGTGACCACAACACATCAGTCACCATGGCTGCAGGCTTGGCTAAAGATTCATATGCTAATAGTTATTCTGGTCCAAAAAAAAAAAACTTCCCTGAATAACAGGGAGTTTCACCTGGCTGAGCACACACCCTCTGGGCCTCTGGTTTATGAAAGCCCTCGCTCAAGTGTCGTCACACACATCAATCAGAGAACACACACGCTGTCACTTAGGATCAAGCATCAACACTAGAAGAATGCATCACTGCCTGTTTATTTATTTCACATTCAAACAACAGCTCAGTCAGAACATTACCAAAAATGTTTTAGCCTAACATTGAACAAGTAGAGAGAACGTCTTGTTCGCTGTACTTCATTAGTATACACTGAACAATTCATAAAGCATTGCTATGATATGTTTTATATTTGTATTTTTTTTCTGACTGTATAGTCCTTTGTGGTGGTGTGTGTGTGTGTGTGTTTCTAGAATATTTTGTTTAAATAAATAAAAAATAAAACCCTAAAATAAAAGTGTTAAAGGGTTAATATAGTTATCACACCATTTTAAATAATTATATATAGTGATTATGATATATAAATATATTGTATGGGATTTCATTCTAGGGAGGCAACAATATTCTAGCTATAGTGCCGATAACCGATAAATTGCTGATATTATAATTCTATAATATTTTGTTTAAATAAAAATTAAATGAAACACCAAATAAAAGTGTTTAAAGTTAATTTAGTTATCACACCATTTAAAAAAATAATTAGGTATAGTGATTATGATATACATATATATAGTATGGGATTTCATTTTAGGGAAGCAAAAATATTCTGGCTATATAGTGCCGATAACCGATAAATTGCCGATATTATAAAACTATAATATTTTGTTTAAATAAATTCAAAATAAAACACTAAAATAAAAGTGTCTAAAATTAATTAAGCTATCACACCATTTTAAATAATTATGTATAGTGTTAATGATATATATAGTATCGGATTTCATTTTAGGGAGGCAACATTATTCTAGCTTTAGTGCCGAAAACCGAAACGGTTATTCATTTTGAGATATTCTAAACATTTTGCATTGTTATTGAAATGGTCTATGGTCACCACCTCAAAGAGTGCAGCCACAAAGCGCTAGTACCCTCAGATCACTTGGACATGGCTGTGGTTACAAGACGTACAAGAGTCTTTAAATCATGTTTAATTTGGACTTCTCTGTGCATGGTCTTTGAGGTGGTGACCATTTACCTCCATTATATGACTGACAGACAAGAACGGTTTGACCTAAAAATATCAAAATTAAAAATACCGCGAAAACAAAGACACCTACATCTTGGATGCCCTTGAGGTAAGCTAAAACATACCAAAAAATCATTTCAAAGTGAACTATCCCTTCAAATGAGTGTTAGTTGGCAATCTAGACGTGAATCTATATGTAAAAAATAGAACATTTATAAAAACATTTTTTTATTATTTATAATAAAAGTAATATTGTAATTTTAGCACATTTTTTGTGACATTATTATTTAGCACAATTATTAACAATTTTATTTTTGGTCCTGGGGTGTGGATGTCCGTGTTTGTAATTGTGTCCTGAAGCCAGCTAGCAATTATCTTATAAAGTAAAGTCTCATGAATGAGTGAACATATTAAGCGCTGTCCGGCTGGCTAGGTGATCTGATCCATATACACGAACACCAGTGTGTGTGTGGGGGTGTCATTTGATTTCTGCGGTGAGAGCGAGGATTAAGTGACTCATCAAGGATGTTGTGCTCAGCCGAGGTGCAGCAGACGGTTACTTAGCAGCCTCAGCACCTGACCTGCAAACATATGTTTCTGACACAACACTAACTGAGCCGTGGAACCACAGCGGGGATTACAGATAAGGGCACTTCCTCTGTTTGCCTTACAATAATCTGTCACTACAGCGCATTGACTCCTTGTCTGCATGTCAACCAATCACTAATAATCAATCCCAACATGCCCCATTAAAAATCCCAGTCCAAACAAACTCCAGTGCTAACGGTTTCCTCATGTTATTTGTGTGCAGCTGTCGTACTGTGGATTCAAAAAAGAACACTTTGGTAATTGATTCAGTAATTACAATACTTTCCGTGCTGTTATAAACAAATTAGCAGCGAATAACTGATTCAGCAATGATGAGTATGAACTGGGGATGCATGGAATTAATCAGTCCCATAATGGGGTGTGTTTCCCAAAATCAGCTATGATCGCAAGTTCCGTCATTACCAATAGAGTTTAATGGAACTTGCAACCATAGTGATGCTTTTGGGAAATACACCCCTGGTCTATTCTGATTTGTGCCACCATCTGATTTGCATAAGTTTACATAATAATGGTTTTCAGCTGGATATTGGCTAGTGTTGGATGTTTAAATTGTCCATGCTCATTTCTCCTATTTTTTACATTTAGATTACCTTAGCCATCATCTAATGCTCACTTAAAGGAATACTCCACTTTTTTTGGAAATAGGCTCATTTTATAACTCCCCCAGGAGTTAAAAAGTTGAGTTTTACCGTTATTAAATCCATTCAGCTGATCTCCGGTTCTGGTGGTACCACTTTTAGCATAGCTTAGCATACATCATTGAAGTGGACAAGACCATTAGCATTTCAAAAAAAAATATATATATAAATAACCAATTTTTTTTTTTTAAGAAAAAGTTTTAAATAAGAAAAATATCAAAAAACTTTGGTCTTTTTTTTTTTTTTTTGAGAAATGCTAATGGTCTTGTCCACTTCAATGATGTATGCTAAGCTATGCTTAAAGTTGTACCGCTAGAACCGGAGATCGGCTGAATGGATTCAATAACTGTAAAACTCAACAGTTTAACTTTAAAATGAGCCTATTTCCAAAAAAAAAAAAAAAAGTGGAGAATCCCTTTAAAGTGAATCTTTACAGACACTGCAAAGTTAGTAACAAAGTAAAATATATATTATATATATTTAGAAAATCTAGACATATTGTACAGTATAATAATAATAACGTGATGCCTAAATTCACTTAAAACACCTTTGTTATTTTTAGACAAAATAGTATAGAATTATTAATTATGTATAATGTATTTTAATATTACTAATACAGTATAAAGGAGTTTATCAACTTTTTTATTTTGTCAAATCGACTAATGTGGTTATATGCTAATATTTAGAGTTTCTCCTTCATTGTTTCAGTGAACTTAAAACTTTACTTTTTACAGTTTTATATTGTTGCATCCTTACTAAGAATATATGTATTGCACAATTCCCATTTATTGCACAACATGAATTATGTAACCATATGCAAATCCTATAATTGTACAATAAAAAGAATTTTAATATGCAAAACAACACATGCAAGTACACTGACAATTTGCATGTAACTTTCCATATTTGTAACGGTTTAAGGTGGAGTAGGAAATATCGGGAACAACTGTCCAAATGTTCCATTTTTAACAGCCTTTATAAAAAAAAACCCCAAATTATTCATATCTTTCCTGCCTCAGAGGCCAGGATGTGTTCCAGAGTTGCATGAGAAACACCCACCAGTCTTAAACACACACGCAAACATATAGTAGTGTCTCGATCCAGCTCAAACACTACAAACCAGACAATCGTGCTCTGTATGGTTTCTGGTTTCATACAAAGATCAGATAAAGCACTGGTATCTACTATATCTGAGGTGAAAGATGCGAGCATTCCCGGATAAGCAATTTATATCCACTGTCAACCTGCTGCAAGAACTGAAAAACAAGCCCTCAGAAATGGGAACTGGAAAGAGAAACCAGAAAGTTATGAACATTTTTTATATATATAAAGACAAAGAGCAGCAGCCTAGTCAAAGACATTAAATCTACAAAGACAGTGCACTCACATTACTATGAATGGGCGAAAGTGCAACACGCACTATGACGGAAAAAGTCGCACCTTCTAAATAAAACAATCGCCAATTGGTGAAGTCACTGGGAGAGACGTGTGCTTATGGCTTGTCAAGCGCAGCATTGGCTGGTCTAATTAAAAATTCTAAACTACATTTACAAAAGAGTTGTTGTCAGAGTTCATTGGTGATGGTAAGCTTGGTCAACAGCTTTAAAGAATTTGATGTTTCTCCATTCAAAGAGATGTTGTACTTGCATGACTGAAAATATCTGCCTGAAAGGCGTTTTAAAGATGGCTGCCGAGTGAAATGACTTCCCTTAAGGGACTTGTGCTGGAATACGTTACGCAAAATCTGGCTTACGTCATTTCCCAATCCCATTTCCAGCTCTTCCCATCATTTCCTTTTGTCTTCTTAATACTCTCCAAAAATAAAATTCAAGTTCAAGTTCAAGGCATCCATCAACCATTTGTGTGTGTGTCTTTATGGCTTTTAAATATTTGTTTATGCTTCTAATCAATTGTAATGTTTTCATTTCAGAGATGACTGTTTTTATGCACTCATATTGCAATGTGATTTAATTATTTCTTTCTTTCAATTCATACATTTCCTCAGGGGTTTACTCAGTACGTTTCAAACAAGTGCACCAGGTGCTACTACACAAACTGGACTGTCATATAGAGTCCCGGTTTACCTAATTGGATGGGATATAGTGCTTTAATTAGAATTAATGATCAAGTGAGTCTGATCCACCAAGGGTTCAGATTAACTCATCCAGGCCATTAAGACAGAGAGATTTACATAAACCAACTGCTCACAGTCTGTTTCAGTTACAGCCACACATCCAACAAGGAAGATTATTCACTCATTCACCCTGCAGGCCAACGGAAATCATCTATCTATCTATCTATCTATCTATCTATCTATCTATCTATCTATCTATCTATCTATCTATCTATCTATCGCAATGACATAAAAACAGATAGCCTACTACAGTGGAAATTGCAAAGCAAGAGCAAAGAAATACATGTTAGAAGGGCTTGCCAAATCATATTTAGCAGCACAACAGCCAAAACATGAATTTCAAGGAATATCTGTAGGCTTAACCGACAATCGTGCATATTTATGCAAAAACAAACAATTCATTTATTGATTCATTTGATTCTCTTTTGAGCCAGCTGCTTCACGGGCATGTAAATCACCTAGTAAACGACGAAACGTTGTGGGAAAACCCACAGTGAATCCTTCTTATTCCCAACAACAGAGGGAATCCCCACAAAATCCCTTCCCTTTCTCACGCTTTCAAACTGCTGTGAGGGAAACTCGTCTGATGTCGAAAGCGCGTTCACTGACACGAGCGCAAAATCTCCAGAAACCAAAATACACTCAACATTAATGTGACTTATGCTCGAATGTGTTTTATTCTATTCCTTGCAAGTATTCCAATACGTAGGCTATAACAAAGGCAGACGTTTTCATTCTAAATTCTCTATTAATCTATCATGTACAATACAACTGAAGCAGAGCGTACAAACAGGAGGAACATCATTCAGCGAGTGCATGTATATCCTTAACGCAGTTCCTCACCGTACAATGCGTTTCGGGTTATCTGGCCTCCCATGACTCAACGCCGGGTCACTGTTTTATTTTGTGCTGGCCGCGTTTATTTCTCAAAGGTGGAGAGTGCGATAATTCCACACCGACATCATGCTGGAGGAAAATATCTCTCGGCCCCCCGAAACGAGATGTAAACAGTCGGACACTCCTCCAGTCTCCGTGCTCATTGACTGAGCGCGCGGACACCAGCGCCACACCGACTCATTTACATAGAGGGCGGAGTCTAGAAGCCCTTCACTGGGTGTCACTCCCATCCACTACAGACCCACGCAGACATATCAAAAATTCAAGAAACACACTGTAAATATGTACATAACACCCATTCTATAACCTTATATTTTCTTAAACACATGCAATGGAAGTATATTGTGCACATTTTTCAAACAATTATTTAAAATTGCTAGATACCCATTATACATAATTTTCAGTGTTGTATATAATGTATTATGTACTCAATACCGTGATTTAATCACTTTTCCCTAGAAAAAGTCAAGTTGGGAATTACTCTTAATTTTTCTGTAATTTACTTCTGATGTTGCATAAAAAACTATAGAACAGTTCTAGATTAAACATCACAGTTTAATATCTTATGATAAAAATGTAATTTAATGTAACCTTCTCCCTTCTAAATAGGTCAGTTCAAGAATAATTTATGCAATTTTATATTATTTATTAGAAAGAATTAATAGAGCAGTTTCATGTCTATCCTTATATTGTTCAACTGGTTGAGATTAAAATGGGATTTAGAAAGTAATAAGTAATGCATTACTTTTTAGAGAGTAATTAATTACGCTGTTGAAGATGTAATTAGCCTTCCGCCGAGCCCCCCTCCCCCTTAGTTACTGTTGCTATGATGTGTGATTGGACAATGGCCGTTTTGGGGGAGGTGCCGGCGAAAGGTCAATTAGTAGCTAGTAATTACTTAATTTTTTTGTGTTACTTACCTACCGCTGTTCATTTATAGGCTTTTATTTATTATATTTATACTGTATAATATATCCATTTCAGTATTAGGATTAAAAGAATATTTATTTCTTTTATGGATTTTATTTTTGTCTAGTATTGGGTGTATAGACCATTTCAAAAGATATAAACAACACTGGTCCAGAAGCACTTCCTGTTTCAGTTTGTAACTGTTTTCTTTATTTCACATGTAAAGAAAACTTCTTAAAGATGTTTGTTTATCTTTTTGATTCAGTTTTAAATGTTCTGTTGGTTGTATTTTATCCCAGCTTTTATGTAGTGTTAAAAAACTGAAACAGGAAGTGCTTCTGGGCCAGTGTTGTTTACATCTTTTGAAATGGTCTATACATATGCACACTTCTCTAATGTGGTTAACCTAAAACAATATCTCAAGAGGAAATACAGCTTTCAATTTGAAGCAAAAAGGAAGTGACAAAAGAGGCATGGTTTTTAGCAAGCAGACACAAAATAATGTCAAGCGAAATATGCCTAATGGGAAAACGATGTTTACAATCCCTTTTTTTTGTCATGTCTTTGAGATACAGTATAACGCCAAACAAAGTCCATATGGCCAACCCTCTCTACATCTCAGCAGAATGACTGAATTAGTCTATGTTTAAAAAAAACAGAACTTCCTTTCCTCCCCGCATGGCTTTCTGTGAATGTTATCCTCTCTCTTGTGCAAGAATTATGCCCTGATATTATTTGTGATACAGTTCAGAGGAAGGTTAATTCGTAACACTTTAGAAATGACATGGCAGAATTGTCAATTGGTTATATAAATCAGTTAATAAACAAATAGCCTAAGAGTTTCACTGTATCAAGTTAATAAATAAATGTGATCAACAAAGGGCCTGGAGGATAGAAACTCAATTAAACTCATTCTCACTATTGCCTCTCTGATTACGTGGACAACACTATCCACTAAAATCACGTTAGCAATAATATTTACTCTTTTTTGCCGTCCCCCTTTTTAACAATTGGAATTTTGAAGGGAACCATAACAAACCACAGGCCTTCGTTCCAGAACACCACCACTTTGATCAAAATGAAATCATCGCTTACTCCGCAACGATGGGCTGATTGGTGCACTCTCACTCACACATGGTGCACACATTTTTGGGAGCTCATGCCCGAAACGCACAAGCGCTTGTGCTACTTTAGTGCTCAGGAACAGGGGATTGTCATACGACTTTCATTAGCACCGCATGAATGATGAATCAATATCTTCTACAATACATGACAAACAGAAATTAATGGTGCGCTTACAAAAACCTCCTTCTGAGAATTATGACAGTGCATGTTTGCCATTTAGTTGTTTTCGGGTTGAGGTAACTGTTGAAGTCATTTTATTTTCTGCAGGCAAGACACACTAAAATATTCAGAGTTCAGTTGTGAAACTCTTATGTGCAGCTGATATTGTCTTTTTAAGCCGACTGCTTTGGCCAATAAATCTGGGGTGTGTTTCCCGTACAACGACACAACTCGCCGCTTAGCTACCATAGTACGATGCATCGTTAAAGAAATCAGGGGGGCGTTTCAAATACAACGACACAACTCGCCACTTAGATCCAGTACCATAGTACGATGCATCGTTGAAGAAATCAGGGGGCGTTTCACGTACAACGACTCGCCGCTTAGCTACCTTAGTACGATGCATCGTTGAAGAAATCAGGGGGGCGTTTCCTATACAACGACAACACTCGCCACTTAGCTACCATAGTACGATGCATTGTTGAAGAAATCAGGGGAGTGTTTCCTATACAATGACGTAACTCGCTGCTTAGCTACCATAGTACGATGCATTGTTGAAGAAATCAGGGGGGCGTTTCCTATACAACGACACAACTCGCCGCTTAGCTACCATAGTACGATGCATCGTTGAAGAAATCAGGGGGGCGTTTCCTATACAACGACACAACTCGCCGCTTAGCTACCATAGTACGATGCATCGTTAAAGAAATCAGGGGGGCGTTTCCTATACAATGACACAACTCGCCGCTTAGCTACCATAGTACGATGCATTGTTGAAGAAATCAGGGGAGTGTTTCCTATACAACGACACAACTCGCCACTTAGCTACCATAGTACGATGCATTGTTGAAGAAATCAGGGGAGTGTTTCCTATACAATGACGTAACTCGCTGCTTAGCTAACATAGTACGATGCATTGTTGAAGAAATCAGGGGAGTGTTTCCTATACAATGACGTAACTCGCCGCTTAGCTACCATAGTACGATGCATTGTTGAAGAAATCAGGGGAGTGTTTCCTATACAACGACACAACTCGCCACTTAGCTACCATAGTACGATGCATTGTTGAAGAAATCAGGGGAGTGTTTCCTATACAATGACGTAACTCGCTGCTTAGCTAACATAGTACGATGCATTGTTGAAGAAATCAGGGGGTGTTTCCTATACAACGACACAACTCGCCGCTTAGCTACCATAGTACGATGCATTGTTGAAGAAATCAGGGGAGTGTTTCCTATACAACGACACAACTCGCCACTTAGCTACCATAGTACGATGCATTGTTGAAGAAATCAGGGGGGCGTTTCCCGTACAACGACATAACTCGCCGCTTAGCTACCATAGTACGATGCATTGTTGAAGAAATCAGGGGAGTGTTTCCTATACAACGACACAACTCGCCACTTAGCTACCATAGTACGATGCATTGTTGAAGAAATCAGGGGGGCGTTTCCCGTACAACGACATAACTCGCTGCTTAGCTACCATAGTACGATGCCTTGTTGAAGAAATCAGGGGAGTGTTTCCTATACAACGACACAACTCGCCGCTTAGCTACCATAGTACGATGCCTTGTTGAAGAAATCAAGGGGGCGTTTCCTATACAACGACACAACTCGCCACTTAGCTACCATAGTACGATGCCTTGTTGAAGAAATCAGGGGGGCGTTTCCCGTACAACGACATAACTCACCGCTTAGCTACCATAGTATGATGCCTTGTTGAAGAAATCAAGGGGGCGTTTCCTGTACAACGACACAACTCGCCACTTAGCTACCATAGTATGATGCCTTGTTGAAGAAATCAGGGGAGTGTTTCCTATACAACGACACAACTCACCGCTTAGCTACCATAGTACGATGCATCGTTGAAGAAATCAGGGGGGCGTTTCCCGTACAACGACATAACTCACCGCTTAGCTACCATAGTATGATGCCTTGTTGAAGAAATCAGGGGAGTGTTTCCTATACAACGACAAAACTCGCCGCTTAGCTACCATAGTACGATGCATCATTGAAGAAATCAGGGGGGCGTTTCCTATACAACAACACAACTTGCTGCTTAATAGTATGATGCATTGTTGAAGAAATCAGGGGGCCGTTGACAAAGACAAAGCTTGTGTACATTCCACTCTTAAAAATAAAAAGCTGTTTGAAATGTGTGTGTGTGTGTAGTGTACAAAGCAAAGAGCAAATGGCTTTCGACCATTCTCACTATATACTCTGGGTAAGCAAATTTATGGTAAGTGCTTTATAAAAACGACTAAACTCTGAAACCTGAAATGATTGGAAGCACATTGCAATTGGAGATTGGCTCACAAAGTGTCCATGAAATACTATCCTCATTAGAACCAAGAGACAGCCGATGCTGGAACAGCACTTATGGATGCCTTGACAGGCACTGCGGCTGAACCCCAGCCTGCATTTGAGAGCTGGGGAGACAGCCGAGGCCAATTATGCTGACCTTTAGGATTCAGATCCATAAGTGGGAATGTTCCTTTGCGGAAACAACATCAATCCTGCAGTCACAGGGGAGTTTGCTGAGGCTGTATATCTGTGTGTATTGTGTTTGGGCATGCTGCATTAGGTTCTCACGAGGTTGCCCCCTCTCTCCTTTAATTCTAAACACATATTCTCTTACATAATACACTCAGATAGATAAAATGCTTTGGAGAGGCTCTGCTAATAGAGCAATCCATTACATTTCTCATCCTATGTCAAAATACTTCAATTTTTAATTAGACCTCATAATTTCATTAATCCTGCACACAGTCTCAACCTTGAATAATAATGCATTGCCAGTCAGTTAATTAATTGTTAAACTTAAGAGAAATGATACAACAAAAAACATATTCACCAGGCTGTACGAGGAAAAAACTGGGAAAAACTTTTTTGGATGCCAGGTAACTTAAAATATATAAGCAACGCATTTATTTTTCAGTGCGAGGGGGAAAAAAATAAGTGCATTATTAAAAAGACAACATGTTATTGTCACAGGAGGTTGTAGCAAGGAGAGTAGAGAGGCAGGATCTAATGCAACAATCTTTTTTTTCCCACAATAACAAATGTAGGAGAACTGGAGCACATGATAAACTCGGCAGAACATGATAACCCCGCCAACTGTACATTGACATGAGAGTGAATAGGGATGAACAGAAAGTGAGGGCTATATATATATCATGGATCATGTGAAAACTGGAGTAATGATGCTGAAAATTCAGCTTTGCATCACAGGAGTATATTACATTTCATAATTAATTAAAATAGAAACCATTGTTTTTAAATTGTATTGTATAATATTATATCACAATGTTACCTTGGTGGGCATAAGAGACTTCTTTCAAAAACATTGTGCAGTATGTGTATGTAAATTACATGTATATTTTCTGTACAGTAAGTGTATTAAAAATGTCGTATTAAGTTAACTTAGACAAACTTTAAGTACTTCTCTCACTTTCTTTTCAGATTTTTTTCTCTCTAGTAACCCTCCTCTTGATTCTGGTAAAAAAAAAAAGTTGTATAAAGACCACTAAAAAGAACCATAAAAATAAACAGTTACGGGTGATACTTTTCAGCTTGCGATAGCTGACTGTACATTATTACTTATTTTACCTCAATGCTTTAGATTTTATTGCACACTGTACAGTACATGGTTACTTACAAACTTACACGATGCATAGGCCTATGTGTTTCATTGGAACAGCCATGGATACAATTGTGTCTCCCTCATGCCATATTTCTTCATAATATATCCGATTACATAAGCCCAAACGATTCCCTATATTCACTGTTGGAACTTCATTTTGCATCTGTCAGCAACTGCTGGTGTTTACGTTGACCATACGGAGGACTTTTCCTGACATATGGATAAACACTAATCGGTCTCACTATTGCTTGGCAGAGTCTGACACTGAGTGTTCTTTAGTTGTGATGTTTAATAACATCAATAAATGTACAGTTTGGGTGATGTGCTGGACTTTGAAACTGCGTATGCTCGAATCAAAATGCTTATTTTGAAATTGTATAAAGTGAATCACACACTCTTGAATGATACTTGTAATTGAGTCCAGCGGAGTATCTCCTTGTTGTTTGGTGGTGAATGTGAAAACTGCAGGCCAGAGCCAAATTTAGCTTGTAATTATTGATCAAGGACAGACATTGCTGCTAGTGTCATGGTGCCGTGTAAGCTGGTGTGTAGCCAGTAAACACTCCCTGTCCCCCAGAGGTATGTGTCTCCATGTGTAATGTCGGTGAGTATGAGAGTGTGTGTGTGAACGCTCTTGTTTTTACTGCCATCATCTGCCGCTGTTCAGCAGCTGCAGACCAGTGGAGGTTTCCACGACAACAGGAGATTATGGTTTCAAAGGGTTCACACGTGTCTGTGATAAAGCAATACTGTAAGCGTACACATTTTCAGCGACATAAAATGTGAACGTCTGTATTGTGTGTGCAATTACGTGCATTCTGATGCATGTACTGAATGCTGAACATTTACTATTGATGTAAATCGATTTTAGCCATTATGATGGCAGTATACACTATGTATACTCTATGTTTAGAAAAAAATATATATTACTGACTAAGATATCCCAAATTTAGAGGGCACTTGATAGCTGGCTTTCCCAAAACCTTAAGAAATTAAGGTTTTTGATGAAAACTTTCCAGCGTTTTTCTCCATATAATGGACTTCAGTGGGAACCAAACGGTTCAAGGTCCAAAAGACAGTTTCAGTGCAAACTGTAAACTGTTCAAAGGGCTTTAAACGATTCCAGACGATGAATAAGGGTCTTATCAAGCGAAACGATCGCTCATTTAATAAATAAATAACAAAGTTTAAGTTTTATAAGCTCAAATGCTCGCCTTGACGTGACGCACGTTCGTGACTCTCCTGTTCGAACTCGTTCATCAAAATGAGCAAATCTTTTTTCCAAGTCATTTGGTTCATTAAACGAAAAAAACGAACGAATTGACTCGGGAAAAGATTTGTTCATTTCGATGAATGAGTTTGAACAGGAGAGTCACGAACGCGCATCACAGAACAGAGCAAGGCGACCATTTGAGCTTATAAAACTTAAACTTTGTTCTTTTTTTTAATGAGCGATCGTTTTGCTTGACAAGACCCTTATTCATTCAGAAGAAGCTCGCAACATATGGGAAAAAAGAACTATGAACTAGTTCATTTTTTGAAGTATGAATTATGAACTGAACTAGTTCATTTTAAAATGTGTGAACTGAACTTTGAAATAGTTCACATAGAAAGTGAATTTTCCCAACACTGCCAGTCAGTTAACGTCACGAAAAATACAATATATTATAAAAACAAACAGCTTTACAGTATTAAACATGAAAAAACAGTGTCAGAGTTGCGTTCAATTCGAATTTTACTATAAAGCAGCTTTCAAGTGTGTTTGCATCTGACTTCAACAAATTGAACAAAACAAATGAACCAGAGAAGATTTTCCTGTCAAACAAGGCGGAGCCTAAAGGCCAATTTATACTTCTGCGTAGGGTGCGCGCAGTAGGTACGGCGTAGCATACGCACAGATGCGTACCATACCTCGTACCCTTCGCCGTAGCCCGACGCGCACCTCCTCAAAAATATAACTACACGTCGCGACGAATCAGACCGCAAGATCGGTAATTGATCGGCTTGGTAGCATTGTATATCCTCCTACGCATTTCCGCACGTACCATCTCCTCCGACGTCTTCTCTCGTTTCTGCCTTTTAGTTTTAGTAATTTCACTAAAATTAACTGTTTTTCCACCTCAACATGCTCCAACTCCAACGTGATCCGCTCTCTTTCAGTCGCCATTGCTTGTAGTAACCTAGCCGCGAGGAATCTAAACACTGTGGAACATTAAAACCCTCCGCCGCCAACTAGCGTTTCGGAGCAGTACTGCAGAGAAACCAAGACCTGAACGCAGAAGTATAAATACTCACGACGGCGTCGCCTACACCGTACATTACGGCGTACCCTCGACGCAGAAAAGAGCCACACCTACTTATTACATAATTGCCATGGACCAATGGTAGTCCGAAGGTGTTTACCAACCACATCAAGCTGTTTCGAACTCCCAAAACGAACTCCAAACAAACCTTGATTTGGCCTGATATTGTTTGAAAGACATCACAACAGTTTGTTTCATGTGTGTGTGTGTGTCCAAACTGTTACGTCTGTTTGTTTGCTTGTTGGGGAGCCATCATGGTAAAACTGCTCCGTAGCAGTAACCAGCTAGCTTGTGGCAGTAACCAGCAATGCCCATCTAGAACCAGGTAAAGCCATCTTGGATTTTACACTGTTGTCATTTTATCATTCATCAGTGTACAAACACCATAATAATTGGTTTAAGTGAAGTACACCCAATATGGCAAGATGTTTCTCTCTTTTCTACTGAGTCACTGCAGTAACTAAATATGGAGGCAGCTGCAGAGAGAGTCGAGGAGGGTCTGTACACACACACACACACACACACACGAAGTCTCTAAACAAGAGACCATTCAAATACAGATCTCTTGTAGCATACCATGTGCAAAATATTACAAAGGAACATTAGATGCTGTCATTATTACAGACATGTGCAGCGAGAGAGAGAAAGAAGTAAACAGCTCAATATTGGTGCTATTGGAGCCTGTTGCAAAAATGACTGTGGTAAACCATGGTATTTGAGGCAATTAAATAATGAATGCTTGTAGTATTAATATATCACGGTTTTTACATACCATGGATGTACCACCCCATGATATGTTCATATCATGCCTACATGTTTTATCTTACATAAAAAATTGTTCTGTTTTCAATCCCTTTTGAATACCCCTGCTTTAGACTCTCTTCAGTGTTCATTAATTTCATACATAACATCGTCTTACATCAGAGTACATCTTGGGTGGAATATTTGGGCTCGTATTTAATAAAAGAGTTGTGAGCTCATACTTAGTGAACCAATGAGAGGAGATGAATGTCAAGTGGTAAAAGGATCTGTCATTGAGGTTTAATAATGCACACACACACACAAACCTTATAAGAGCCTCATAGATTGACTTAAAAGTAAGATATTAGAGAAGGGGGATTCAAGCATAGATAAAAAAATACATACAATACAATCTTTTTTTTTTTTTTTGGTCTAGTAGCCATTATCCCAGGCCCTACATCCTGTGGTCCATATGGTATTACTCGAAGATGTCATGTGTATCGTCAAAATGACCGATCTGATCGTTACAAGCTGTTTATTATTCATTATATTAGTGTTAATCCACTCCAGCTGTTCCATATTTTCATACATTGTGTTGAGTTGAATTTGATTCTTGATCAGTCATGGACCGTGTTGATAATTCTACCTATCCACACGGATGTTGTATCAGCTTACTGGGTTGCACGTTTCAGATTTTTAGTTTATGGTTTTTGGCTTGAAAGCAGTGCTCAGGTCCAACCTTAGATCATAGCTCTTTATGATTTAATAGTCAAAGTTTGCACTTTTTACAGTGTATCTTGATCAATTTCATGCATTCTTTCTGAATAAATGTATTATCAACTTTTCAAATGTGGACCTCACTGTAAATGCATTAGTCTGAACAACCATCAACAAAGCATTCATAGCCATTGAACGCAAATAGTCTTTAGTGCACACTACTGAAGCATAGCAAAGTCTGCTTCTCTTTAAAACTCTCTGGCATCAAGATTTGAGCGTTTGACTTATATCTGACTGTGGGTCTGTACTAAAGCATGTCCAATGAGGTGAAGCCACAAGTATTAGCTCTAATACACTCTGTGGTTTCAGGATTACATTTGGGCCAATCCGTCATTTAACTCTGGCTGTAAACCACGGTGGAAGAAGCTCAACAGTCAAACTTACACACCACAACCGATTTGATCACAAACCCCAGAATCCCTCAAGGCCCATGTGCATACAAGAAAGAAAACTGTTACATATTTAAAAATATGGTCAGGGCTATATTAAACATGTGCCAAATGCTGCTCTCATAACTCAGATTCGATTGAGTCTGACGTTCCACTCTAAGGTGAGTGTTCTTCCTCTCAAAGTTGTTGAAAGGACACAGAGTCAAAATATTTCAATTCTGAAACTTTTTTTTTTTTTTAAATCAAGCTATGTAGGTTTTCTGAGGACAGAGATGTACTGAAACGGACACATAAAAGCTACAAAACTGATTTGGTTGATTTTTTTCAGGTCCCACTTTATATAAAGTGGCTTTAAATACTATGTACTCAAATCGAAAAATAAGTACAATGTACTTATTGTGTTGATGTTGTATTGTAAAACACTTTTGCTGCTATTGAGGTGTGATACGGGTAAGGTTAGGGACAGGTGTGGACGGGTAGGTTTAAGGGTGAGTTACGGTGTAAGGGAAGGGTCAACTGTGTAATGTAATTACATAACTTAATTATAGCTTTAATTACATGTAGGTATTTTCAAAATATAAGAACAATGTAAAACATGTACTATATGTGCAAAATAAGACCATTATATCAAATTATTAATTTCATTGTATAGTACTTAAAGCCACTTAATATACAGTGAGACCATTTTTTTGTGTTTTGGTTAGTTCGCTCTGAAGTCTTTGTATGTGTTTGATGGTTATTATTTTGTGAGCCAAATGTGTCCTCAAAGAGTTAGAGAAAGAGACAGAGATAGAAGTTGGTTGTCTTAAAGGGATAGTTCACCCAAAAATGAAAATTCAGTATTTACTCTCCCTCTTGTTGTTCCAACCCCGTAAGACCTTCGTTCATCTTCGGAACGTGAATTAAGATAATTTTGATGAAATCTGAGAGCTGGATCACTCCTCCATACTAGTCCATAGGCTTCTTGAGGGATTGAAACTTGCCGGCCTCGAAAATTTATTAAAGACATCGTTAAAATAGTCTAAGTGACTACACTGGCTCAATCAAACTTTATCAAACGACGAGAACAACTTTTGTATGCAAAAAACCCCAAAACAATGACTTTATTTTAACTATTAATTTCCTTCTCTCTTGTCCTCGAGTCAGGTTACTAGTTTAACGGCGTATGATCTGTTGTTGTACGTCACACGCATCACACACATGACCAGCGTCGGCCAATAGTGAGCTCTACGCAATCACACTACGTTAACTGACTAGAGGCCCATAGAGAAGGAAATTAATAGTTGAAATAAAGTTGTTATTTTTGTTTGTATTTGCGCACAAAAAGTGTTCTTGTCGTTTGATAAAGTTAAGATTGAGCCACTGTAGTCACTTGGACTATTTTAACGATGCCTTTAATAACTTTTCGAGGCTGGCAAGTTTCAATCCCTCAAGAAGCCTATAGACTAGTATGGAGGAGTGATCCAGCTCTCAGATTTCATCAAAAATATCTTAATTCGTGTTCCGAAGATGAACGAAGCTCTTACGGGGTTGGAACAACATGAGGGTGAGTAAATACTGAAAGAATTTTCATTTTTGGGTGAACTATCCCTTTAAGTTTATCAAACAAGATAAGTTTTTGTGTGCAAAAAACCCCCAAAACAACGACTTTATTTCAACTATTAATTTCCTTCTCTCTTGTCCTCGAGTCAGGTTACTAGTTTAACAGCGTATGATCTGTTATTGTACGTCATACGCATCACACATGACCAGCATCGGCCAATAGTGAACCTAAGTGTGACGTAGCTCTACGCAATTACACTAGTTTAACTGACTAGAGGCCCAAAAAGAAGGAAATGAAGAGTTGAAATAAAGTCGTCGTTAATGTTTGTTTTTGCGCACAAAAAGTATTCTTGACGCTTGATAAACTTAAGATTGAGCCACTATTTTAATGATGTCTTTAATAACTTTTCGAGGCCGGCAAGTTTCAATCCCTCAAGAAGCCTATGGACTAGTATGGAGGAGTGATCCAGCTCTCAGATTTCATCAAAATTATCTTAATTCGTGTTCTGAAGATGAACGAAGGTCTTACGGGGTTGGAACAACATGAGGGTGAGTAAATACTGACATAATTTTCATTTTTGGGTGAACTATCCCTTTAATGCAAAAAAGGTATAAGATTTGGCTTACAAGTGACAAGCTCTTCCATGTAATTATTTTATTTTTATGTTCTGTAGCCTCGCCCACAGTAACATTTCGAAATTGGGTGTGAAACGAATGGCAGATTAATTATTATTATTATTGGTGAAGTGTTCCTTTCAGAACAACTAAAGTGTATAGAAGATCTTTACAAGAATTGGTGTACACGTTTGTGTGAGGCTATAAACAGTCACACAAACACACACACACACACACATATATATATATATATATATATATATATATATATATGTTTGTGTTGACACCTGCCTATGCCTTTCTACATGCCATGAGTCAGGTATCATATTCTTTTCCACTCTGAGAAAATTCTTTACTTTTCTCAAGGTCTTCAGTTCACGCCTAAGGGGTTAGTTCTCATTAAAATACACACAAGGACCTGTTGCAACCACAGACATGTAGATCATCAGTAGACTTAATTATCTAGGGATAAATCTCTCTTACTGGGATCTAATGGCTTTCGCCCGGGAGACACTTGGAGCGCTGTAGGAACTGAAGCAGTCGAGGCAGGGGAGGTGATAAGCTGACAGTAGGAGTCGCCTGTAGGGCTCCAGGATCAGATTGCAGGGAGTGCTCCTGTTAATTGGAGGCGATGAAGGACAAGACAGATCCTGAAGGGTGAAATGTTGACCTCTAGCTGAGCTCTAAAGGGGGACGTATCACGGAAAACCAGGTTTTATTCGCTTTTTTGAATTTGAAAAATGTACTCCGTGTAGACGTACTCTAACGTTCGCGATACTCAGTCCCTCCAGGAAATGTATTGAAATAAAATCTTCATAGTTGGGATGTCACAAAAGATATTTAAGAGTAGTTAAATATATAGGTGTACTGTATAATAAACAACCTTACTGTGTGTTGTATGGGTACGGTAGGTTATTGTAATAAAATTGCAAAAATTAAATGATAATTTGTGAAGCAGAGTGGTAAGAAATGGACCCTGAAAGTCAAAGCCGCTTTCTGTTTCTCTCGTGTGTATCTCTGACAGATGGCAAGCGGGATAAAAACTCTGCAAATAAAAGTGTAATCCCGTCCTCACATGGGTTGACACTCACCAGATTATCCATAGAGAGAGAGAGGGGGGAGGAGAGGATGTGAATGGCGAAAGGAGGGTGTAAATGGTAAAGGTGAAGAAGGAATGGATAAGGGTGGAGTGTTTTCCTCCAGGCTTTTAAGAGAAACTGAGGGGAAATGATTGAGAGTGGATGAAAATCACAGAGGTTTAAAATAATTAATGGACAAATGGCTATTAAATACCTCTTTACTGTAAAAAAATTATATGATCAAAATTAAATGATCAATAAATTATATGATCAATAAGTCAATCAATCAATAAGTGACAACATGTTTTTACTAATGCTGTCAAATCGATTAATTGCGAAGTTTGCAGACACACATACACACACACACACACATAAATGGTCTGTCAAACGAATAATCGTGATTAATCGTATCCAAAATAAAAGTTTTTATTTACATAATATATTAATATTACATAATATTATTTTATATATTAATACACACACATGCTTGTATATATTTAAGAAATGTTTTCATGTATATACTATAATATTTTTTTCTTAAATATATACATGAATGTGTGTGCATTTATATATATTAAGGCTGGGAAACAATTAATCGCGATTAATCGCATCCAAAATAAAAGTTTGTGTTTACATAATATATGTGTGTGTAGTGTGTATAATTATTTTGTATATATAAATACACAAAGAAGCATGTAAACATTTAAGAAATATTTGCATGTATATACTTCATATATATTTATATAAAATTAATATTATACATAAATATAAATATTTGATATTAATAACACATTTTTCTTAAATATATACATGCATATGTGTGTATTTATATATACAAAATAATTATACACACTACACACATATATTATGTAAACACAAACTTTTATTTTGGATGTGATTAATCGCGATTAATCATTTGACAGCCCTATATATCCATTTACAAACTTTAATGTTATGCGATTAATCGCGATTTGACAGCACTATTTAGTACTTTAACTCATAAAAAAGTTGAACTTTTTTTAAACTAATTTTGATAAACAAGTTAAAGTGGAAATGACTTGCACAGCCAAGTAGATTGTACTTAAAATTGTTTGTACTTTGTACTTAACTTTTTTTTACAGTGTTTAAGATATCACATGGAAACAGTATTTTAAAAGATGACTGACAAATTAAAATTCTCATAATAATAATCATAATATATTTTATTATTATACCTTAAAAATAGTGTTTCCATTGGCAGCTCAGGTTTTAGAACAGAATCAGTGTGTGGTGTTAAAGGTACTGTGAAGGCAAAGCTAAAGCTTACATACACCACTGGCTTATGGGAATTGGTTGTGTAATGCTATCTACTCTTTTATATACTTTTACCTTTAAAACACCATTTTAAAATGCCTCTGGTGATAAAATCTCACAATACACGGGCCAGTGATCTGATTGTGTAATACCACAGGACCTGAGCTCGGCAGCCCAAACGCTTGTATTTTTATCAGCTTACGCATCTACAGCATCCAGTACTGAGCGCTATGTCAACAAGGCATCCATAGGTCAAAACACAAAGCACACATGTCGGGGCCCACGCAGTTCAGTCTAGCCCCGAGGGCCGGGATGTGGAGGTGGATAAAGACAGAGATGAGGCGGAAAAGAGAGAATACTGGTCCTCTGGATAATGTCACACAATATGGCAGTTATAGTTATCAGTCAAATTTTACAGACTTTCAGCTGTTTGCAAATCAACAAATCAAACCAAAGTAACTGAAATAGCTCAACAACAAATTTTGAAGTGGTTTCGCCAAATTCAACTGAAAATGCAACTTTTAATGACTTCCGTTTACAATTAAAGGCTTAAAATCTACAGCAGGTTTTTCAATGACTCAACAAAGACTACTCAACTGTGGCTAAAAACCACCTATACAACAAATAATGCAGCACTGTTTTACACAAGATAACAAGGGGGTGTGGTAAATTGTCAACAATCTCAACAAGAAAAACTACAAAGAACTACAAAACATGATGTAAAACATATATAAACCAGACAGGAATCCTAGCAGCTGTCCATTTTATCCAAAGCGAGTTATCAAAGTTGGATAGAGCAAAAGCACCAATTTGAAAGGACGAGACAATTGGTTTATTTTATATTTGTGTACCATATTCATAAAACGTGCTGCATTACTCTGGAAAAAATAAATGTAAGCCTACTGACAGGCAACCAAGCAGAACAATAGAATTACTTTTAGTTATGTAAAAGTTATATGTTGTTAGATCTCATTGGGTCTGTGGACACAGTGTACTTTAACTCTAAAGCACTGAAACAGTGATTTATTGTGCCCTGCTAGTTTCATCGAACAGTGTTTGCTGTGCGGCCTTTTTTTTCAACATTCTTTGTGTAAATATGCATGAAAAGAACAGTTCCAAATCTGACACAGTGATTTTTCATTGCTGGAAAGCCAGAATGGTCTTGGAGAGGGGGGGGATCATTTGTTTCTGCATCTGGTTCTTGGTTGGTTTGGACTCCACCTGTGACGTGGTGGGGGAAACCCCAACAGAGAGTTACAGCAGGGGGCCGAAAGCCTGACTGATCATGCATGGCTTATAAAGCTCTGAAATGCATTAAAACGTGGACAAATCCCCCAACTAAACTTACAGAGAATCCCTTTCAACTCTAACGAGAAACTTGGCAACGTCAGGCGAGCTCCAATTCTGGTCTTACTTAACTATGAAAATACACATACAGTACAGTGGAATGATTTAAAGGGATAGTTCATCCAAAAAGGAAAATTCTGCAATCATTTACTCAACCTCATGCCGATTCAAACCATTTGTGTTTCTTTTTCTGTAAACCACAAAACATTTTTTTTTTTTTTACACCAAACAATACGGTTTTGGACCCCATTGACTTTCATTTTACTAACAAAAATATCTGGGTTGCGTATACACTTTATAATAAGGTTCTAATTGTTAAAGGGATAGTTCACTTTGAAATTAATTTTTGATGTGTTTCAGCTTACCTCAAGGGCATCCAAGATGTAGGTGTCTTTGTTTCCGCAGTAGTTTCAATTTTGATATTTTTAGGTCAAACCGTTTTTGTCTGTCAGTCATATAATGGAGGTCTATGGTCACCACCTTAAAGAGCATGCACAGAGAAGTCCAAATTAAACATGATTTAATGACTCGTAAATGTAAGTACACATTGATGGCCTAAGACACGAAACGAGCGGTTTGCGTGAGAAGACGAACAGTATTTATATCGTTTTTACCTTTTGTAACCACAGCCACGTCCAAGTGATCTGAGGCCGTGGCAAAGACACTGACAGGTTATGATGTATTGGTTTATGTTAAGGTGTCATATTTGCATTAAAAATGTCATAATTGAGCGAATGACACTTAATGACAGTTGTCACAAACATGAATAAAACGTCCCTCATGTCATGATTATGAAGGAGTCATGTTAGTCTTATGCATACCCCTTCAAGTAAGCATTTAAACCTGCAGTGTATGCTTATAATAAACAAAATATTATTAATAGTTATCTTTATAGTTATAGACTTCTTGGAGTCCAGCTTCGTTTGTGAAAAAGAAACAAAAATCTACTACAAACATAATTATAAGTATCTACATTTTTATTAAACTTGTGCACTGCAGTTTGGTTGTGAGCTATTTACAAACTGAAAAAGCTATTTTTTGGCTTCTGAAAGAGCTTGTTCCAGCCAGGGGGTCAGATCAGCCCTGTTTTTAAGGGCTCTTTAATCATACTGTCAGGTTCCTCAGTAGAGTCAGTTCCCACTGTTACTCATAGCCATGGCTTCACAAATATAAACTCATGTATCATCTGTCTGGACTCAGGCTCAAAGGAATGAACAATGATCGTTCTGTCTCTCTGTATAGCTAATTATAGGTTTCAAAACACAAAAGTTTAGTCCAGCAAAACTGGGGATCAAGATGTTTCACCTTTCTAACTCACTGTTTGTTGTATCGCTTGTTGTGTACAGCCACTTTCTACTTCTATTGCGCTAATGCTGCCTAGAATATAAAACAAGCGTGTACATTTGCTGGTTGCACTTATCTGTCCAGCCGTTTTGAATTTGTAAGGCTTATTTTCATGGCCCTATTTCATATGCTTGTGTTGGACGAAGAAACAAGGTTTTGTTTGGTGTAATTTTGATTTTAAAGGGAACTGATACTTAGTGACCTTTGCTATATTTCACCCATTTCAATTGAAATGGAAAAAGATGTCTCTGTACAAGTTTTTATATAGGAGCGAGAGTTCGGTTTTAACAAATATCAGCCCATTTGTAAATGTGATATTGATTTTATACAACAGTTCTTTAAACAATCAGTTAATATGTGACTTACATTTACTGTCAATACTGTCTGTTTTTGCTCTATTTTGCCAATGAAAATAGTTCCAAACAAACCTACCAGTAGAGCCATTGTGCATGAGACCACGGGAGAAGATTCGGGAATCGAGTGAAGAGACGCAACTGTATGTCACATGACAATGACAACATGGCCACACATGGCGGATGTAGAACATCTGAAATTTATTCATATTACACACATTCATAGAACATTTAGTTCCTATGTGAATTCGGACACACCTCGTTCCTATGTGAATTCGGACACACCTCTTACACGATTTGTCCCTGAATGATTCAGCCATTTTGAATGAATCGTTTGACTGAATGATTCAATGACTAACTCATTAGAATTTGCTGCCACCTACTGGCAGTTTTAGTATCTTTCATTTTAGCTGAGGGGCTGACGGAGTGATTAAGATTAAATGCTCTTTTTGTTTTTGGTCGTGATTGTAAAAATTGTTTTGGTTAAAGAGATAGAACGCGTTTATAAATAGACTATTGAGAGGGAAATATGAGATAACATTGTTCAATATTACAGAGATAATGTAATAGCAGTCGCATTGAATACAGTGTCTGTCATATTTTCACATTTTATTTCCTTTGAAACGGGGCTCTCAATTACAAAGTATAATGTATCATTAGTATCACAATATAAATTTAGGAAGGTTTGGGATGGTACAAAAGCTGTAACTAGGGTGCTACCTTTTCAAAAGGTACACTTTTGTTCCTTATAAGTAGGACTGTCAAACGATTAATCGTGATTAACCGCATCCAAAATATAAGTTTGTGTTTACATAATATATATATATATATGAATACACACACATGCATTTATATTTAAGAAAAAAAATATTATTTATATATAAATTTTTTATATATAATATAAATTATATATAGTACATGAAAATATTTCTTAAATATATAGGCTACAAGCATGAGTGTGTGTATATATATATATATATATATATATATATATATATATGTATAACAATTATACACAGTGCACCCACATATATTATGTAACATCTAACAAACTTTTATTTTGGATGTTATTAATTGCGAGTAATCGTTTGACAGCCCTACTTATAAGTACTAATATGTACATGTTACTAAGTACCTTCAAGGTACCTCTTTAGGCACAAAAGTGTACCTTTTGAAAAGGTACCGTCCTAGTGACAGTTTTTGTACCTTTATTATTATTTTTTTTAAAATAGTTTGTATAAATATGGTACAATTTCAAATCATAACTGTGGCCTTTAGCATAGTGCCTGGAGATTGTGAAAGGTGTTATGCAAACAAAAAGGACTTGACTGTTGATAAAACGAAAGTAAATACAGAACTATTGTTCTGTTTCTGTGAGCAGCAGATGTTATAGTTCCTGTTTATTATGGGAAAGTCGGATCATCTCTAACCGACGTGGCCATATCACCAGATGTCTTTAGAGAGTGTTTTACTTTTATACACAACCTAAGATAAGTATAACTGACAAATTAATATACCCATGATAATGCCACACCCATAACAATCACAATGCTACCCAGAGAGACACGTCCAACATGTTGTGTGTGCTGCATGTATGTGCATGTATGTTTCAGCACGTGCAGTTATGTGGTGTACATTATATACACTTCTTACCTGGGATCACAACGTATCAATCAATCATCTGTCAGTGAACAAATTGCTTTGTATGATTTACACTCCATACACAGACATACAGTAGCCTAAGCAGGACATGTAGTCTTGCGTAGCCACACCTTTTATCTATCTATCTATCTATCTATCTATCTATCTATCTATCTATCTATCTATCTATCTATCTATCTATCTATCTATCTATCTATCTATCTATCTATCTATCTAGCTAGCTAGCTAGCTGGCTAGCTAGCTAGCTAGCTGGCTAGCTAGCTCCGATGTATCAATCAATACATGCAACTTATAAACAAATGGACTGTGGGCATGTCATCTGAGACAAACATGATGCACTTCAGGACTGAATATAATAATTGTCTCAAGATATATGTCTTGACTTACTGCTGCAACTCTGTTTATGTAATATAACATGAAAAGGCTTAATCAGATGACTGATCCCGTTCTAAGGCCCTTTCTTAACATGTGTTTATGTCTTTCAGAGTCCTGCAATGACCTCATAGATTTTATATCTCTAGCTGTGAAACAGAGGCCTATCTTCAGTCTCATTCTGTGTTTCTATGAGGTAATGGCAAGAGAAATGGAGAGTGAATGGTGTTGCGTAACAGCTTTAAGGACAGAAATATACAATAAAACCTAGTGTGTGACTACTTGTGCACATTTAAGCTCTACGTCTAATCATGAATCCATGAATCTTTTTTTTTCACAATTTTTTTTTTTTTCACAATTTTACCGGGATTAAAAAGATTTTTTTTGTATTTTTTTTAATTATGTAAAATGATTGCACCACACTAAATATTTTTAATAACTGATGTCTGCTCATAATTCAGATACAATAACAGGATTATTATTTCATTAACACAAACAAAACATTGGCACATTTTGCGAAACAGTCTTAATTAAATATCATGAAAATCTGACTTTTTCCATGTTTAAGTCCTATAATCTGGCCCCCGGTGCATCTACCAACCCAGAAAACATGAAAAATGACATCTCAGTTACTTTGTTTTGGTAAGCCTTTCTCTGCAAGCATGTCAAAAAAACAAGTTGATCAGATTTCACTTCCCTTGACCCCCTTTTGACGTAAAAAGAGGATCTTATTTTCATACGCGACAACAGTTTAACCAGTTCCAATGCAATGTCAAAAGCATGCAAACTGTTTAGTCGTTGCCAAAAAATGTCACTGCTGTCTTATAAAGACCTCAGGGAACTGTCAACTTGTGTAAAAGTTAAACATGATGGTACATGCAAGTCAATGAGATGAATCAATGTAACTCCACAACAACTATAAATGTATCCACTAACCATTCAGAAACGTCCAGGTGCGTCTAAAAGTTGCAGCCTCTTCCCGAGTCTCTCTGTAAATCTGCACTCCGATACTGGCTATTTCTGAGATTTTGGGTGAAGTGAGATTATTCCTGTTTTGTTATTGTCGAGTATCTGATGGTTCGGCCATCTTCTGGAGGCCAAGAGCGGCAGCTCCTTTGCATTTAAAGGAACACACACACAAACTGCACGATTTTGCTCGGACCCAAAAAAGGGGCCGATTTGACTAGCTATAATAAATAAAAAGAAATTTCACAGACGTTCTGGGTACACCATATATGTATATTACGTCTTGTAAAAAGGGTTGTAATATGTTAAAAAAAACTGTAAGTTCAATTGTCAAACTGCCTTGCTTGAACATCAGAACTCTATTGCATGTGTGCAAAATAGTTACGCCCCCAAACATTTTATTCATGCTTCAAAACTTAAGTTAATTGTTACATGTGAACAGGCATGAGATGAAATCTAAGACATTCTAAGAAAAATGTCAGAATTGTGAGATAAAAAAGCGCAATGATTTTATTTTTTTATTCAGTAGCGGAAACAAGCTTCCTTTGAAAACACAGTTGTCCAGATTTATTTTTTCATTTTAAATCTCACATTTCTTTACGTTGACGTAAGTACTGAACAGAAAATTGCCACAATGACATCCATGAAAAAAATGCTTGGTGGACATCCTGTCGCTCTTGTTGGTCTGGCCAAAGAGTTTCATCAACGTCACATCTGATGTTTTCCCTTGTGATGCACCAGGGAATAAAATCTCCTTTGATTTAGGAATGGGGATATGATGGCAGGAACTCCATTGTTATCCTTTAATGTGCAGCAGACCATTCCCTAACAATATTGGTTTGGTGGAAACTGACATTATCAGAGACAACAACATAAATTGGCAAATCTGGTCTAACTAAACCTTTCTTGTTCTGGTTTAGGAAGGCCAAGAGAAGTTGGGTGTTATAGGGCCCAATATGTTGAATATGTGTGCTCACACCAGTCTCTGAAATGACAGCACATTGTAATATTGTCCCACTTTGGCCTGGTGTTACAATTATGGCTTGTTGTCCAATTAGACTGCAGCCACATATATATATATATATATATATATATATATATATATATATATATACTGTATATATATATATACTGTATATATGTATATATATATATATATATATATATATATATATATCAGCCTGGTCTCATCCCAAGGCGTCATATTGGTGACGCTTTTGACATTTCATCTACATCTGACGCACATGGCACCCTTTAGCGTCAATATGAAACGCATATGGCCAGAAGGCAACCCCTAGTGGTCTAACCCTAACCCTACCCTCGGATTTAGATGCAATGTCAAAAGCATCACATGACGCCCTAGGATAAGAATGTGTTGTATATATATATATATATATATATATATATATATATATATATATATATATATATATGCTTCCAAACTTGATTGGCTGATTGGTCATTTGTCAATAATAGCCGACATTACAGATAATATATAATATAGATAATAGTATTATAGGCTTGGCTGGACTTCCATCATGTGCAACTAAACCTCTACAAATGATCCAGACTGCAGCAGCTCGTCTTGTCTTCCACGATAATTAATGAATTAGAATGACGGGAGTCATCATAATTCATGGTGTTATTAAATTTATATATTTTTATATTGTTATTTCGCAGTATATCCCCCTACTGGACGTATCAGGAACAACAGGGCCGTTTTTATCAGCTCCAGGTCTGCAGCCTCCCCATGTAGCTTTTTGTAGGCAAATTATAATACCAATACGTAATATAATATTCAATACTTACTGTATTAAATACTGGAAATACAGCGCTGGTTGTTCTCTCCATACTCAACAACGACGGAATCCGACGGCATGCATGGGCGAAGGTATAATACATGTATTAAATTGTATGAAATAATCCCACAGCAGAAATACTCCCACTACAGAAATAAAAACACAGCTGAGGGTGACGCTAATAGACAGCAGACAAACGACTAGCAGCGGCAATCCAGCTGTCACTCAAGTGGCCACGCCCTCAATTATGCAGAACTTTAAGGCTTAATATAAATTAACCCCCCTCACAGTCATCATGAAGGGCAAAATTAGCGATATAGACCAAAACAACTATTTGCCACCAGGCTGTAAACATGTTTTTTTCTGCTGTGAAGTCAGGCATTTTAACATGGGGGAGATACAGCCTCAAGTGGCCAGTCGATGAATTGCAGTTTAATTCACTTTTGTGTTGGTTTCAAGAGAGAAACTGGGAAGTTGCGGCTTGGTTCTTAGTTCTAAAAGTCCTTCTACTTTTAGTACATAGCTCATTTTTCTTCGACCAAAAGATAGCGGATTTTTTGTCGTCCGTGAATTATGAAGAAAAATGTAAGAAAAACTGAAAGATGCAGCATCCGCGCCAATAGCATATTTCCAAAATTACTTGGTGCGCCTTTCATCAAATACGGCCTTGAAAGAGAAATAACAGCGGGTCAGGCATAGACCACAGCATTCCAGTCTCAGTTTCAAAACTCTAATGCTAAACAACTGCCATGCAATCACTAAACAAACATCATTTCCTTAATGAGGAAATCTAGGAGAAGGTCAAACTGGGAGTGAGTTGAAATGTTTCTTCTTAAAGTTGAGCAACCTGGATGAGGGCATTTTGCACGAAGTCAAATTCAGGTTAGCCATGTGTGCTGCAAGATTTCAGCTTGGGAGCTTAGTGGAAATGTTAAATGTTCCCATCAACGGCCTTGGTCTGCACAATCAGGTCTGCTGATTAATAGTCCTGAACTGCCAATAGATCTGGGGGCTGTTTTCTTTTGGACAAAAAACACCTTGGTCTTAGATGTGAACTTTATTCAAAATACCTGCGGAATTATTCTGTAACTAAACAACTCGGACCGTGTACACAAAGAGAGAGCAACATTCATCAATAATGGCGCTTGCTAATGGAATGGAGAGCGTTGCACAGGTAAGCATCACTCACATTTTAGTTCTTTATTTATAATAAAATATAAACTCTTATAATTTCTGTATAAAATGGTTTGTGTCAGGCACTTATAAAACCTTTGGGTTCCCATCATGGGAATTGAATGAATTTAGATTGAATGAATTCATTTTTAATTTAAATCTGACAGTTTGTATCACCAGCATAAAAGCTAATCCATATTATACAATCATTTAAGACATCATTTCTCCTTATCTAGAACCTTATTGGCATTTAAAATGGATTCAAGAACCCTGTTTTATATAGAACCTCGGTTTGAGTTTAAAGAACTTGTTTCTTTTAATTTCGACCAACTTAAAATTTAAGTTAAAAAGTATGAATACAAAATAAAAGTCTGCAAGTTCTTCTAACTTACTTACACTGAATTATGAATTACACTGAACATTTTGAATTTAGTAACTTAAAAAGTGAGTTTTGCCAACTTATTCGGGTTTACAGTGTTTCCATTTTGAGATACTCTATTAAACCATGCTTTCAGAGTTCAGATCAGTTAAATTGCCTTGCATAGGAGTTCATTTCACATAACAGGCAATTCTGTGCACCTTTTCAATGCTTAATAAACCACAAAAAGCCTTTGAGCTATTAACAACTCTCTGTGAGTCTGACCTTTTTAATTTGTCTGAGGCATATCAGGCAGCTGTCAGAAATGAGCCGTGAGACATTATTCATTCAGTTCACAGCAGACTAACTGTGATTCTCTCTCCCTCTCTCTCCATCCCGACATGTTAAATAGTGACTTCCAATGTACCGGAACTAAACTGTTGATCCCAAAGGGAAACCTCTGGCTGTGAATATCTTTACATTTTCTAGTGTTGGTTTGTGTCTGAATGTGTATGCCCTCTATGCTAATGTGTGTGTGGGATTGTACAGCATGTTGAAAAAGCAATCTGTAAAATAATCTCCCTGATGGCCTCCTTCTGCCTTTCAAGCTTTGATTTGAATCACATGATGCATGAATGCAACATACAATGAGTGAGTTTTGCCAGCATGAGTGGAATTTAAGGTCAGATATGGAAACCAAGTCAACAAAATGTCTTGATGCCTGTCCCTGTTCCCTGATTAGAGACAGCTTTTTATCGTTTCGCATTGTGCCTTTTTTCTTAAAATGAAATATGATTCATCAGGCCTTTTGGGAATGTTATGTACGTTAAATTTAATGTTTTGCCTTCCACAATAAAACCTACAGAGCTTTGATCATAAAACGAAGAGATTATTGGGAGATATTAAGTGACAACTGATATATAGTGCAAACTAGTTTATGCAAGTAGTCTGCACTCTGCTATACTGTAATAAAGATTTCATTGATTTATAGTACAAGCAGAATTTCATCTTACTTTATGGTAATCAGCAACTGTACAAAATAGCAAATTTTTGCTTACTCTGGGCCTCTGAATAAAATTAAGGAGTATGAGCTCCATATTCTGCTATCATACTATATGAGCCAACAGTCTGATGTATCAAATATGATACTCTATAAAAGCTCATATGCAAATTTATTGGATTCATTATTTATTTATTTTTTTTTATTTTGTCTAAAGGCTCAATAAACATTCCATTTTCAAAGATTGGGTTTTTCAGACTATTATTTCACACTAGGTTAATCGTCTTTTTCTCTCTGGTTTACCCCTTCCAACTTATATTTGTAACCTAATTTCATGTCTTACCTTTGTTTTTGTGTTAAGACTCTTATTTTGAAGTTTATTTCATTCGGTTGTTCCTGGCTTTTCTTTTCCTATTCCTGTTTTCTTAGTTCCCTAAGCGTTTAAGCCATTTAAACGACACAGTTTTGAACTTAAAACTGAAAACTTTTCATGTGTTTTCGATGATCATTTACATGACAACTTTTTTTGGTGGCATTGAAAACGAAAACGGGTTTCAAAACGCAAGTTTTTTAAAACAATACCGTTACAGTAACTTCTCTATGTAAACTACAAAGAACTTGAATTTGTGAAAACAGTGATGTAATGTTCATGTATATAGAGTGGTGCATGTATGTATGACACTTTGTGGCCACTTTGAAGGCACGTGCGAGAGTTAGCATTTTAGCATTTCCGGTTGCATCGTCTCGAAGTCAATGTTTTTTTGAATTGGTTTCGGTTAAATGGCTGAAATAAGGTCTGTGGTGAACACAAGTTTAAAGGAGAACTCACGCAAAATCAACCGTTGGTCTAATAAAATTAATAAAAACGTTTAATAAGAAGATACTTTATAAGGACAGTCCACTTTGTGTATACAGGCAGCAGCCATCTTTGAAAAACAGTCTTGACAAGCCGAACCACGAACGAACTTCTAAACGACATCATCCAGTTCAGAAGTTTGCTGAACTTCATTTCTTTCACGGTTCGACTTGTCAAGACTATGTTGCATATTACCATTTCATGTTGACTGTAATCACATTTTTGTTAACTTAAAAAAATACTAAGAGTGGTATGTTAAGCTATGCCCTTCCTCCCACACATCTGAGTCTAAATAAGCATGCAATCATGAATTGACAAAAACATATACATCCATATGTATGACATGAGGATAGATACAGACATTGACACACACACACACACACACAAACCTCCCCTTCTCCCTCAACGTTCATCTTTTCTGGACTGTGCTCCTGTTTTCACATCCCCTCCCTTCATAAAATCATGAATCATCTCACATTGCGCTCTTACATACTTCATTTTCATAAACATATTTAGATCAAATTACATAAAAATCATAATAAGCGCAACATGTTGTGGTGAGTCATTTGGCCAGAAATCTAGTTTCTCAGTCTTGATGTCACTGATGTCAGTGGGGCCAATTGGTGTAGAAATGAAACGTTTGATCCTTATCATTTATGATGGGACTCAAACTGTGTTACATCTCTCCTTTAGAGAAAAGGAAATTGGTTATTTAAGTTGAACCGGTGACAGCGCGAGTGGAATAAGAAGGAGGCGGGGATGTTTCCGTGCCATTACAGGACAAAATTAAACGTCGCAGGTTTCATCTCACTGTTCAAAGTAACAATTAGTTCCAACCTATAATCTTGTATGCTACATTTCTGGTGCAAAACAAGACGAAGATACTGTATATGAACCAAACCTTCCTCCTGTTATCTTATAACACTGAGGGATAATCGCCATGGTAACGGTTTACTATGCCCTGTTGTCAAGGAGATCTCGTCTGACAGGATAATGGGTTCCACTGTCCCTTCTGCCTCTCGTTATTCATCACAAGGTGAATGCATCACACGCATGCAGACACTAAATCTGGAAATTTGTCGGCAAATGACCTGTTTAATAATGCGGGTTTCTTGATAAACACGATGGTTTCCAGGAGGAAAAAGCAATGCTGGGTTGTTTTAACCCAATTTTGGGTCAAATATGGACAAACTCAAACATTGGGTTAAAAATGTCATTTAAAAATGCAACCCAATGGCTGGGTTTGTCCATATTTGACCCAAAATTAGGTTAAAACAACAGCGTTTTTTAGAGTGTATGGTGTAATCGGTGCACTAATAATATCTCTGGGAAAAAAATAATTTTCTTTAAGCTTTGCTGTTATGATTAAGAGAGAGAGAGGGAGAGAGAATGGCTTGTGCTCTCATGTTCGTTTTATATCAAGTATAAATCATTAAATATACAATTCGTTTGTATCACCCTTTGATTGTCGTTGCTGGCCCTTCGGTGCAATCTGTAAATGCACCGGAGTGCCATGTCAATGCCGCAGATAATTAAAGCCCCCTTCAGCGTGTCTTTATTTGAATATAATGACTTTTTTTGCTAATGAGGGGCACAATTATATCCGCACTGGCATAATCTTCATAATTATCTGTTATGCATGAATCAGAAGAGCTTTGAAACAGAACAGAATCTCCAAAATTACCTCCATCGCTGCAAACGTCCTACGCAGTTGGAGAGGAGTTCAAGGGCTGGCAAAGTGCTGGCTTACATAAAATAATGTTTCTGAAGGACATTCAGTCAGAGAAAGTGAGACCATTAAACTTTTCAGCTGGTGATGAACTTTCGGCACAGACAGAGGAAACGGGCCGTCCTAATAACTCGGACTCTTGAATTGGTTGCATAATTGATAACTTGGATCACACACTGTACTGTACAGTGATGACCATACACACAGTACAGCAGTACAGTATGTAAAAACTGAGTAATGTTAATGAACATGATGTGTCTAATTATTTTGCAGAGCTGCTCATAATTGTGCGTTGTTATTATTACGTCTGTATTGATTAATCATAGTATTGTGTACCATGATGAGTGGACACTGTACAGTTTCACCCATACTGATGAATGCAGCACCAGTGGGGTGTAAAAAGAGTTTCAACTTTAAAAGGTAACTAAACCCTAAACCAACTTTTTTTTTAGTTAATGATCTGTAAGAATGGATCTTTATTAATACCAGTCATTGATTCAAGTAACTTTTTTGACATTTGTGTATAAAGTGTTTTATTTCTAATATATGGTGTATAAACGTCTTAGTGCTGCCCTCTTGAGGTTGAACGGTGGCTACTGCAGTTGAATTTTCCTATTGGATGTTCTGCACTTTGTGACGTAGGTTTCAGCTCACCACGCTCTTGGTACGAGCTACGCCCTTGGCACTATAAAAACCAGATTGTTTCATCAAAACCAGTCAGGAGTTGGAATTGCGAATATTGAAAATGATCAGGTTGAGTGTTTTAGCATCTATTTCGTCCCCTCTATCTCCACTGGGGTCAGCCCACTTTTTCAGCATTTTTCAAATATTGCCAGTGGGTGGAGTCAGGCTCTGACCAGGGGTTTAGGTAACACGGCGTTAAATGTCTGAGCGAAACGAAGCAAAATGTAGATCTACATCTTGGGAGTGATATTTTTTTTCATAGGGGAACACACAATAATGGTATCGGGTAGGTTTAGGGACGGGGTTGGGGTAGGTCATATATTTACGGTAATGTAACGTTAAGTAAACGGCGTTCATAAACACGCTGAAAAGCGATTATTTGTGTTGATTGCACTCCAAAAATGGAAATACGAATTGGAGCGTCATACATACGCCATTTCATGAGATCAGTCTGGTATTTTTTTGTTGTTGTTTTAACTTAAGTGTTTGTTCTGCCTTTAGTCAACTTGAAATATGAAAGAGAAAAAGTGCCAACTTGGATATCTGAGTTGACTAAACTTAAAATTTTGAGGCAAAGCACTTACTTTTTCTTAGGTTAAAACAACATTTTTTTTTTTTACAGTGGAACCTTTGGCCTATCCGAGCGCTGTCCTACATGAATTCATTCAGTATTCAAGAACAGTTAACATCATAATCAACACAATTCACAAACAAATAAATAAATAAACAATTGCTTCATGGTGCGGAATGTTAAAACTTTTAGAAAAAGAAAAGAAAATGTCTTCTCTCCTGAAATTCAAGTGCTGGTTGTCTAAATCTATTTAACCTGGAATACACAACACTTTATTTCATTTCTATAATTCACATCCGTTAAAGGATGGGGAACAGTTGCTAACCAGCTAACAAATTCATGTTATAAAGACATTATGGGAATAGTGATTTGCAATGTTTCTAAAACGTTAATATCCAGGTTTCTTTGTGATTAGAACACTGTTTAAAAGGTTTTGATAAATTATGTTTTCGTAACAACGTTTGGGAGGAACACACTCAAATGATCTATAAGAGGAGGCCTACAGCCTACTCAACCATGTTCCTCGACAGTGCACCCCCCTTTCCTTTCCTGTCCCAGCCAGGGATACAGGGGGAGAACTCTGGTTTCTGGACAAATTCCGAGCTTTGGCAGCATGCCAAATATGCATACTCTGATTATTTGGTAACGCTTCAGTTTGGGCTCCATAGTTACTCATCAGGATGCATAAGATATTGACTGTTTATTATAATGCACATATGAATGCCTTATGCCGCTTGACCATATTCTACATCCCTTATTGATAAGCAGTAATTAGGAGTAGCTTGCCTAGCTTAGCTTGCCTTAAAATTTTAAGTTCATTGAAATGGAAAAATTGAGTTAATACAATGAAGGAGATTGATTTAACCATCATAAACTCAAAATATTACGTTATCTGAACTACATAAATTATTTAAGTTGATTTGACAAAAGAAAAAATGTGATTACAAATCATGAAAATATTTTTTACAGTGAATAGGGACAGTATAGAATAGAATAGAATAGAATAGCTAACCTTTGTGTGAGTTTTGAAGTCTTTGAAACCTGTTCGACTGTCCCCTGTGCAGTGCTCTGATTCCGGACACGCTGTTGCCCATGACTGCTGATCTCCAGATGTTGCACTTCGAGCGTCAGGCTCTAATAACTCACCCTTATCGCCCTTCTCTTTGACTTGCTGTTGCTATAATGTCCGTGACAAGTCAGATCCACAAGTACAGATCCACAAGTTTCTCTCTGCTCGATGAACTGTCATTGAAAAAACACATTAGCTGCCCAAACGCGCCCAAGCTGCAGGTGCAAGACGCGCGTTTGCGCTCCGGGGAAACGCACGACCAGCCACACAGGAGGGTTTGCAATGAACGAAACGGGAATAAATTGGATATTTTATGTAGGTCAGCTCAAAAGCGATTTGATTTGCAAACTTTTCTTCCCTCAGATATTTGTTTTGTCATCCTGCTTTGGAGAGTTATTCTCCATCGGGGATTTAACGCGCATCTGTCGCCTCTGCTTCTACTTTAGATTAGATCAGACACACAGCCTCAACCATCAGGATAATGCGTCCTCATAATTATATAGCCAAATCCCTTTAATCACTCACCTATAGGCTACAATTTGGCTACTGGATATTTGTTTAAAAAATAAGCCAACCAATCAAAACGTAGGTATATGAATATTATTTGCTGCAAGATCAGACTTTAGTGTTGACGCACGAATTCATGACAATGTGTCACTTATTGGCGTTAGTGACTCAAAATTATACCTCAAGAATATTCGAACAAAACAAGGGAGATCCAAGGGAACAGCCAAAACATATCGTAACAGTTACACATTTCACATTTTGTTCTTATATAAGGTATTGTTTTCAAGCATTGGTGGATTTCAACATGGAATATATATATATATATATATATATATATATATATATATATATATATATATATATATATATATATATATATATATATATATATATATTTACATTTGGACTTTATAAACCAACCAGATATATAAATAAATATACATACTCTTAGTCTATAAAGGGATATAATAAAATTATTATTAATAAAATATACTTTTTTGCATGTGTTATAATTTTGGAAATATTGGAATGCAAAAATATTTTTTAATAAATAATAGGCCTAAATAATGAAAATAAAATAAAAACAAAAATAATTCTAATTTATTTGGTAATATTTCGAATTTATATAACATAATTGACTATTTTAAATGACAGATTGTATTCAATGTGAACTGACTAGACACAAATGACTCAACTGATCTCTAGGAACTTCCACACCTTTCATTGTGTCATCTGATGTAATTCAGCAGGGCTATGGACAGTTAAGAGCGATTATAAAATGATTAACATAACTTTGCCATCTTATGTAATCGGCATGTTGTTTATCTGAGTACATGTGCAGATGTGTGATGATTCAAATAGAAAGGATTTGTTTCAGGTAGAATTGATGGGATCTGGCCCTGAATAGATGTCACTGTGAATAAATAAAACATACATAATTACAGAATATAAAAAAGTAGGCTATAAAACATTTTTACTTCAATTTAAACTTAGTTAGACATTCTTTAAAAGAAATAATAATAATCAATCAATAATCATTAAATGTCACCTTAAGGTTTTTAAGCTGGTTTTGGAATGCATTTGAGTACACGGTGTAAACCAACAACATTATTGTTGGTTTAACTTAAACAGTAGGCCTAAGTTACCTGGTTGCCTTGTCAATTGAAATATATATATATTTTCAGTTAATACAATGAATTAACAATGTTTAATCAACAGAAACTCAAAACATTGTTACAGTATCTGAACCACATTAATTACTGTATCTAAGTTGATTTGATAAGAAAAAAAAGTTGTGATAACAAATCATGAATATATATATATATATATATATATATATATATATATATATATATATATATATATATATATATATATATATATATACTTTTTTTACAGTGTAGGTCTGGTACAGTACTGAAACAAAATTATTTTGCTCCTTGTTCAAATTGCTTAATTAAAATGAGCTTAACCCCATTTTGGAGTCTTTGAACCCCATTTAAACTACTGCAATATCATATGGTGCAACACTTATTGTACTTACCAAAGAAAGTTAGAAATTTTGCAAAAAAAAAAAAATAATAATTCGTGCCATTTCATGGTCTCACCTTCAAATTTCACCTTTATCGTCAGCCGCGCTCTCCTCTGTCGTCGAACGAGCGGTTGACTTCCTGATTCTATGAAAACACTCCCTCAGAAACACACAGTGGGCTCAGATTGGTTAGTTTGGGCCGGTGCGTTGTGATTGGCTAAACTGTCGCTCACGTTGTCCGGAAGGTTAACGCCCATTACCTTTACGAGTGAAACGTGCATGCCAAAGGTCCAACATGTAAATAAAGGTGACGATACTATGGTCGATACTGTAGAATCAGTTTGAGGCAGAATCAGACCGAGAAAGCGGCGATAAAGAGACTCAAGCAGAACCTCACCACACACTGCTCTTACTAAATGTTTCTGAATGATAATTTGCTACATTTTTTTTTAACTTTATACATGTTTGTCTGTACAATAGCATCTGACTGGCAACAATAGCAACTGAACTGACTGGCTAACAACAGCGTGGCATTAGTTTACGTTCTTGATCAAATCGAAAATAACGTCATAAAACATATATACATGAAAAATACATTTAAAACATTAGTACTTATACAAAATTCAGGTCCATAACGTTTGTCATAGACACAATATAGCATAACTAGTAGCCGCTATAAAGCCAGCGCTGGCATTTGAAAAAAATAAAACACAAGGCTACGTCTGTAATTAAACATGCAAATACATTTAAAATGATAAAGTCTTAGCCTACTTACAGGTTGTGGCCCAACAACTGCTGCCTCTTGCTTTAAAGTTGAAACTGCTTCATGTTTTAGTAACCGTTTCTTGTTGAATCCGGTGTTGAATTCGTGGAGATTCTGGAAGCTGTCTTCCGTTAAATGCGAGCTAAATTATGATCGTCACTTTCAGGAACATAATCAAACATAAATTGTATCCATTGTTTACGAAGTACAGCGTCCGTGGGAAGCTCAAACACAGAAGACCACACACTCGACAAGCCGCTTAAATATGCGCATTCCCTTTTCTACATATTCCGGAGGGAGGGTTGATGCAAATGTATGGGTTAGTGACGTCTAAAACCCAGCTGTAGTCCCAATCGAGTCGTTTTTGTAGGCAATTACACTTCCTGATTTTTAAAAGACAATATCTCTGCCTACACTGAACTTTCAGCGCTGCAACTTTACAAATACTGTTCATGCACCAACAGCAACATTATACACACTATTTAAAATCAAAAAAGTGAAATCCCAGTCAACCCTCCCTTTACTATAATAAGTAGTGCTAGTATGGCTATTCCAATGAATTTCTGAATGAATGAATGACTGTGCTCTGCTACTGTAAATGGCGACCAAAGCATGACAGTTAAATTTAAGAACAAGGAGGATACATTTTATTGTGTTTTCCGTTAGGACAATGCAAGATACAATGTAAACATAAAAAGGTACAAAAACAAAACATAAAGTAAAAATCACAAAGCAAAAATGCTAAAAATGAAAAGCTATGCAGACCTTTAGATCTTTAAGAGAAACGCATACAAAATGTAGATTTGGCTGAGCGCTGAATATTATCAATGCAAGGCTTTCTCTCATTATGTCCAAGGGAACACTTTTTAATATATC